>OX155951.1:21856332-22242267 GCA_944548615.1 Micropterix aruncella | reverse complement strand
ATATATATATATATATATATATATATATATATATATATATATATATATATATATATATATATATATATATATATATATATATATATATATATATATATATATATATATATTATTATTTTTTCAAATTGAAATTATGTTTATCACTAAATAAATGAAATGATAAAATAATGAAAGGGCACTTATCTGGTCTGTGGTGACCAGGAGTGACTCCACGCCTTTTTCGTTTTCTCTTCTCTCAGTATTTGCGGTTTCCTACTGTGGTATTCGAACCTTTCTACTTTATCCTACAGCGGCGACACAACAATGCGAAAGACGAGAATGAATGCTGGAAAATAATAGGCGATTAGTGTTTCTTAAATATTAATGATTTTTATAAAATGTATATCAATATTTCGGCTCAGCCGTCGTCAAGATATATGACATTTCTGAAATCGAACAATTCGTTGAAAATTTAAATTCAAGGAATCGAACAAAAAGAAATGGATTAATAATATTTTACACGATTTAGTTAAGGTACCATAACCAACCGTGCAAAACGTTATTTTAAAATGAATGATTATAAATTAAAAGAAAAAGCATTTGATGATTATGATAATATGATAAACCTTATTAATTTTGCCTATTGAGACCAGAACTCAAATTTTTACCTATTACCTAAAATTCACAAGCCTAATAATCCTGGACGACCAATAGTCGCAAGCTTTAACTCTCCGACAGAAAGAATTTCGGCTTTTGTAGATTATTTTTTACAACCTTTTGTGAAAAATCTAAATTCTCATATCAAAGACAGCTATCATTTTATTGATATTTTAAAGAATACTGTAATTCCAAAGTCAGACGACCTATTATTTGTTACTATTGACGCCATATCCCTGTATACCAATATTCCTCATAATTTAGGATTGGAAGCCATTTCTTATTTTCTTGATGAGAGACCTCATCCTCAAATACCTTCTACGGATTTTCTTTGCAAATTAGCCGAGTTTGTCTTAACGTGTAATGCTTTCTCCTTTGAAGATGAATTTTATCTTCAAATTAAAGGGACTGCTATGGGCACGCGAATGGCCCCTTCGTATGCCAACCTTTTCATGGGATTATTCGAGCAAAATTTTCTTCAAACGCAAAATTTAAAACCCATATTATGGTATAGATTTATTGACGACATAGTAATGATTTGGCCACACGGACAAACTACTCTAACAACCTTTCTTGACGACCTAAATAATTTTGGCCCTTTGAATTTCACTCATACCATTTCTAAATCACAAATTACTTTCTTAGATGTTGATTTAACAATTTCCGAAGGTAAAATTAAAACCGCGATTCATATAAAACCTACAAATAAAGAACAGTATTTACACTTTGATAGCTGTCATCCATTTCACACCAAGAGATCCATTCCCTACTCAATGTCCATTCGCGGACACCGTTTAGTTAACAACAAAGAAAATTTAGATAAATATCTCAATAATCTAAAGCAATCTCTTCTTGAAAGAAAATACCCTGTTCCTCTATTGGATAAACATATTCTAAACTCTGAAGTAAAATATATACCAAAACCTAAAATTTCTTCAAATAAAAATAATAATAATAATAAAATCTTTCTTAGCACCACTTATTTTCCTGGTGCTGAGAAACTGCGAGATATATTATCTGATTTATTCCCCATCATTTCTAATGATGCATCCACTAAGGATCTCTTAGATTCACCGCCAATTTTATCTTTCCGCAGACCACCTAATATTAGATCAATATTAAACAAAACAAAAAATAATCAAAATTTCTCTATTGGTAATAATACTTTTGGGCTTCAACCTTGTGGTCGTCCACGTTGTAAAACTTGTCCTCTGTTAGATCTAAGTCCTTTTTTTACCAGTCCAAATACTACTAATAGTTACAGGGTTCCCTTTCATTGCAGTTGTATTTCAAAAAATATAGTATATCAACTTCTGTGCAGGACTTGTGATGCCTTTTATATCGGTGAAACAACAACACCACTTAATATTAGACTAAATAATCATAGGGCTAGTGTAGGAAATGAAAGCCAACTCCCAATATCTTTGCATGCCAGGGCGCATAATTTATCTTTTGATCAATGTTTTAAAGTTAAAATAATAAAATGCCTTGGGGATAATGCAAAAGAAAGGGACGTCAAATCTTGGGAATTGGCTTATATTTATATTTTAGGCGCTTGCAAAGGTTCCGGTCTCAATAGGCAAAATTAATAAGGTTTATCATATTATCATAATCATCAAATGCTTTTTCTTTTAATTTATAATCATTCATTTTAAAATAACGTTTTGCACGGTTGGTTATGGTACCTTAACTAAATCGTGTAAAATATTATTAATCCATTTCTTTTTGTTCGATTCCTTGAATTTAAATTTTCAACGAATTGTTCGATTTCAGAAATGTCATATATCTTGACGACGGCTGAGCCGAAATATTGATATACATTTTATAAAAATCATTAATATTTAAGAAACACTAATCGCCTATTATTTTCCAGCATTCATTCTCGTCTTTCGCATTGTTGTGTCGCCGCTGTAGGATAAAGTAGAAAGGTTCGAATACCACAGTAGGAAACCGCAAATACTGAGAGAAGAGAAAACGAAAAAGGCGTGGAGTCACTCCTGGTCACCACAGACCAGATAAGTGCCCTTTCATTATTTTATCATTTCATTTATTTAGTGATAAACATAATTTCAATTTGAAAAAATAATAATTTACACATTTACAATCAAATATATATATATATATATATATATATATATATATATATATATATATATATATATATATATATATATATATATATATATATATATATATATATATATATATATATATATATATATATATATATATATATATATATATATATATATATATATATATATATATATATATATATATATATATATAAGTATATATATATATATATATATATATATATATATATATATATATATATATATATATATATATATATATATATATATATATATATATATATATATATATATATATATATATATATATATATATATATATATATATATATATATATATATATATATATATATATATATATATAATAAAAAAATAATTAAAATTACAATAATATATAGGAAATAGAAATACTAAATACATTACAATACACTACATTACAAATACATTACATTACAATACATTACTACAATACATATAAACACAATATATGTTAAGTCAACTTCTATTTATTCTACTACATCGATCTTGGCATGGCATAGATAAACGCTCTTCTTGCAACAGCCATTTATTTATTTTGTTTTTAAACAAATGACAATTGGGGCTGGTTTTAGGTCACTGCTTAATTTATTTTAAAGTCTTGTAGCTATGAAAGAGTAGTGTCGTTGTCCGAAAGACGTCTTCATCCTAGGTACATTTAAATTATCACTCAGGAGTTGTCTAGTGGGTTTCGTGTGCGTAATAATGAAAGATTTATTTTTTTTAGCCACGAAAACCGGACAAAACAGTCCACCGTCTAGTTACGCCACACGCCCGTAAGAAGCCAACGCTTTACCGCGAGATAACCAGGTTAATCACCCAGCGGGTCGACACTCGCGCCCTTACTTCCGGTTGCAACCAGATTATTCCGGTCTCCCGATTAGTCACAGGTTCGAGGTCGCTTGCGTGGTCCTCTCCCTTGCGAAGCGGTGATACGGTGTCTACCGAATCTATCGCGGATCAAGGCATCCTTTGTCCGGATCTTAACCGGTATCGGGTAGCCGATTGGTCGTTTCTAGAGCAGTTTCCGTATCGAAAAACCCTCCGCTCTATAGGAGACAGTACTGTTTCCAGACTCCCCCGGCTGTCGCTCAGAATGCACAATTGATTGGCTGACGCCGCACGGTGCGCAAACCGCCCAGGAGCGCCCGAAAATTGACTCCTAAAGAAAACTGGTCCGAAGGCCCGAGTACTATCCTGGCTCGCACTTCTACGTAGAGGCCGCCGGATGGGTGTTGACCCGTGAGTATGACCGACTCTGAACACATTGGTCTTATTGACCAAACTGCGGGGCCCATTAGCTACCGAATCAATGATATAACCTAACGGTTCCGTGCGGCTTGGGCTAGATGTCCAGTCTGTTGCCTTAGGTCGACTTAACTCCTCGAACCTCTCTTCGAGAAGGTTCGGTAGCCTTGTGGTCCTGGTGGACTAACCTGAAAAAGTCTTTGTGAACCCTGCCGGTAAACCCAGTCGTGGACATGTGGGATCGGATGCTCCAATCTGGGGGAACACCTCAGGCGGTACTAGGCGGTTTGCGCATCGTGCGGCGTCAGCCAATCGACTATGAACTCTGGCGAATACCCGGGGGTGTCTGGAAACGTACGTTCCATAAGCAGCCGGGGTTGTTGTTGACCTGATGTCAGTCACCTCCGAAACGATCCGTTGGCCACCCGATCCCGTGTGATATTGACGGGCAAAGGGCGCCACGGTCCGCGATAAATTTGAACTGAATTATCGCTAACATCATTTAGAGGACGCGCTAGCGACTTCGAATCTGGGACTAGACTGAAGGATAAAGAATTACGTCTAAATTTGGTGGTAAGGGAGCGAGGTCAGCCCGCTGAGTCCTCTTCCAAAATCCTCGTGGTAAGGCACTGGGCTCGTCGCTGTAATTAGACAGTGGATTGTTTTTGTCCGCTAAATATTTCACAATCACTCCATGATAGACAGAACTACCTGATGCCGTTATTACTGCTTGGGTTACGTGTTCGCCTGCTGTTTGACGCCCCCAGTTGGGCCCCCGATTGAAGTTGGTGAATCAGTACGAGTAAATAAGTAACTTTTAATAAAATGTATATTTTTTAAAATTTAAATTTGAAAAATTTTGTTTTTTGAAAAATAGTTTAAAAAGAGTTGAGCATTTTGCGCCATCTAGCGGTGGGTAAAATATCGCGAATATTGTTTATTCGCGATATATTTTTTATCTCGAATATTGTTAATTCTCGATATTTTACCTATTGCTAGATGGCGGAGCGTTTTTGTTTTTTCCAAAAGTTGCTTAATAGCTCGTACTGATTTACCCACTGCATGGTGTCACTAATTAAAAACTCACTCTGTATAACAAGCGAAAATAACAGTTTTTACAACATAACGAATACTATTATAATCATGAAGACAGTCTTCATCAGATGATGGTCTATTATTTTAAATTTTATAATGCGTATTTTCTGTGTAAACTAATTTTTCAATAAAAATAGCAGAAACCATACCATTAGGCCTCTGAAATGCCCCACTTAAATAACATTTTTTTTATTATTTTCGGGGAAAACCTAAAGAGTGCACAAATATTTATCTAGTCTTTTAAAATTATATTTATTCATAATAATACGCACTTAAATCGTCACTAAACATAACCATTATCATCACAGCTCCAAACAATCAGGCAAAATATTTAAAGGATATTTTTGTTTTTCTCTCTTTCAGGAGTCGTCGCCTACTTTAACGCTGATATCTTCTAAGGTAAGCGCCAACCCAAAATAATTTTTTCGTAAGTTAAATTGAATTTTCAAAATTTTACCTTTGTGGAAATTGTCCATCTGAAACAATTCGATGTTTAATCATTAGAAATATTGTGAGTTGGGTCTAGCTGCGGTCGTTTGGGAAACGGTTTGGCGCTTATCGATATAGATTTTAAGGTAATAAAACACTTAGAAATGACGGTGAGTGTGTTAATTGATGTATTTATTTACTTTTATTATTTCACTAATAATTTTAACTAAATCCAAACAAGTAACTTACCTTATTTTTTTGCAATTCTACTTTTTTATAGTTTTTTATTTCTATTTTATAAAACTAGTGTAGTCACACTAATACAGCCATGATCGTTTTGCAAAATAATATAATTTACCTTCGAAAACTTTTTTAAACCTCACAATATTATTAATTAAATTGTAGAAATGCAGTAGAAATGCGTATTGAGAAAATACTCAACCTCCGGTTTATACTAAATATACCATGTTTTCTTGTAAACTGTTTATTTTACAAAATCAGAGCTGTCATCAGAGCTTATAGGGACTTCCCGTATGGATGCGAAAATCAGCTAGCTTGTTAACGCATCATTATTATGGCATTAATCCTTCTCACTTCCTCCCGCTGAGAAGTGTTTTTTTTTTGTTGTCATTGATATTTTTATCAGTTTTTTATATGCTATCGTTTAGTAAACGATTTCGTAGTATTTTTAACACGCTTTTATTAGGTCGACCTGTATGTAACTATGTAATGGCCATCTTCCAAGGATCGTAGCGTCATGAAAATTGGCAGCTGTATGTAGTTCTGATGACAATACAATAATATGGTACTGTCGAACTGATCTGATGATGGAGTCGGAAGATATGAACTGGAACTTTATGATGGAACATCGTATTATAGCTGTGTTTGGACTTGTTAGAAAAGTCTTGGAATGAACTTTGACCACGTTTAGGTTTCAAGGTCTGATGATGTGGTTTTTACTTGCATTTATAAAAGCGTGTTTTTAGTGTTTTTTTTAACTATTAATTTATTAATATATTTACTTGCTAATATATGGTGTAACCACTGATCAAATAAAAGTATGATTTTATTTTGTTATTGTTCCTAACCTAAATTCCTAGTAATCCTACGTCTCATCCCATCTGCTCCTATCCTTGCGAATAACGTATCATAGCCGTGTGTATGTGAATATCGTATCATAGCCCAAAAGCGTGTTTTTAGTGTGTTTTTTAAACTATTAATTTATTTATAAAAAAGATAATATAGTTATAAAAAGTGCTTAAAATATAAAATTAATACTTATTCCAGTGCCTGCCTCGCGGACTACAAAATTCAAATGAAAAAATCTAGTTCCGTTGGTTTTAAATCATGTTAATGTATAGCAATGTTACCTATAAACCATAGTTGGTTTAAACAGTGTACTGTGTTTAAACTATGTTATTTTGGGTATATGCTAGCACCAGTATATTGCATATTGCATTAGTATATTGGGGTTAGGGATTATTGCGTTTCTATCACTAAAATAATTTTTAGAAAGGTCCCAGGAAATAACAAAATATTTGAAATCGGCTGTTCTAATCGCATATTTTTCTATATCTATATATATATATATAAAAATTAATCGCCGTGCGTTAGTCTCGCAATATCTCGGAAATGACTCGACTGATTTGAACTATTTTTTTTTATTTTGTTTGCCTTGATTCAGGAGTGGTTTACAAAAAAATATTTAGGAAAAACTCAAAGAAACAACTAAAAATAGAAAAAATCGAAATTGATCATTTTGGGAAATAGGCCATGTTTCAATAGATGGCGTTCGCGGCGATCCTATTGTTTGACAGCTGCGCCATCCATGTAGTTTTGCTTTGATTCCTCAAGTTCATAACTTCCTCGTGCCTGATTATTGTAGCACACAAAATGGGCGAAAATTGACATTTGATTTAAATAAAATGTACCTGTTAATTTCTTCCAAATTTCTTCGAAATTGTATCATTTGCATCAGCTTTTATTTAACTAATACAAAAAATAAGAAAAATACTATAACTAGTAGTGAGATGACATATACAAATACTTTTCAAAACGTCAGCGCTTAGCTCATATTGGTTTTTATATGGCAGCTCCTTGCTTCGGAATCTTAGGATTCCAAAATTGGGAGGTGCAATAATATCTAATCAGAAAAAAACTAATTGGAGAAACAATTTTTCAAATCGGATAATTTGTTACAGCCCCTTAAGTCAATCAGCTTTACATTTTTTAACTCAATGACGCACAGTTCAACTTATAAAATCTTTCTATACTCTATTTTTCGTATTATAAAGGATAGCTAATAATAAGTTGGTGACCGTAAAATGTGGTTTTTCAGTTGTCCGTTTGTATGGCAGCTCCCATATTTATTTAAGGTACGTAATCCTCTTTACAACAATGAATCAACTCAGCTCGTTTCAACAATTAATAATACAGATTGGCAAAAGCATTTTCGAAATCGAACGACGCGTTCTTGTTATGGCTTCTTAAGCCATTGTAACTCAAGAAGCATAGTTCGATTTAAAAAATAGATATTTAGTTTTTTTTTTAATTATGAGGACTCATAAAAAGTCTAAACACTGAATCGATTCTGAGTCTCCTAAAAACGATCTTCTGCACGGCCGTGTGGACAGCTCTAATCTTTTGACAGGAATCACATTCAGGGACAAAGGTAATTATGCTCACAAAGATTATTTGGTGTTCTATATTGTATCGGTTGCTACTGTGTTTTTAAGTAATTATGATAACTTACTTACTTTTTTTGTACATCATTTTTTATTATGATTATGCTATGGTTAACAATTTTATATCTTTCATCTCATGTTGTATTTTAATTCCCATTTTATTTTATTTTTCTACTAATTTTTTACTTTTATAATTAGGTTTGACTATCTCTCTCTATTTTTAAACAATTAAAATTATCCAAATACTAACTGATTGTGCATCATTTTTTTTAATGATCATGTTAAGGGTAACAATTTTATATTATCAATTTCACTCTTTAATTTTCTTTTTCTAATTATTTTTCTTTTTCTAATCAATTTTCTAATTAATTTTCCAGCTTGTAAGAATTAATAATAACTCATAGTGTATAAATTCTCCCAAATTTTCTATATTCTACATTACTGTTTTTTATAATGGTTCATAATATATTTACAACAATTTAAATGTCCGCCTTAGAACATGCTATTGCCTAGTTAGGCAACATTAAAATAGGATCACTGGCAACAGTTTCTGGCATAACATGTCATCAGGTTTTTGCTACTAGATTCTCGGCTGTGACATTGTAATTGTTTATATCCATTTACTGTAGATAATTGTAAATTACCAAATAAATAAATGAATTTCAAATAAATAAATACTTACAATACAAATTTTTTAAATTTGTATTTTTCACCCGAGGAAGAAGACATTCATGCAATTTGTACAAGCAATTTATCGTTCACACACCAATATCCACTACTCCCATATCTACACAATTCAAACGCAGCCCATCACATATTATTAAGTTGTTGCTATGTTTCATTTTTATTGTTGTTGCATTATAACAGTATGCATTTTCATTTACAGAATAAATTTAATTGATTTTTTTATTATCCACAGCTGTTGGAATGTAAATGGCCATAAAATATATTCTTGGTTATTAGTATAGTTTATTGTCTCGCTGTAATTTTTACGATGGTCAGAAAGTAATCTTTTATTATCTTAGCTCAGCTCAGTGACATTGTTTTAAACGACATTTCTGTGCGATGAGTTCGTCTATAATCATCATCGCCGAGCGTTATTTTAGTCTCAAGAGGGTGAGCTTAATGTACGACGAAGAGTTCTATTTAAAATTTTCTTAGCATTACTAATACGACACTTTATTCACACGTGCTGTGAGTAAGCAGTCTGCATTTTTGCTAGGATTAATCAGAGTTGCTTTTACTGAAACGAGCATGAGACACAACATGATATGGTATACACAGGAAATTTACAATTATCTACAGTAAATGGACATATACAATTAAAATGTCATAGCCGAGAATCCAATAGCAAAAGTATGCCAGAAATGTATCATGTATGCCACATGTATACATGTATACACGTATTTTTGTAACATATTATGCCAGAAACTGTTGCCAGTTATCCTATATTAATGTCGCCTAACTAGGCAATAGCCTGTTCTAAGGCGGAAATTTAAACTGTTGTAAATATATTATAAACCAATATATTATAAAAGTAAGTAATGCACAATAAAGAAAAATTGGGGGAATTTATACAGTAAGACCTATTATTATTTATTCTTACGAGCTGGATAATTGAATATAAAATTCATAATATAAAAGTGAAATTGATTATATATTTAAAACTATTAACCAACCTTAACATAATCAACCTTAACATAACAAAAACTAATCGGAACCTTGAAGATTTAATCTGAAATCCTTAATATGCCAGGATGCTTAATATGCTTAATATGCTTAAATATGCACAATCGTCGAGGAGGCTCCTTCTGTCTCCTTGTAGATATGTGACAATCGATTACTTTAAAAATTATATTATAAGAAGAGTCAACAGCGCATTCAATTCCGCCTAAGAACAAAAGTAATTACCAATTAATTGAAAGTATTTTTTCCTGAATTAAGTTGTAGTTTCCTTGGATCCCAAGTCCTCTAGCAATATAATTTAACCTATGCAGAGAGGTTTATTTGGTAGACACAAATAGATGGGTTCATGTATTTACATTTTATTACTTAAAATCCAGTTTATTTATTAAAATAAAATTATGGATTGGTATAGGTCGTTCTGAAATTGATGCAATCTTGGAATGAAATGAAGTGGAGTTAGTGTACTAAGAGGTACTTACTTGATGTGAGAAAGTAATTAGCTTTCCTAATATCTTCCTGAAACCAATAACTTTCCTAATATCTTGACTAAAATCAATACCATTAAAGATAACATTTTTGTTTTTGTCTATATCGTAGAAGTATTTATTTGTCTGTATTGTAAGAGTATTGGGTAAAAGTATTGCGCAAGAGTATTTTTAAATGTGAGAAAACGATGTGAATTATTATTCGGTGCCTACGTTAAATTATTCAATATCAAGTCCAATAGTCGATCTAATCCAACCGCTGATAAACCATTATGATAAATCTCATGCATTTAATTTAGCCCAAGAAACTCAACACTTGACAACGGCTTACCAGAGTTTACCGCTACTCAGGCATATCCGATAAGATAAATATTAAATCAGTGACTAATTTTAATTGAATTTTATGAAAAAAAGTCGTTTTATTGTTTGCCCTGGTGATGCATTGTGGTTTGATGGGACTAGCGGCTAAAACCGCCGAGGAATTTATGGATGAATCGGATAATCTTGTAATTTGTTTCTCATAAAATAAGGCTAATGAATAAAATGGTTATAGAAGTGCATTTAAGTCAGTCGATAAATTTAGAGAGTATCCATTATTGAAGCTAGAATCAATCAATCAATCAGCTTCTCTAAACTTGCGTGTATCTGCAAGTTTAGAGCCGTCAGAAGAAATACCTATAAACTATAACTATAAACCGTCAGAGGAAATAAAATGAAAATATAATTATAAATCTATTTATATCACAATAAAAAACATTTTACGTACAATTGCGGACTTATAAAACAATTTATTTATTTAATTATTAAGTAATGCAAAAATAAAATTAAACAATTTTATCTTAGGAACTATGCACCAAAATATTTTATACATTGAATAAATTACAGAAAATGAATACATTGCATACAGTACCGTGCGAATTAGTTGAATCAGAGTATTTTTCTTCGAAAAATTCTGTACTGGTTATAAACATACAAAAACAGTACTGGTTGTTATAGATTGTTAGTTTTAATATAGAATGTGTCCTCATTTTGCGTTCATAACACCTTTCACTCTTGTAGGGATAGAATTTACCAGGTATCGACAGTTTCCTTTCAGTACATCATTGCGAAACCAGACTTGAATTACTGCTCTTATCATCTTGGTTTGTGTTGTACAATTCATCTTAGAGAGCCGTTTTTTTGCAAATAGCACAGAGGTTTTCGATCGGGTGAGACTTTTTCTATTAAATGCTAATCGTATTGAAACTCGTAACTTTTTCTACTAAATATAGCATTTAGTTGAAAAAATACAGCATTTAGAATACGAATAAAGGCTAAATACTTGTTAAATTTTAATACCCACCAGTCATCGTGGGGAGCTGTAAACAATGTACGTACGAATTGCTATGTTTAAATAATATATCTCAGTAAATCAGCATTCTAATGTGACGGAATTGGCGGCAAAACTGTAGTTCTATAAGATACCTTAAACTATAAATTAAATTAGGTAATAGTGGATGTTATGCATTTTATACATACCTGAAGCAAAAACTAAAAAAAATATATCCAAATAATAAATAAATAAATGTACATATATAAAAAAAGAAGGTATTAAGATAAAGTAAGAAAAGGAAGGACGAAAATCAAGCTAGCAGCTCAAATGGAGGAAACTGATTCCACCAGCAAGCTGCGTGTACATATAAAAATAAGAGAAAAATGTTATTTTGTGATTTGGGATGCGTAGTATATTATTCTGGGTTGAATAAAGTAGGAGATCACGACTTTCTAACCTGGTAAAAGCCTTTTTGAATTAGAAGGAAAATGTAGGATTATGTAATTCATTATATAATAGAGAAAGGGCTGAAAATATTTTCATTTGTTCCGAAGCCCATGAAGTTTTGCTCGGTACTCCGAAACATGTTAATACTTCTTCTTCTTAAAGTGTCATCTCCTATAGGAGGTCGGCCGTTATTATGACCACTTAGGCCCGTGATGTTACTGCGCGGAACGACTTGAGTCGTTCCATTCAATGAGGTTTTGTAGCCAGTGGGTTCTTTTTCGGCCAGGTCATCGGCGGCCTTTCCTTGCAGGATTAATTGGAGAAGGTGATATTTGTTACCACGCATTATGTGGCCCATGTATAGTTATTATCTTCTCTTTATGGTCTGCAGTAACCCCAATCCCTTGTGCATCCTTTGCAGCACCGTCTCATTTGTGACTATCCGTCCAAGATATTTTCAGTATTCTCCTGTAAATCCAAATTTCGAAAGCTTCTAACCTTTTTGCACAAAGTCTGGGTTAAGGTTTACGCTTCTACTCCGTACGGGAGAACTGAAAATATGTAACGCAACATCAGGCGGCATCTAGTGGAGAGTTTGAGACTACGGTCGCAGAAGAGTTGGCTCATTTTGATAAACGAAGCTCTGGCTTGTTCGATGCGATATCTGACTTCTACACTATGGTCTTCTTGATCATTTACAAATACAGCCAATGCATTTATATTGCTGAACCCTCTCCAGGGATTGGTTCTTGATGTGTAGGGTGGCAGCTGACGATGTACGTCATTTTTGCGCAAGTTAAATATGTGTAATACAGACGATTTGCAGACCCTCTCGCTTATCCCGATTCGTCTCAGTATGGGTTATGAGACATCGCAAGATCTAGGCAGTAGTAGTAATAGACTTTGAGGTATGGTCGAGCATGATAATAACGTAATACTGTGTTCGCCCCTCGATATTTATTTTATTTATTTATTTATTTTAAGGAAAACCAACAGCCATATAAAATATTAAATAACAACTTAAATAATAAATGATAGCCAATAACAGGTTCTCACATATAGAAACAGTTTAGAGAATATGGAATTGCCAGCAAAAACGCTTGGCAGGGTCCGGTACTATAAATTTAAAAAACGCAAATAAAAATTAAACAAAAGGGACAAGAAGGCAAAAAAACAATATCGAGAAATCGAATACAAAAGAATAATAACAATAAAGAAAAGGAGAAGAGTAGGTACTAAAAGAAATTGTTGCTGAGGATACGTCTCGCTGATACAACACTAGTGCTAAATAGATCGATATCAACGTCGCCGCAAATCAGTTTATTGAGGTTGTTACTCGCACGCCACATATAGGTGTTTTTTGCATGTAATATAATTAGATGTAACAACAGGTAGCCGAATTGGGATGGTGTGTCTCATGGATTTAACCGGGGCATTAAAAGATAGGTATGATAAAAGTTCGGTACAATCTAAAGAACCTTGGGCAATTTTTTGCAAAAAAGTGAGGTCACCGATTTCTCGCCGTTTTGCTAGTGGAAGCAGGTGGTGTTTTTTACATAATTTGACATAGTCGTCTGAACTGTATTTGTCTTTGGTACGGAAACATAAGTATTTAAGGAACTTCCTTTGGATGCCCTCGATGCGATTGGAGTATTTAAAGTACATAGGGTTCCATATTTGAGATGCATATGCTTTAAAAAAATCTAGATTCAAGTGGTAAAAGCGACTTCGTGTTTCCACAGTCTGTGCTCAAATCAGACGCAAGACAAGCAAGCACCCTGCAAACGATTACGTTTTTCTTTTTTTTTTTGAACTTGAAAATCAGCCTTTAGCGTACACACGCGAGGCTCCAAATGCATATAATCGTATTTAACATTATCCCTGGCAAATCGATTGAAGTGCAATCACCGTGTCCCGTGGACGTTTTGATAATAGCCCTCGGACGGTTTAGAGGTTTGGGTATCGATGTGCGTGCAGACTTTTCTACGTAGCGGTGTGCAATATAACATAACCCAGTGAGATATTTAAATGTGTTATAGATTTAGACGATACTGCACGACCTGCTATACCTATGTACCTATTTCTTATCATGATATTCAATAACGTAAGTATTTATTATTCGACAGATTCTCCTACTATAGCATTGTTATCGATCAATACTATATCGGCCCTATTCTCCGTCGTTATTAAAAAGAAAATAATAAATATTAAGAAAAGTAAGTAAAGAAATATAATATGATTTATATTAATATAGAAAAAAGGATTAACATTATATATCAGAATTTACAACATCATATAACAGTAGCTGTTGCCCGCAGCTTCGGTTCGCGTAAAATTTAGAATCGATTTGTTATATTTGCCTTTTTAGACGCTACCTTTAGATATGCCTATAGTGCAAGACGCGTTACTAATTTCATGATATATCCTATTTCACTCTATAACTATAACACCTAAAAACTTACAGTAAATGGCTAATTGTAGGTATCCGTATTAATTAACCACCCGTGATAATGGAATAATTTATTTTGATAAGGATTCTTATTTTATTGCTAATGTCTTCAACAAACCCTGCCTACTTATTTTTCCTATTTTTTGATACATAAAAGCAGTTATTGTAGCTTTAATATAAAAGTTGGATATATGCTTCCACTGACTTTTTTAAAGATCTCTCTGATGCCGATGTTTTTGTCGTATACCTATTGTTTTCACATACTCATATATCGAACCGTTTCGTCAGCGCACGCCAATAAAGCAACTCGCCAGCTCATTTTCTCCGACTTGATTTACAAATATCATGATTTCGTATTGAAAACCAATATTTGTCACAATAAAATATAGCCTATAGCACTCATCGATAATGGAGCTTTCTAGTAGTGGAAGAAATTTTGATATCGGATAAGTAATTTCGAAAATTATCCCCTACATACAAACTTACAAACTTACAAACATTACTTTTTTATAATATTAGTATGTATAGATTTTAAAATAAAAGTATATCAGAAGTAATAATGTTTAAGGCATTAAATAATCATAAAGTATATGAGGACTAAAAATATATATAAGGATAGATCATTGAGGAAGAATCTATGAGGAATATAAAAATTTAGATTTCATTTTTTAATTCTCTATGCATTATAATTGATTATTTTAAGATATTATTAATAGTAGATTATTTTAAAATAATTATTGAAAGAACCATTTATGTAAATTTAAGTACATTTATTTAAATCTGCTTTTATTATTTTTGAATATTTATTACATCTGAATATTTTTGATTATCTTATTGCTTCTTGAATATTGAATACTTTTACTACTTACTTTTAGATCATTCATATTAAATCTTTATTTTTATTAATATAGAAAAATTGGCTTTCGTGTGGATCCAGAATATAAATTTTCTAGCTATTTAAATATTATTCGTGACTATTTATTATTATTTTTATTTTTTGAATTCTTATATGTTTTAAACTTATTTTAATTTTAATTCGCATTCAATTGCTCAATTGCATCCAATCTCTCATGTGTTATTAATTTGCTTTATACATACTTAAATTAATTACGTACCTGATACAATGTCATCTATTGTGAATTCGTAAACCGAAAGTTGATGTCGGAGGTATACCCGGTGCTGAATTTGGATAATCTTTTATAGTGTAATCACGTGAACGAATTAAATTGTAAGTTATATTAAATGTACCTAATACGTAGTTCTAAGTTTCTACAATCTGCAAAGATTTTTTTGGGATAAATGAATTGAATTAAATTAATTGTCATAGAATCATAATATGATAAAGTCACGATGAAAAATTAAAGTAATGAAAACGATTACAAATTCATGGTGAGTTCTATAATTTAACCGTATTTTCATTTTTTAATATAGATTTCAAAATCAATTATACTTAGTATATAATGGATTTCTTGACAGAGCTTATAATGATTTTTAAAAATTAATGATTTTAAAATGATTGTCTTGCTGACAAACCTTTTTATTCATGATTTTCAATGATGGACAGTAAGATATATGGTGGACAATAAATCCGCCGCTTGTACATTATATGTTTCATACAATCAAGACTTACGAACATTTATACGTCTACTCTTGTGTGTTTTATCAATCGTTGCAAAATCTATGCTTGTATTGCTAATTTTTGACATCGTAAGATGACATGCCTTTGCGCCATGCATGGGAAATTGTCGCCTCGCATTTTCCATCTTCGTGTACGCTAATTAAGCCTCGTCAAGTTCATCGACCCCTCGTCAATTGATAAGAAATAATGACGCCGATAAATTGTGAATACTTTTCGTCGGGTAGATTACATCTTAATGTAACGAGTTTATATCCGGACGCGATTAATGAAAATCGTTCATTTGGACTCGTTAGTTGTCTATTACGGCGGCGCATTCAATATTAACATTAAGTCGGATCTCTAGTCTTCTCAGAAGCGAAATAAATGTTTTATGTTATGAAAGTGTTAATTATGGAACGCCGTCATACCGCTTTTATGACCGACGGCCTTTTAAAAAACCTAATAGAGAAATTAATAAACTATCAATAAAGCAACGAGTTTTGCAGTCGGTCCGATTCGTTATTAGACTTATTTGCATAATGTCAATAATAGAGCCCATTTTTAAGAAGGATATGCGTGTGAGTTTATAGATAGTTTTGCGTTGTATCGGAATTTTTAATGGTAATTAGAAACTGTAAACTTTCTCGGTTCGTTATCAAAAATAGTAAAGACGAAACTAGTTATTCGATGTTTACGACAACTAGAGTTGTCAACTACAACAACGGGCGAACCCGTCTTCTCAGGAAGTTTTAACGTTATTAGGTTGTTCTGTTTCCCGTGAGGTGAGTGCAGAATACTTCGGACGAAAAACAATCCACAGTCTAGTTACGCCACCTGCCCGTCAGAGGCCAACGCCTTACGACGAGGCACCGGGAAAGGTATCCAGCGGGAAGCCTCGCCCCCTTACTACTAGTTCGGAAAGAAATCTGCGTCTTGAATTCTCCGTCTCCATCAGGATACCTCCTGCCACCTGACTGGTTACAGGATCGAGGTCACTTGCGCGCTCCTCTCTCTTACGTAGCGGTGACACGGTGTCTACCGAATCTATCGCGGACCACGGCATCCTTTGCCCGACTTTTCACCCGGAATCGGGTAGCCGATTGGTCGTTTTAAAGCAGTTGCCTTAAGATGAAAATCCACCACTGCTCTATAATAGGAGACAGTACTGTTTCCAGACTCCCCCGGCTGTTGGTCAGAATGCACGATCGATTGGCTGACACCGCACGTTGCGCAAACCGTCCAGGAGCGCTCGAAGATCGCCTGTCTCTTAGGGGAAACTGGCCCGTAGGCCAGAATCCTACCCTGGATCGCACTTCTACGTGGAGGCCGCCGAAAGAGTATTGACCCGTGAACACATGGGTCTTAGTAGCCAAACTGCAATAAGAGCCCATTAGCTCCCCGACGTTTACGACAGTTTTTATATAAAAATTGCTTTGTTTTCGAATGCCAAACTACTTCAGCTCGCTGTACGTCTGATTGCATTCCATAACTTTACTCGCCCATCACGATCGTCGCGTCGCCTAAAAAACTCTAATCGTTTAAGTTTCGCGTTGCGGTGTCGAATTACTTATTAAATTAAATGTTTTTATTTTTGGCGATGCATGCATAAAAACGCGTCTAGTATTAAACACGATAATTGCTAACTGGGCAGTATAATGATAGCTTCCACGCCAACACTAATTATCCGCTTTACTTATTCTGACCTTAATGTCGCTTTGAGGACAACCGCTAATCTTGAAGGATGCGTTTGCGGAGACAATAGGTCATCGGACAGGTAAAGATTCAGCTCGGATTGTGCAACGATTAATATGTAGAGCAGAGTTTCTCAAACTGGGTTCCAAGAAACCTAGGTTTCGGGAATCTATAATTTTTTCAAATTACTTTTAAGCAAAAATACATTGCAATCAGGGACATATCCATACTTCAGTTTCGTGAGGGGGGGGGGGGTATTCAAACAATGAAACGAAAATACGCCGGATTTCCGGGGGTTAAATCCCAACTATCCTCCCTCCAGTAGATACGTTCCTGACACTAGATAGTCGCGAATTCTCCTTGATTCTCAATTTACTTTATTTTTTACTCAAAAGGGGGGGGGGGGCGTCCCCTATATCGCCCCTTGGATACGTCCTTGATTGCAATTAACTGATGTTAAAAGAAAACTGATGTTTTTTGTCAAATAAAAAGAAAACAAAATGTCGTTATTTATTTATTAAATTTGATTGAAAAAGATTTGGAATATATACTTGGCAACAATAAAAAAAATCGTCATGTCGCCATTTTATATGGGTGTCGTCAATCGCCGCTTAACGGCTACCTACACGGTTCTACTCTTTTTGTTGATAGTTCGTGATGTTATTAAAGCGTTTTAATCACTTTTGGAGTATTGTTACAATATTGTGTAAGTAGTGGGAGCTAATGGGCCCTTGCTGAGTTGGCCAAGAAGACCCATTTGTTCAGGGATGGTCACACTCACGGGTCAACACCCATCCGGTAGCCTCCACGCATGAAGTGCGAGTCCGGATGGGACTCTGGCCTTGGGCTAGTTTCCCCTAGGAGTCTTCTGGCGCTCCTGGACGGTCTGCGCACCGTGCGGCATAATCCAATCGATTGTGCATTCTGACTAATAGTCGGGGGAGTCTGGAAGCAGTACTGTTTCCTATAGAGTGGGGGTGGTTGCTGACCTTACGGCGACTGCTCTTAAAACGACCATCGGCTACCCGATCCCGGGTGAACAGCCGGACAAAAGACGCCGTGGTATCATAAGGGAGAGGTCTGCGCAAGCGACCTCGACTGTAACCAGTCCGGAGGTAGGAGGTATCCTGAAGGTTAATTCCAGACAGAGATATCCTTCCAAACTGGTAGTCAGGGTGCCAGGCTGCCCGCTGGTTACCTTTCCCGGAGTCTCGCCGTAAGGCGTTAGCCTCTGACGGGCAGGTGGGTAGCTAGACTGTTTATTGTTTTCGTCCCAAGTCTTCTGCGTTTCTCATTGGAGACAGAACGATACATTTTAAACCTTTAAAACTTCCTGAGGTGACGAGTTAGCTCGTTGTAGTTGACAGCTACAGTTGTAAGTATGTGTAGCGAATGGTTTCGTGTAGATTTTCGTGTAGGTTTCGATAAGATCTAATTTGTTCACGGATCGGCCCAACTCACGATTCAGATCCTATTCAGAAGCCTCCTCGTGTGGAAGTATACCCCGGGTAAGACTCTCGCTTCTCAGGCCTCACAGCTGATGGATCAGTTTCTCCTGGTGGGATTGCCTACCGGTGCTACTGGACGGTTTCTGCACCGTTCGGCGAAGCTTTTCGGTTGTGCACTCTGACTAATTGCTGAAGGAGTCTGGCTATGGAAATATTCTGTCTCCTAAGCAGCGGGGATGGATGTTGACCTGTTGTGATTCTTGAAACTAGCCATTGGCGCCCAGGTCCGCGATAAATTCCTATTGAATTACCGCTGAAATACAGCAGGTAGAGGCCGCGTAAGCGAGGTAGGTCCCGAGGAACCAGTCGGGAGGAAGGAGGTATCCTAATGGTTAATTCCAGATGGAAATATCCTTCTAAACTGGTAGACTAGGGGCGAGGATCCCCATTTTGTACCTTTCCCGGTGCCTCGCCGTAAGGCATTGGCCTCTGTCGGGCATGTTGGCATAACTAGATAGTGGATTTGTATATTCTCTAAGTCTTCTACGCTGATCCCACGGCTGAAAGAACGATCACATATCGCTATACCAGCCTAGGGTGACGGGTTCGCCCGTTCTAGTCGACACCGCCTTACTGTATGTATGTATGAGTAGTTCATGAGTAGTTTCAATTTCATATCTATAAAATGTGGTAGTGACTTTGCTTCTTACTTATTTATTTATAATTTTCCGAACTGTTGTTGGCGTTGAAAACTTTATTGTGCGCCAAAGTATATAAATAAGTGGGCCTATTGTTTAGTAGCAATATCTATTTGTCAAACCGCCAGTGTTATTGTTACAATTTGGTTGGTTGATACGGGTACAACTAATAACAGTTAAATAATAAGTTACGAAATTATGAATGTGACGTTTATATAGCTTCTATGACGTATAATATTATAAATATTTACACAAGACAGTAAATAAACTCAACGCACTTCATAGCAAAGTAATGGCATGGATGGAAGGGGTATAATAAAGTTAAAAATCAGTAGATATCATCAACAAGATCATAACGATCAAATTTCATGGGGACAGGGGTTAAGATATATAGAGGGTAAACTTGAGTTGTGATAAGAAGGTCATTTCTGACCACTAAATTACTTTGTAAATTGATCTCAGCTGTTTTTTTAAAATAAACCGAGCGTAGCTGATTGGCGTATGCAAAGAGGAAGAGAAATCTAATAGCGAGCTTACTTTTCTGCAAAAGGCTTGGTGAAAAGGGTGGAAGAATTCTGAGGTATTGCCAACAAAAGGGTTTCCTTGGAGGTGAGCCGTGAGGGTACATTTGTGAAAGGAGACCATAAGGGTAGGATAGGGTAGATTTGCGCGAAGCCCACAGAACAGTAGAGTAAGAATATCTACATTTCGATAGTCTCTGATGGGAAGCTATTCGATTTGTTTGCGAAATATGCAGAAGTGGTCAAACTTTCTCTGCGGGAAAATGAATCGTATGCAGGTATTTTGAATTCTGTCAAGTATGTCTAGAAGTTCCTCGTTGTGATACAAATACGCTACATCAGCGTAATTTAGGGTGGATATAAGGACTGTTGTGCCATTTGACGTTTAATACAAATAAGTATGAAATTTTGCACGCGATTGAAGAAATGAAGACTTGCGAAATCTCTCTTTACCTGAGGATGTCTGGATAGGTTATCGTCGATGAGTACATTCTCTTAAAATAGATGCGTCATAATAACGAAAAGTTCTAAATAGTAGGGTGAGTGGGTTCGGGCCCTCGGCTTCGTACTACACCTATGATACATAAGGGACCTTTAAACGCCGCTGCAGCTACTGGTGGGTATTCGTTCATCGTTTTTCAAATAAATTATTTTAACCCAATTATACAGGTTTTTCATTTCAGGCTATTTTCATCCACTTATCTATTTTCAAATCTTGATTTGATTGTACTGTGAGGTGCCTTTTCCGAAAAACTTTAGGAATCGCTGATGTTGGTGATAGCTTCGAATAGTGTCGAATATCGTTCAAAAGTTGTGAATTGCTGCGTCGTTCGACGCACCACGCTGTCTGCGATTTGGTAAACTTAAATCGGTGTAACGGTATTCTTATATAAAAAAAAACATACAGAGTTTGATTCTATAAATGATCGTCATTTTATTGGGGTTTCCATGACAATTTCTCGGACTTCTAAAATAGCGGTCCAGATTACATGTACTTACATGAACATAAAATTTGCTATTGTCAATTTATCACGAGCATCAATTGTTTTGTGTATTTCAGGAAAAGTTATTACTTTTTTTAGTAATGTAAGGTTGTCTGTCATTACCTTTTTAAAAATATTTTATTGTGAGTGATCCTTCATGTCAAAATAATCTGAAGAATAAAACCTCACGAAATAAAACTCTCTGAATCTAAAGCTTGCTCCAGTTTTAGATCACTCCGCCGCTGCAATATTATTTAGGATATAGGAGCACAAAGACTAATTTTCGCGAGAGGAAGTAATGCAATCAGCAAAGTTCAGGGTCTCTGAATTTCAATATTTCGGGATATATAGGTATTTGAATATGTCAGTGTTATGTTTTTTTTTTTTATAATCTTCTGTGTAGAAATATTGATTGAAATGAGAAATATCTTATGAGAAATATTGATTGAAATGAGCAAAAATAGGATTAGATTACATTTTTTAAAACAAAAAATTCCATCCCAACAATCCCAAAGTCAGTAAGTTGATGAACCCTCTAAAAGAGTTTTAAAAATACAAATTTAAACACTCTAAACAAGTTTAAAAACTTAATTTCATTTCAAAAATCAGATTAGTTTTGAGGTAAATTCATCACAAAAAAAAACAATAAAATAGTAGATAATTAAATTTTGCCAAAATTTTATTGAAAACTACTTGGTTTATACATAAAATCGTGCTTCGACTTTTTTTCTTTGATATTAAATTCGTTACGTTTGTCGACAAAATTCAATGTTTTAAACGGGTGGTAAGTTTAAGAAAATTGTAATTTATTCAGAAAGTACTTTAGACCTATATCTACCTATCCGTATATATAATTTAAAGTTAAATAAATCGTACTATTTCACTAATTATTATCCTACAAAGTCATGTTTACTGGGCTTACATTGTGCTACCCCTTATTATTATTTTAGTTCACCATTTACGAGGACGTATATGGTTAGGAGAATTAAAACAAAACAAATATATAACATTTTTCAGAGTCTCATCAGTTTCAGCTTTATTTTTTCCAGACACGACTTAATTTGTCATCGATTTCCCATCCAGCTTTCTCACCCACTTTGTTAGTAGTACCTAATTATGAAAATAGGATAGAATAACTTTATTGTGCTATAAAAACATTACTTAATGAATATTACACTGGTTTTATAAAAAAAGACAATGTATGCACAATTTGCGGACTTATCGCTATAGCGATATCTTACAGTCCATTCTCCATCTAAATCTATCATTTTACTTACTGTCTACTTCTTACTTTTGTTTCTAACCACGTCGTTCTTTAGCCGTTAATTGGGATGCTTATTACCGAAAAGTAAGGTAATGAAATTACCCATTACGCCGCTTCCGTTCATTCCCATCCCAAGCGAGTCTCCTCATTTTCAGTGTATTCCTCTCGCGCGTCCGAACAGTGCGCGTTCGGTACATCGAAAACAAAGAGAGATTTGTGGTAATGAGTTCGCCTAGAGATGGTAATTTCCGAGCATGAGCATATTTTTTAATTGACCTCGTAAATTATCTGCGTGCCTTCGGCAGCTGCGATGCAATAAAAACACGAATAAGCCATTCATACTCTGAAATTACTTATTGTTTCAATTGTTGGCGCATGAAATATTCACGCTTTAATTGCTAAGCGGACAAGAGCATTGCTTGTTAGTTTTTTGTGTGTGCTTCCGAATGAGGTGGCGGGCAAATGTTATTATTTCGGTTAACATGGGCCACGATTTGCCAATCTACTGTCAGAAGATAGTTGTATGGGAAAATGGACCATTACGCACGATACATAAGTACATGTGTCTACTGCATTCAATAATGTCATTGTTTTTTATTTATTATACTTCTTTCGACCATTTTTTATTATATTAAAGCTTGTGCTGCTAAAAGATTTTGCCTTGTAGATATTTCCTCTTTTCTAGTCTTTACATTACATTACATTGCATTTTCGTCGTGTCTAATAGACGGCTAAAATCCACTCTTGGACGTTTCAAAATAATTGAGTTTGTCAGTCGTTTAAAGCAGATCGAACAGCAGATGTGAGTTGTTCAGCTCTTATCTTCGTCGCCTACCCACAACATGTAGATCATAACGATGTTAGAATATTACAAGCCAGATCCCAAGGTCTCGACGTAATGACATAACATTAAGTTTTAACATTACAGATTTATGCGTCATGTTAATTCAAGAAAAATAAAAACATTTAATTAATTGATAAAATGATATTTAAAAAATAATTTAAAAATATATATTCAAATTTTTTTTCTGACACAACCGTGGCACTTTAGTGGGACTTCCGAAGTGAGCTCGCCTTAACACAGTGCTTGCCTAGCAAGGCGGGCTCGGCTGCATTTTGCTTAGCTTAACAGAAATATAAACATTTGCGTTTAATGTATGCACTATGTAACCTGGGCTCAGACAGATGTGTATATAACTTTAGAAGCATACAACGGCATTTTATTAATTGTGAATTCATTTTCTGTTGTGCTCATGCATTTGAATGTATATGTAAATAAAGTAAATAAAAAATAAAAATACGTATTGACCACAGTCTGAGTTATATATGTATAATATAAACCTGGTTGAAACATGCGTTTTTCCATGTATTACATCGTTATATTTTCTCAGTGTGGTATGACTCATTTCAGCGATGTACTGTCGTTAAATAAACAATACTAAAGAATTCTAATGACTCTTTTCTCTAAAGTGCGTGTCTGTAAGTTTCCTAAATCATCGTTAATCAGACGATTCTTATTTTATTACGAAATCGCAGCAATTTCTCTTTGTGCAAAGGTTATACATTTGTGCGCAGCTCGCAGTCCAGTTCACAATAGAGCACACATTGGAAAGTGCTATAATGGCAGCTCGCGTTCGATTAAAACAAGGCGTGCCGGACATTCATTCCACTTATTTTACATTTCATTAAATTTATTGATTATGGGAGAAAGCGCAAAACGCGAAATTGTCGTACTTAGCGATTTCGCCGTTAGATCGGATATTCTAATTTATGTGGTAAACGAATACCGCCGGCTGCGCGAGTTAGGAGACAACTATTTTTTCGGAATTTATTAAGCAGCGCATAATAGAAAGCTCGTTTTATTGATATGCACAAAAGTGTAACGCAGCTATAGGCAACTCTTTCAAATACAGTAGACACTTTGATAAGCTGTATTTATAGTGTAGTTAAGTATATAAATTCATCCTAGGCACGTCAGTGGAGGCGAGTCTTTTATAAGAATAGTGAATAAATTATATTACTTACAATACTGAAATGAAATATAATGAAGAAAAGATATATTGCAATATTACCTACCACATTGCGTACACTTGCTGAACGCCAATCGATAAGAACAGCACCTTATTTTATTCCTTTTTCGACGAATTCTCTTAGTGTCTCCTCTGGAAAGACTATTGACTATGGTACTATTATCGCCATATAATTGCATATATTTTGTCCAATTCCTTTCAATGCTCTTGTTGTGTAGAGGACACAGGTTATAGTTATAGTTCTTTATTGTGGGAATTATTAAAAAACATACAATGTTTAATTAACAAACTGCCCAGAGAGCATACAATATTTTGTGTCAGAAGAAACTTCATAAAGAAGAAGCTATATAAGGCGCAATCAGTAAAACTAAAATTTTTATAATGTTTTGTCCAAGAAGAATCTAAATACATTGTAATTACATTTAAATATAAGATGCCATATAACTAAAACAATCAATAAAATTATTAATTCAAGTTAAAACAATCAACAAATGAAATAATCAGTATACGCATTACATTAAAATAAAGGGGCTGTAAAAAAAGTCATTTTGTAAAATTTATAAATTCCTCAATAGAGTAAAACGTATTCGTTGTAAAAAAATCCTTTAAAAGTTTTTGGAACGTTCTGAGATTGCTATTGTCTTTTATGTTACCAGGAAAAGGAAAGGATATATTAATAATAGAACCCAAAAACGTAGGGTAACAAAAAAACCTTTAGTTTACATAGAATTACATATATAGCGAGTGAAACTGAAAAATAAGTTAGGCATTACCACCAGGCATATTAATCATTCAAGTCGTTAATCTTACAGTATGCTTTTTTATGAATTAGGTCTTTAATACAATGCTTTAGTTGTGTAAAATTTCCTGGCAACTGTAAAATTTCCTGACGAATTCTATTGTATTATAGAACTGTATACATTGTCTCATAAAAGGAGTTCCAACATTTTTAATCGAATCTTGGTATTTGAGAGCTTATTTCTATTTCTGGTATATACATTGGTATGTATTCTGGTATATATTCTTCTGTATATTAAGGCGGTCACTGATTTTATTGAATAGATTTAGATTTTTACAGATATATGTTATACTAGCTGCGCTCAGCGGTTTCACCCGCGTGGTGATGGAAATTTGTGATAATGATGATAGAAAACCATATATCTTTTAAAATTATAGCCTATGTGTTATTCTGATGTGTAAGCTATATTATTGTAAAGGTTCATCAAAATCCATTCGGCAGTTTTTGCGTGAAAGAGTAACAAACATCAATACATACATACAAACTTTCGCGTTTATAATATTAGTAGGATTTGCAAAAATAAACTGACAAGCTACAGTAAGGTTTTTAAATTTCTTGAAATTTCTGAATTTCATATAATTTTCTTAAAATGTCTGTTAGCTAAATTAGGTATATGAGAACCCACGCCATTGTAAATAAAGCTTTATAGTTATTTCCAAAAAAACAGTTACGTATGTATATTATAGTGTAATATTTTAAAATATTAAGTTTTTTTCTGCCTGTCCCACATATGCATTGGGAAGAGTAAATGCAATACAGAATTAAATTATTAACATGAAGCAAAGTAAGTTAATAACATGAGGCAAAGTAAGTTATAGACATGAAGCAATGTAAGTTATTAACATGAAGCAAAGTAAGTTATTAACATGAAGCAAAGTAGTAGGGAAACAGCGCTGCGTTTTTTTCGTCTACGTTATCCTTTTTTCTATCAATTTTAAAAATGAGAGAGGAAAGGGAGAGGTCACAGATAGCTATCATCTACAAATAAAAATATATCTGACTTATTATGTACCTATACGGTAAATCGGCAATATAAACAAGAAATAAAAACGGACTTAAAATCGATCTTTGCGGAACACCAATTTCTACTAGCGATCCCGGCGACTGTACTCCACTTGTACTAATATTTGTATCTTATTTTTTAAGTATGATACCGTTAAATCCAACGCTTTGTTTCTATTTTATTTGGATAGTTTCATGATTAACACATTTAAAAGCTTTCGAAAGATCACAAGAAATACCAATAGCATCCTATTATTACCAAGCATCATACATATTTTTAATCAGCATGACGTCATCATTTATTGTAGAGCAATCTTTGGTTAATCCAAACTGCTGGCTCTGTAATAGTCCATTCTTGGTAAAATGTTAGTGTATGAGATTTAAAATAACTGTGTTACCGATGAAACTATGTTATACCAATCTGGGTTAATATAATTATTATCGTCATATTTAGGCCAAAAATCTTTATCATCACAAACTACATATTATAAGAGAACATACTACATATTATACGAAGCAGGGTTATTGATATCATAACTAATGGATATTATGAATACAATAGAGCCTTTCTTATTAGGTAATCAGGTAGTCAAGTAGATCATATTTCATTAAATATTATGGTATTATATTTCCTTCATATAGATATTATAAGGGTTGATATAAGAAAGCAGAGTGCTACATTGGCGCTTGGCAGAAAATCAACAAAAATCTTTATATTTAATAATAATAATAATAATAAAACGATTTATTCGTAAGACAAGACGAGGTAATTTCCTGCAAGCAATATTTTAAAGCTAAACTTTACTATTGTATATACATTATTTGCGAGTAGATCTTTGCGTATTTGAGTAGATCTTTGCGTATTTGAGTAGTTGCATTTAGATCGAACTTAACCTATATAAATAGTATGACAAATACAAAAAAAGAGGAAGAAAAAATATATATTTAACTCTTTGTGGGCACAGAATGTGCCTCACCTATACCTAACCCTATAAGGACGCAAAGGTTAAAAAAAGGAGGAGAATGGAAAGGGAAAGGGAATTTATGTGGAAGATTTGAAATGTTCTTTGAGTCTGATTTAAAACATGATGTGCTTGGCGCGGTACTGACATTTTCGGCAAAGCATTTCAAAGACAGGCTACGTGCACGGTGAAAGAGACTAAGAAGAAGTCAGCGTTTGACCAGTTTTTGACCAGGGTTTGAGTAGCAGGTTATCTTTTGATCTCAGAGGGCGTCTGCAGTAAAGCTGCCGGTGAGATAATCAGGAGCGTCCCAAGATCTTGAAAAGCATGCAAATAACTCTCATGTCTCTTTTCCCCCTGGTCGACAGCCAGTGAAGCTATCTCTCTGAACTCCGTGATGTGGTCAAATTTTCTGTATTTGTAATTGTATTTGTATTTGTAATTTAAAGTTAGCGTCATAGCATCAACTACCAAGTAGTTATAGTAGCGGCCGACAGTGACAGGTGTCGACATAGGGCTTAGTAATGACTAATAATACTCATCTGGGCAATAGTACGCTTTACTTTTGCAAGGGAAATTATTTTGTATATACTTAGGTACGTCGACTATACTGACCGTAAAACAAAACGAAACCAAGAGAAGGCATTATGGTTTCAGAGTCGGCCAAGCAAGGCGCTCGCTACGGCCAGGTACGAGTGTATTATTATTATTTTTTCGGGTTTGATTCGGAAGATGGTAATATGCTGATCGTGATCCCAAGTTATAAATACTACCAGAACGCTGGATATAGCAATCGTACTTTCCCCTCCCTTAAACGCTCGTTTTAAGAGACATATTTTTATCTTATTTTGCTAAAAAAATATTCTTCTCTCTGTGCTTTGAATTAAATATATAAATTAATTGAAGTCGCCAATTTACGCCACCTCTACTTTAAATGAATCTCGAAGAGCAGCTGAGTTAGACGAGGAATTCACTTTACCAGTAAGGGGCCATCCACATATTATATAATCACAGAGGGGGAGGGAGGGGGGGTAGGAGTCCTGATTACGTAATCAACTTTGGTCACCGCATCGCATTTTTTTTGGTCTAAACCTGCACTAAAATACCGCAGTGCCACGCCGAAGATACCTCCCCCTCCCGCACGCGCGATGTGCGTAGATACTCCACGCACTCCTTTGCAATTGAGTCGCCCGGACCTGTTTCTGGAAGCGCTGCGGTCTGAAGATTGGAATTTATAAAATAAACCAAAGAGTTTGAGATTTTGTAATTACTTACGTAATCTTAGGGGGGGGGGGGGTCAAGCCGCTGATTACGTTTGTTGACATGGGAGAGGGGGAGGGGGGGGGGGGGGGGTTCGATCCCAAAAACTTGATTAAGTAACATGTGGATTGCCCCCTAAACAAGTTCATTAAAATCTTGACGTCCTGCTCAAAGACAGTGTCAAATTGTCGACCACAAATTCAACCTAAACCAAAACTAAAAAAAATATTCAATATATGTAAATAGACTTTACCGGCTTCGTCTACGCAAGACGTCTCTCATAGCCATCTAGATAGCCTCTTATTTGTCAGTCAAACGACAAAGAAAACATGTACACATTAGTTTTGGTTTAAATTTATGATTCGGTATTGAGTATTTATTTTTTTTAAAAATACGTTATGTATGGACGCCGCAATAGTCTTGTTATTTTAATTGACTCCCCCGGAATGTTTGCGGTCGAGCCTCCCGAGTCGAGTCCGGAGCCATTGTCGGTCGGATCTGTCGGTGTCGGGTACTTGGGATCGCTCTGGTGGCATTTCCGGTAAATTGTGGCCGTGAATTACCCGTCCGAAATTTTTATTTGTCGATAACGTGGGCCCGCCCACCGCCATTGCCTGCGCCTCATTGAACTCGCATGACTAATATTGACAAAACTGGATGCGGTGCTCTTTGTTCAGAGAAGCACAATAAAAAACGTGTACGCTTCGCGGCGGGTTCGAGACTTTGGTGTTTCATCGCGATGGCTCTTCTGCGAATTTTCGATTTGCTTGAATACATTAATTTTGCTTATCTTTTCCTTTGGTTTATAGAGACTTTGCTGCTAGTAAGGATGATGTTGTTTGTAAAAAAATATTTACGTAGTCACCTAAAACAATATAAAATTCACTCACACCGAGAAGAGAAAATGGGTTCAATATAAAGTAATAATATATCCATACATCCTAATACATGCCACAAAGTTGTGACAAAGCCTGCCAGGGGATAGGCGCAAAGAAAATTATTTACACAAACCTAATTAAACACACGAATAGGAGAAACTTCCAGCTTACAAGTGACTAAAAGGTAGATATAAATAAAAATATGGTAATATTAAAATACTTTGGGCGTGTAAAAAGTTATAAATAGGATAGAAAACGAATTTACCGCGTGAAATTTGTAGCACCCGACGTTTCGGTGACGTTGCAGCCGCCGTTGTCCAGGGTAGACTGAAGAGCTCTCAATCCGTTGTTTTGCGGGTAGGCCGCGTACCGCTTCCGCCACTGCGTAGATTATAACGGTGGTGGGGGGCCGGGCTCGGAGCGCGGGAATTTTGAAAATCCGTCTTGCACACAACACTCACTGTATCCTGTTTTACGTCTTTGCGTTCGGCGTTCGGCGGCGGGAACATTTTAAGAAGAGGGTTCCACGTAGAAGAGAGTTTGTAACCGTCGTCTCTGTTAAAGTTCGGGGTTCTTCTTATTTCAATGGCTTCCCGGATCATGCGAGGAAAGTAGAATTGTTCTTTGGATAGCACAATGGGATTTTGAAACTGCATCCAGTGGTTACTTCCGCTATCCAATATATGTTCGCAGATCGCCGATTTTTCTCGCTGAACGTTTTTAACAGCTTTGATGTGTTCTGACAGTCGCGTGGCTATGGGTCGTTTCGTTTGTCCAACGTAGGCTAGACCGCAACTGCATTCGACTTTATACACACCCGGGGTTTGCAGTGGTATTACATCCTTTACAGGCCTCAAAAATCGAGCTATATTTTGGGTCGGTTTGAAGATCGTTTTTATATCGAATCTGTTTAGCATCTTACTTATTCGATCTGTCACGCCCTTGACGTATGGTAAGAATGCTCTTGATCTGCTCGGTTTCTCGCGGTAAATTCGTTTTCTATCCTATTTATAATGTCAAACAACCGCGATAGTCTTCGATTTTATATGTGTAAAAAGTTGTCTGCAAGAACCTTCGATATCTGCCATTGCAATAATTATGATTGATTGCTTTTGCAAAATAAAGATCTGCTACTTGATGCAGTCATAACGCTTTCCGGTCCACTATATAAATATCGATTCATTGATCAATCATTTAATCAAAAATCTCTTTTTTATGTTTGGGATTCATCCAAATGTTTTCTCACAATTCTCAAAACATAACTATCGCTCAAGGCAGTGGGTCTTATCGGAATATTCCATAAACATAATAAAGTCATATAAGCAAGGACAACATTAAAAGAGCGAGCTACGCACCAGTACCCATAATAAGAACAATCAATGACAATGAGTTTCTTAGTTACGTTTCCCACGAAACTGGAAAGTAAGTCATCCTTAGTAACCTCAATTAGCGAACAAATAAACGAGTCGGCGTTTTTACTAGGTAGTTTATTATAGGAACTGCTTTTGATGCAAGAGCCTTCAAGGTGATTCGAGACATTACCAAACGAGTAATTAGGAATTGAAATTTTGAGCGAGCATGGGCGAGAATTGGCTCATTTGCATATAAAGTATCTTTACTTTGGTCGAATCCACGTCCATTCCTTATTACACACGAGTGCGACCGAGATTTACAATTAATTATTACTTCAAAAATGATTTGTTTATAGTGGGAATGTTATATGAAATAAAAGCCCATGTTACAAATAAAAGGCACTTTCCGTTGAGGTTATATTTTATATCATTATCTATATATTAAATTGAAACGTGCTTTTTCCTGTAACGGCCATATTGAGAAAACTGCTAAGAGTAAAAATTTGGTTGAGGTGTCTAAAAAAAGCTCTCGGTCTCTAGATGTGTCATCAAAAGAAAAAAATAAAAAAAGTCATGAAAAGAGAAAAAAAATACCGTGTTTTTCTTGTTAAAAAATGTAATTGAGGCGTTTAAAACAAGCTCTCGGTCTGTAGGTATGTCATCGAAAGGGAAAAATTAAAAAGTTATCAAAAGAGAAAAATAAAAAATGATAGTGCTAACTGCTGGATATCCGCGTGGAGGGGGGGGGATGGAATGGTTTGAGAGGGGTAAAGGGCGGATGGGAGGAGGGGGTAGTTAGGGAGGGGTGAGGGGGTGAGTCAGGGTGGGGGTAGGGAGAGGGGGGTTGTGGGGAGAAGGGAGAGAGAGAGAGAGGGAGGTTTGGGGAAAGGGGGAGTTGGAGAGGGGGTGGAAGAGGGTGATTGGGAGAGAGGAACGGGAGAGAGGGAGGGTTGGGGGTGGGGGGTTGAGTGGTAGGTAATGGGGGTTCTAGAGGGGTTTGGAGGCGAAGGGAGGGGGGGGGGTGATTAGGGATTTGGCGCGCAAGGGGGATTGTCTATTCGCCGAGTGGTAAGTCTAGGGTTGACACAAAGATTTTTTTACTCAATATAGTTAAAAACGAATTTTAAAAATTTCAATCATTTCACCGCCATCTAGTGTATAATTGCTAAAGTAAACTGAATTGGCCCGAAACTTTATGTTTACTTTCTGTCACGTTATATCACGCGTCGCTCTTGGATTGTTGCTGTCCGTTTTCTCCATAGCTTGGTGACGTTCCTCATCGTGGATCAAATGAGCAAGGCACCGCAACGTAATCGAATTAATCCAAAGAAATATTGTTTGTACATAAATAAGAAGCATGTTTCCGTTTATTTTTTAAACATTACTGTCAATAAACTGACCGTCGATCTCGACGGGTTTCAGCTTGTTATAAATGATTTTGATTTATGACAATTTATCTTATTTGGACCTATTTTATTTCTCTACTATATCATTGATTATATACATGGTATTAGATAGCTTAGTTCCAGAGCACGATTTGGCAACACTTCTGATATTCGTTCGTGACACTTCTGGTATCCTGTATCACTCGAGATACTCGTTTTCTGCCTCGAATTACGAGAATGAATATCCATCAGAATATTATTAATATATTAGAATTTCTGAAGCTAGGCTCTGTAATGGCTACGCTAGATAACTTACTTAATTTGGGTAAACGCCTCAAACTTAAACAATGGTGTGTGGCTCTTTGTTTGTCGTTTCGAGCAATTGATTTCGAGGTTGGCCATGTTCTTGTATCCGGTAATTGCAAGTTCAACTTAATAGCTTATAGAGCGCAAATCGTTTTGTGAAACTTTTAAGGCGACTACAACAGTGAGCCACCGCTTAATGTCTGTATTTATTCTTTAGGTCGATTACTAGGAAATGGCATTTATTTCTATGACAAAAATACACACCAAAAACGGAGTGTAATGTGTTCAGGTTTCATCTATGTAGGTTTTCCGTTTCTTTATTCCACTATAACTTCTAAACGTTTGAACCGATTTAGAATTGTGTAGTATTGTTAGAATTGTTATGTCATCCTGAGTGTCATAGAGTACCTTAACTGTCCAAATATCAAGTAAGTAGTTGTCTAAATGTCAAAATGTCAATAAATTAACATAAATATATCGTGTTTGGTATCAAATGAAAGGTCTGATTGAGTACATTCCGGAAATATACATAAATCGGTATGGATAAATACTTAAACCACAAGTATTCTATGAAAAACCGTAATAAAAATAATTCTAAATACAATAGTTCACTTCTTGTTTTTTTTTATATATATATATATATATATATATATATATATATATATATATATATATATATATATATATATATATATATATATATATATATATATATATATATATATATATATATATATATGTATATATATATATATATATATATATATATATATATATATATATATATATATATATATATATATATATATATATATATATATATATATATATATATATATATATATATATATATAATAATAATAATAATAAAAATAAATAATAATAAAAATAATAATAATAAAAATAATAATTTACACATTTACAATCAATATATATATATATATATATATATATATATATATATATATATATATATATATATATATATATATATATATATATATATATATATATATATATATATATATATATATATATATTTGATTGTAAATGTGTAAATTATTATTTTTTCAAATTGAAATTATGTTTATTACTAAATAAATGAAATGATAAAATAATGAAAGGGCACTTATATGGTCTGTGGTGACCAGGAGTGACTCCACGCCTTATTCTTCTCTTCCTTCAGCGCTTGCTAGGTGTTTTCTGCTGTGGTATTGGAACCTGATCAAAATGGTAGCGGCAACACAACAATGCGAGACGAGAATGAATGCTGGAAAATAATAGGCGATTAGTGTTTCTTAAATATTAATGATTGTTATAAAATGTATATCAATATTTCGGCTCAGCCGTCGTCAAGATATGTGTATTTCTGAAATCGAACAATTCGTTGAAAATTTAAATTCAAGGAATCGAACAAAAAGAAATGGATTAATAATATTTTACACGATTTAGTTAAGGTACCATAACCAACCGTGCAAAACGTTATTTTAAATGAATGATTATAAATTAAAATAAAAAGCATTTGATGATTATGATAATATGATAAACCTTATTAATTTTGCCTATTGAGACCGGAACCTTTGCAAGCGCCTAAAATATAAATATAAGCTAATTCCCAAGATTTGACGTCCCTTTCTTTGCATTATCACCCAGGCATTTTATTATTTTAACTTTAAAACATTGATCAAAAGATAAATTATGCGCCCTGGCATGTAAAGATATTGGGAGTTGGCTTTCATTTCCTACACTAGCCCTATGATTAACACATATCTTGACGACGGCTGAGCCGAAATATTGATATACATTTTATAACAATCATTAATATTTAAGAAACACTAATCGCCTATTATTTTCCAGCATTCATTCTCGTCTCGCATTGTTGTGTTGCCGCTACCATTTTGATCAGGTTCCAATACCACAGCAGGAAACACCTAGCAAGCGCTGAAGGAAGAGAAGAATAAGGCGTGGAGTCACTCCTGGTCACCACAGACCAGATAAGTGCCCTTTCATTATATATATATATATATATATATATATATATATATATATATATATATATATATATATATATATATATATATATATATATATATATATATATATATATATATATATATATATATATATATATATATATATATATATATATATATATATATATATATATATATATATATATATATATATATATATATATATATATATATATATATATATATATATATATATATATATATATATATATATATATATATATATATATATATATATATATATATATATGTACTTGTTATATGAAGTTATAAGAAATCATATTTTAGATATTTTATTGTTAATCCATGGGACTGAGAGATATAAAACAAAGTGGCATGGCCTAAGCAGGCGTGAGTTTATCAAAAAAATATATACAACTAAATATATAAAAAGAATAAAAAACACCACTACCATTACAGAAAGTGAACTATTGTATTTATAATTATTTTCATTACGGTTTTTTAAGAAATATTTGTGGTTTATACGTTTATCCATATAGAAAGATGTATAGTTCTGGAATTTACTCAATCAGACCTTTCATTTGACACTAAGCGCGATATACTTATGGTATTTGCACAGTTAATATACACACAGGATTATCACACTTGGGATACCATAACGATTCTAACAATACCCCATATTTCAGTTCGAGCGTTTAGAAGTTACGGTGACTGACACAGATGCAACGAAAAACTTACACAGATGAACTCTAGACACATTTCGCTTCGTTTTAGTTAGGCAGTCGTGTAAAATTAATATATTTATAGAGATATAGCTGAAACAATCCATGCAAGTATTTCATATAGGGTTGTAATTTTTTTTCATGAATTTAATGTTGATTTTTAGTTATATTTAATTCAATTTTAATTTCAGTTTATTAAGAAAATCTTACCAGATTAAAAAAACTAAATTTTGAATAGATAACTCATACTATCTTAAAAAAATAGTCCCTGTTCATGTAACTAAAATGTAATAAATATACAACCTAAACACAAACTGTCCAATTGAAAATAAAGTAGCATTTACAATCATAATTACTATTATAGCAGTTACTGAAGTGAGTTAAGACAATAAAAATATTTAGTTAACTTATAATAATGTAGACAAAAAATAATCCAGTATCATAAAATGTCACTAAAAATTATAAAAACTTTCTACTTTAACTGAATACTTAACTATTAATGTTTAAACTCAATTTCACAGATTTTCTCCAAAATAGTCACGAGTATGTAAAGTATGTATATTATTAATGTGTGACCATTTTACATCAATATTGAACAAATTAAACAATAAAGAATATACCAATTATACGAATAAACTATTAAAAGTTAAATTAAAACTATTAAACTATAACACTCTTTAAAAAAATATTTAAAGAATGAACTGATGAATGAACATCAAACGACTAGAATAATGTAATGCACGGAAACTAAAGAAAAGAAGAATATTAAAAATTAATTATAAAAGTCATATAGCTTGACGTTTTAGATACGATCGTTTTGAATACTCAGTTACATAATATAGTTCTCGTTCAATGTGGTACGACTTAGACCTAAGTATTTTTCTCATATAAGTTTTGTTTCCATAAAATAAGACTATTTTCTTTATTGGTCTTTAGGTGCTGAACTTTTAGGGATCTTTGATTAATCAGACTTTCAACAAATGTTCATTTATGCATAATATCATCAAAAACTGCCTTTTTTATTTGATTTCGTATACTTTAAATGCAATTATCTCCCTACAAAGTTGACGTTTCCGCGTCACACATTCATACCTACTATACTGGCCAAAACGCGCTCTAAATTTGGCGTTGTCAACTACCTTAATTTTAAATAATGCCAGAGGAGGCGACACAACTTTAATTTCGATGGGATGTAGCACGAGCATTGCACTAAGTCGTTTTCCTTGCATTATACACACTGTTTTACAAGTTTAAATACGTTAAAACACTACGACAAATCATTCCGTTGTTTTGATTTCACAGCTCCATCCAAGCGCCGCGAGCTTAACTCTTTTTCCGTGAGCGGTTGACGAGTTTTCAAATATTAAGGGCTCCCTAGACGATCAAGCATGCTTGACAAGCATCGCGTCGCGGGCTGGGAGGGAATCGTAAACCGCAGGAAAAATGCAAATATTTTTTTTAAATATTTACCAAAAATGCTTAATTTTGTAGTTTATACCAGGGAGTCAAGTCATTCATCAATCAATTGCGTCTAATTAATGTTAATCCCTGGGTTAAACTACAAAATTAGGCATTTTTAGTAAATATTTTTAAAATATATATATATATTTTTCGTGCGGTTTACGACCACTTCCCAGCCCGCGACGCGATGGCATGCTTGATCATCTAGAGAGCCTTTTAGACCAATCTCGTGTGCGAAATTGTGGTAGTGAAGATAAAAATAAATCACAACCTTATTATTCTTTAGGCTAATAAATTTCCCTATTAAAATGACCAGACATAACTGTATTTTATAGATAACTTCCAAATAATAATATTATTTTCTTATATACATATTCTTATTCCTATTATTAATATTCTATTCATTTCTTATATACATTATTATTATTATTATGACATGTACTAGAAGCGTAAGGCTGATGCGTGTATATCATAAGCACTTGTTTTTAAAACATTACAACTGTTTCGCACTACGAAAAATGTCCAGTTTATTCTTAAAGGAGTCAGCACTTATCACTTCCTCTGGCAATGCATTCCAAGCTTCTGTGTGGGACCACCCCTCACTAGACTCCAAATTGTTCGGTGTGAGGTGGTGGTATCAACTTACGAGTTATCTCCGTATTGAATGAAGAAGAAGGTATTTATTGATTGAAAGTTTGATATTGCCAGTTATAACGCTTCCCGAACAAGTTATCTTGACGCGAGTGTATAGATGCCCGACTGCGGTTACGAGGATATATGTGTGAGGGTTGTATGTGTGCTCCTAGTATCTTGTACTGGGCACGGCTCGAGTCTGTGGGATTACAGACTGATGCGTCAAGACTAGGGAGGATAAGGGAAGGAAACCAAGGAGCCGGATTCGTTGACACACCTCGTGAGAAGGGTATCGAATATGCCGTCGCAACCTTGGGGGAAGGTGATCACTCGGAGGATGATAATTTGGTTGCTTTTTCGCCGGTTTATATAGGCCGATCAATGATGTAATCCAAAATTTTCCGAGTAAAAGTATTGTTTTATCGTGCTGATTCATGGCTGCACGGGTTAAAATAATAGCTGAATTGTGTCAGTGTATTTCACTGGAAATCGATGCATTTGTTGATCGCATGTAATGGACTTAAGGTCCGTTACACTTCCACTAAACGATTTGGTAAAAAGAGTTTCCTAGGGTTCGATATTGAAATTTTCTTATTCGACTGCAACGAGTGTCCACGCAGTTGCTTGTTAGAATTCATAGTAAACATGTTTGGGAAACTGGCTCGCAGAATGAGCATGTACGAGTGTGTAGCTACTGGGTAGGTAATTGGTTAGCGAAAGGCATGACGATTTTATTTAAATAGTCGTCTAGAAAAGTGGGTGGTACTCCCGATATAATTGTTAATCCCGGAGTCGAATTCATCCTTTTATTTTACCATTCCGGTAAGTTATTTGTTTTTATAAATGCCTGGCGCCTAATGGCAGAATAAAAGACAGTGATTTCTAAATTATTGCTGCGTTTTCCGGGTCATGACGAAATGATAGGCGGATGCATACCATCGGAAATGTAAAGGTTTTCCATATATTTTTTTTTGTTTTTACCTCCTTTCTTGCGATGTTACTAATTGCGCTGCCGCCGTGTCAAACTCGAGGTGTTAAACTTTCGGGACTCCACACGAGGCAGATTAAACGCCTACATTGAGGGCTGTCAACTGATACGGTCGAACTCGCCATCCCAGGAAGCTATAACGATATCAGATTATTCTTTCTCCCATGAAGTGAACGCAGAGGCTGAGGGAACAAACAACTGGAGCTGTCAACTACATCTGTCACCTCAGAAACTTTTAAAAATAACAGATGGTCTTCCGTGAGGTGAGCGTAGAAGACTTGCTACTAAAACAGTCCTCTGTCTAGTTACACCACTCGCCGCTAAGAACCGAACGCCTTACCGCCAGATAGCCAGGTTAATCGACCAGCGGACCGACACTCGCGTCCTCACTTTCAATTGCAACCAGATTACCCCGGTCTCCCGACTGGTTACAGGTTCGGGGTCGCTTGCGCAGTTTCTTCTTTGCGTAGCGTTGATCTGGTTTCTACCGAATCTAGGGCGGACTACGGCACCTTTTTCCCGGCTGTTTACCCTGTATCAGGTAGCCGATTGGTCGTTTCACCTATCCCCGCCTTATGGAAACAAGGCCGTTTCCAGACTACCCCGGCTAGCAGTCGGAATACACAATCGATTTGCTGACGCCGCACGAAATGCAAACCGCCCGGAAGCCCTCTAGGAGGAAGGATTGCCCTCGACCTGAGATTTTCTCTCTGTTTTCTGCGACCAATTAAATTTTATATAATTCCATTTTCATTTATTTTGAACCCTATTTTAGCTTTCATACTATTGTATTTCAATAACAATACATTTAATTCGGAACCTTTATTGTCCGCTTATATCGTATTTCTTTTTTTATCTTAACTTTTTTATATTGTCACATTTTATAATTAATCGACTATTATTATTATCCATTTCTCTTTCAAATTCAATATTCATTACAATTTAATAAATGAAATTTCATACCATAATAATGGTATAAATTTGCATAACAGCAAAGCCTCTATTTAAAATTTGATAAGATAGAAACATGCCGACCGAGCAGCTACTTCAAAAATAATAATATACAATGGCATTACGGCTGGCCCATTCATTCTTTTATCATATGTAATGAAATTCAATAACCTGAAGTGGCATTACTTGTAAATAGTCGACTATAAGACAATCAGATTATATGCCGTTTTCATAATACTTTTTTATGGTTCAGTGGCTCTGTATACGCAATCGATGAAATCCATATTTTATGCAATCTATTTGTGATGCTTTAAGATTACACATATATTTATTTTTTGTTATCATCACACATTGTGTGATCATTCATTCATTTATTTCATTTATTCATTCATTTCATCGTGGTCGTATTTCTTTCTTACATGGGATAATTATATATTTATTTATTTCGCTTAATAATAATCAATTAGAGATTAGATATTAAGTAGTTTTAAAATAAACCTGTATACATGTATACACAATTTATTTACAACAAAGTTAAAAAATAACTAATAATAATAATAACAAAAGAATCATAATAAATATTTTTAACAAATTAAACTACAATTTCAAAAATTACAATTGCCTAATGTGTATTATATGTATTTGTTTCGAGAAACAACCCATTGGTAGAATACATGTTTGGCTATCTTAACCCCTCAAATGTGAGGCGTCCCTTAAGGGATGCCTTGGCAAAATGTATACAAAATGTATATAAATTTATATAAATGTAAATGTGCGCCGCTTTATAGTAATCCGCTCTATAGTAATGCTATAGCTCTATAGTAAACCCCGCTCTATGTAAATGTAAATGTAAATCTAAATCTAAATTTATATACATTTTGCCGTAGGCAACCCGAGCTAATCGCCATTCATTTGAGGGGTTAATATAATACGGATTATAGGTTTTTGCATGATATAAAGTATTTAGATTGCAGTGTTAGAGCATGCATCTGCTATGTATTTTTTTACATGTTGATATAAGTTATTGTTAAGAACATATTGTCACGGTAAAGACGACACATTGGCAACGCCGTACGCCATCTTAGTCGCGCGGTCCAATAACGATGTACAACTGTCGTTCCTATAATTAGAAAAAACTCATTAGAGACGCGTATAGAAACCGTGACTGGTTATACCTATTGGCGTTGTCGTCTTACGGAGACGACGCTATGAAGTTCGACGAAATGACACATTCAGACTTACACCTCGGTCGACCGTCACGTCATTTTACCCACGTCACATGTAATGTTCATTTTAAATGACACCACTTCAACACCACAACATTCAGCTTCGCCGTAGATATGATCTATGAATAATAACAGGGAAGTTATTTATTTTTTTGTTTGAGGGGGTGGGGCAAGAGTCGGTTAGGTAATTGAGGGGGGGGGGGGGGGTCACATTTCATATTAGCTAGAATACATCTATGTTACAACATACAAGTAATAATTTAGGTCCGTGGTGCCCGAATGCAGATTATTAAAATAATATAATTACATGGAAAATTAAAGTTCCACATTTTACATATTGGGTCCTTAACTATGTAATTGCTGTTTTTTTCACACTGGCCACTTTGAACTTGAATAATTTGGGTTTGAGTTGGAATTTCAAATTCAAATAAATATTAATTCAGGCCATGTTATTTTTTTAAGAATCGGCTGTATTTCCGTCGTCGTTAGTGCATCCATGGTAAAGATGAAAATTTGCATTATTTTTAAACATGAGGTCCTCTGTCGATGTTTTCTATTACAGCTTCTTGCAGTCTGGCTATACAGTTACCGTAAATGTGAACTGTTAAGAACTGCAAACAATTATGGAGAAGCACCGAGCCTGGTCAATCGCTCATCGCCACTGCTTCTGTATGACAACGTATAACCACAGATTTCTCTGCAGACAGTTCCAAAGTTGCAGGAGTTGCGGCTAAAGACTCTTGGTCACCCACCGTACTTGCCAGACCTTTCTCCAATAGAGCTTATTTTATCCTTGCTCCAATAGAGTCGGTAAAAAACGCCTTCTCAGCATTTATTGGTTGCTGTCCAGGAGAGTTTTACAGCAGAGGAATTAGGCATCCTTTTTTTTAAGGTTTAATACTTTATTCATTTCATTTTTGTATATTTAGCCCCATTGTAATCAATGTTATAAGTAACTCGGAAAAATTGAACACTGAAATGTAGCTAATGATCATTGCCCACCTAACTAGGACTAAACTGTCCAGTATCTAGGCGGGTCAGCGTAATACAACTTATGTAACAATTAACCTAATTAACGTGAAAAAACTTTTTATTTTTATAAATAATGAATGTACTTAATTAAGATTGAATAATATAATTATAAATAAATAACATTATAATACAAATCAAAACACTAAATTTGTACGAATAATACATTGTAGGTAATACAATATGGCAAATACACATATACGTAAATACGATTTCAATAAATAATAAATGATATATGGTTAAACATATTTATAATTTAATAAAATATATAAATACAATTATAAAAGCACTGCTAAAAAATATGAAATAATATAAATAAAGATATACGATATGATATACGATTAATATATACATAATAATTTATATAAATATACAATATTATTTTTAAATTAACCGTTATACACGCTTTATAAACCAAGTTTTCAGATTTAGACCTTCCTAATTCAAATAACCATTTATTAATATTGTCTTTAAACTCTTGATTGTCCTTTAAGTGTTTCCATTTTTCCTCTATGCCATTATATAATTTGGGACCAATGAAAAAAGCTTGTCGTTGAGCAAATGCACTCGAGGAATAAGGAAATGTTGTTTCCGTGAACTCCGAGTATTGCAGTTTTGCTGACTTTGATAATGTCTATCTTTGTGTTTATGAAAAAATATTATCACATATTTAATAAACAATTCCTTGACGTCCAGAACTTTAGACTCCTTGAAAAGACGCTCTGACGGGTAGTCATTAGGTTTCCTATAAATTATCCGTAACAACAGTTTTTGCGTCTTTATTAGTGGATCCAAGGCCTGTTTCGTGCAAGCACCCCACCCAACAATCCCATAAATCATAAGACTTTGGCATAGAGCTATGTAGGTGATTTTAATTGTTTTCCGAGATAGTACATTGCGCAGTTCACGAAAAACATATATTAGTTTCCGTAATCGATCAGATAGTTGAATTATGTGGCTAGACCAATTCAGCTTAGAATCCACATTTATTCCAAGATATTTTATTTTATCTACAACACTTAGTCGTTCACATGAGCATGTGCAGTCTTTAAGGCAATTGTGAGAGTGGATTTTAAAGAAGCTGGAGATATGAATTGATCTTAGGCTAAAGTTCATTACTTTGGTTTTCGACGAGTTAATTGTTAAAATATGTTTATTTAGCCACTCACTAACGGTATCCAGAGTATTTTGTAATTTAAGTGTGACTTCTGCCGAATTAGTCGCTTCCGTTAACAAGACCGTAACGTCTGCGAATGAGATGACTTTCGCATTAAGTTAGAGTTCACATAATTCATTAATATATATTAAAAACAGGAGTGGCCCAAGCACACTTCCTTGTGGAACGCCATATCTTATATTTAGTTTATCACTGATCTGTCCATTTATTGCTGTTACCGGAGATCTGTCATCTAAGTAACTTTTAAACCATTCCATGGATACCCCTTTAACTCCAAATCTCTCCAGTTTTTTACAGAGAATCGGGTATTATTTATTTAATTACCCGAGAATCGGGTAATTAAAATGACAAATCTGATAATAGTTAATAGCGGTCAATATTTCTATTAATTAAATATATATCTTTCATACAAAGTTTTTGGCCTTAAATTTCGTTTATAGAACAGCAACTTCATAGATATAATAACTCTTAGTATGATAATCTGCTTCTTACCAGGTAAGATAATTTGAGCTGCTAACATTTTGGCATAGTTGGTTTCTGCCTTTATTGGAGGACGACTGGATGGCTCACAGCGAGATGTTCCTGAATATTGGTACTTTCAATACTTATAAATGTTTGTTGTCTGAGCTACTTAACCATATTAACAAGAATCACTTATTGAACAGTTTTTTTTTAAATTTTGCACACCTAATATATTATATCTGTTTAACGTACGTACTCTTTCAGCGATCCGGAAGTAGAAAGTATGGAGTTCTATTCACTATAAAATGAAATCTATATAAATCTATAAAAATCTCTTCTGTAAATTCGAGTTCTACTTGTCCCTAAAGCTTTATTATGGTATTATAATAGCCAGGCCACGTTAGTCTTGTAACTGATTTGGAATTAAAAAACATATATTCCGATTTTATTAATGAAAATTTACAATTAATGCTGCTGCAACTGCGGATTTCGAATTTAGTAATAAAAAAACCTTACAAGAATTACTAATCATTACATCATATGTCATTGTAACTTACAAATTCACAATCAATATTTTTTTGTTCACTATAAGACAGTTTTATTCTTAAACCAAAATAATATTACGTAAAACCATTATGAAGTCAATCTTAGTTTTTAGGTGCGCTAAATAATTAACAAGTATATATCAAATATACAAATGAACAAGAATATATTAAATATATATTTTTTACGTGTACATTTGGTGTTCAAAAACGAATATAATAATTACTATGGCAACATAATTTACAATGTATCCATATAATATAAACTAATCCAGAAACTTTGCATCCTTGCATCCTCGTATCGATTCATAGACAGCTTTGCTCTCAGCTGTATTGTTGTACTTACTGAACTGAATGGCCGAGCACTCAATAGGTAGTTGTGCACTTCTACGACGTTCACGTTGCTCAAATGACAGATTAATAGATGTGACGCATTCACAACAGATACGACACCAACGGGAATTCACCCGATCGACGCATTAGTCGGGTTTTCGCGTTCAGATGGGGCAGTCCCAGTAGACAAGCGGAAGATTTAAGTGTCAATTACTGATTAGAGCAGGAAGACCATCGCACGGGTTTTCTTGATAACCCTTGACGCTTCTGTTGCTTATTGTAAACGGACAACCGGGTTACTGTTGCAGGAAAACAATACGTTGCTTGAAACTGTTGCTAAAACAAAAGCGTTTCCTTTGAACAATAGAGAATTTCGTGTGTGCAGCCCAGCACGAAATAAAGTAATAGCATGGTATAAGCAGCGCTTATAGTTCAAGAAGCGGCGACAAAAAAGTGCAAGAGTTTTGTAAAAGCTGATACTTTTAGATCAGATAGTATTTTGGCCATAGAATGCTGGGAAAGAGTAAGCAGGCCAGACTCCGGGACACCTGGCGCTTGCGTACTAGGAAAGGTATAATTTTAATTAGTACCTCCAAAGTGTTTTGGAAATGCTGAAAATTCATCAGTAGACAGTGGATGCAACACATAACTCGTAACAAATGGTCAGACTGCTTAACAATATGGTGCGTGGCGTCAGCATTACTCCATGCATATCACAAAAATTAAGTCCATTATATTGCGCGCCTCATTAGACCGATGCGTAATAGTTAGCGACAAATACGTACCGGCGTATTTGCAGGGACTTAATGTTTGTGACATGTATCCAGTACTTAATGCTGAAACGCTACGACGACGAAAAAAACGCCACGCGTTCTTTGTTAAGTAGTCTGATTATTTGTTTCGAGTTGTTTATAGCATCCACTGTCTACTGATGAATTTTCAGCTTTTCCAAAACACTTTGGGCGCCAGGTGTCCCGGAATCTAGCTTGCTGAATCCACCCCGGCATTCTATGGTGAACATACTGTCTTATCTGAAAGTATCGCTTTTACAAAATTCTTGCAATTTTTTGTCTCTGGATCCCCAACTATTAGCAAAGTTTAGATATTTAGAGTCTCCAAAAATAGTGTTCTATTGTTATTAATATAAAATAAATACTTTACGTGAGTATTACATATTAGCATTTCAAAATGGTAGATAATTGCGTAGCTTTTCGGTGGGTTAGGCGTTGTTTTTTTTAATTTTGTTTCAGTTAATTTGTTCGAAATGAAAAATAGTTCGTAGTCGCCTCGAAAGACGGCGAATCGGCCACTTTCAAAGTCGTGTCGCGTCTGGTCTATTTGCCATCTCTTTTCCATTCGGTGTTCAGGCGCCCCACTGTGTCGATAATGCCCCGCTTGCCCTACTTTGGCTGTTTCCCGCCCTGGTTCCCGTTAACAAAACACGCCTAGAGTGGTACCCTAGAATAGCGCCAGCGCGATATCTTCTTACTCTATAAATGCGCTAGATTGCTTTCTAACTGTCAGGTCTCGAAGGGTGTTTATTTAAGAAAAGCATACGACAAGTTTAACTATATACATAGATGCAAGCGTAGTCCGTTACGCCACTGCGTCGCGTACCTACTCAATGCGTATCGCTGCTGTCGAATTTATGATGAATTAAATTAATCTGCGTAATATTCTTGAATATAAAAATGTGTATAATGTTATATCTATACTTTTTACCCATTCGAAGGTCTCTTAGATTAAATTTGTTTATGGTAACGTATCGCAACCTTGGATTTAATTCGCCGAAATAAATGGCCTATTTTTTCTCACGGTACTTAAGTAATGCACGAGTATGAGCAATAAATTTATAATTCGAATCCTCATTATGCATTGATATGATGTTTACAACCTCCATTGCAGCAATAAATCTTTATTGTAATGGCTTATTAGCGAAATCATGCTCGGTACTTTGGTTGTTGCCTAACATCTATATTTACCCCATGGCCGAAAACATTGTTCTGTACGAAGTTTAAATTAGTTATGTAGGTTTCCAAAACTGTGACTGTACATGTTTTACTTTCCCTGCCCACCAACCGACGAGGAGGGAAAGTATTGCGAACACGCAAAAAAAACCGACATAAAGACGGAAAAATGTATATTTTCAGCTGAGACGATTAAGACCATTTTCAGATGGAAAGATGTCTGTGTCTGTCTGTCAGTCTGCCTGTCTGTCTGTCTGTGTGTTTGTATGTATTCCTCCACGATAGCGCCAAAACGCTTAATCCGATTGAGCTGAAATTTGGCATGCAGGCATCATTTGGTCATGGCAAGAGTTGAAAAGGCTGTTGTGGTTGTCAGTCCACCAGGGGCCGCACTAGTCATATTATAATCTCGACATATTGGATTTAGACACTTGAAATTTGGTACACAGATGCCTTGTTGGGCCGAAACAACATTATGAAATTTTGGTTGGAATATCTCATATACAAGCTACACAAATGATATTTAAATTCCGCCATACATTCTTGTGGGTGAAATTGGTCCAAGGTATATAGTCCATGTCATATAGTCCAAGTTATATATTCCAAGTCATATTTTAATCCCGAAATTTTTAGACATTGTGAAATTTTGGTTTGAATATCTTAATATACAAGCTTATTTATTTATTTATTTATTTAAGAATTAATTACTATAAACCATTGATTAGCTTACAAAAATAACAGGAACCGAATGGCAAAACCTTAACCTTTTGCTTATTTGTTTCTGTCACCCAACTGGGACTAGCCCGTTCTAGGGTGGACAGGACTCCAATATTACAATCAAGTTTGCTTGATTGCTTGGTTGCCTACAAATGTACAAGTTTTAGTAAAAAGCTAATGACACTAAATTGCCCTAAAATGTGGTCTTCAGAATAAAATAAAAAAAAATATAATAAAAAAATATTAAAAATATATAATAAATAAACTGCAATTCCATTATTAAATCGGCAATAAATATAATATAAAATTCGATTAAATAATATAAATAAAGTTATATGTGAGAAAAGAAAGAAACAGTCATTATTATTTAATATTATGTTTTAAGTAATATAAGATCTAATATAAAAATACCTAGTCTAAAAGTATAATTCATTGTCAAAGTCAAATATTTTTTGGTAGTTAGTTCAATGTTAAGAAATACTTAACATGTAAGTTTAAAAATATGTTAATAATTTGTGCACCTAAGTTTTATTATACTATTATTTCTAACATTTGATGTATGGTTAGTCTGTCATGATTCGATAACCATTTCTTTAATTTATTTTTGAATTCCCTAAATGTCAAATTCATTTTTATTTCCATATTGATCAGATTGTAAAATCTCGGCGCAATGAAAGAGTAATGTCTTTGACCAAATGATGTTTTCCTTCTAACTAATGCTATCTAAATTCTGCCATACATTCTAATTAAATATTAACGCCACCTGTGGGCGCTTGGCACAATCTGCCCTTAGCCGAGAGGCGATCCGAGCCGCCCGAGGCGTCGCAATCGAACCCAACCGGGTTCGTCCGCCGGCCGAGATAGGGCGCTAATTGATTTTATTTATTAATTAATATTCAGATGAAATCAGTCCGTGGCTACTCGCTGGGAAAGTCTTGGGGTGACACAACCGATTTTTTATTGCTAGGTTTTTATCCCGCAAACAAAATGTGACTCATACAGCAGCGCTGATTTCTCTCGGTCGCTGAATGAAAATACTAGGAGGAAGCATAAACAAGTGTAGGCCGCACCGAGATTGTAGCAACAAACGTTGAACAGCTGCCAAGAAATATAAAAATGCCGCATGCCGCTATGAATGCGTTTGTCTTCTTATTTTGTCAAGTAGTATTTATGGGCGGCCGTTACTTTGCTACGCGCGGCGCGACACACATTATAATGAGAGAGCCTTGGTTGCGTCCGGTAACGCGCGGATTCATAAAAACTATTTTAGAACTCTTAAATCCACGAATCCCTAAATTTATGTATGCATTCTTAGATGCGAGTAATTGCGACAACTAACAAAACTTGCGTCACATATTGCGGTCAACGAGAATTCAATTTTTCACTAGATACATATTTCACAAACATTCACCATACAATCTAGTAAATATCATAAATATAGGCTTTAGTTTAAGCTTCTTAACACAGAGTAAAGGGTTGAGTGCTTAAATTTACCGACATGGGCATGACATGCCCTTTTTTATTTAAATTTCATGGCTGCCTGATAATTACTTTACCCCCCTCCCCCCCAAACCTCCCCTTCAACCCCTTCCACCCCCTAACCCTCCCCCAACTCCCTAACTAAAACAAACTACCTTCCCCCCGAACCCCAACCCCCCAAACCCCAACACCAACCAAACCTCCCCCACCCCCAAACACCACCCCTCAAAACCCCTTTTGCATCCTAAGCACTAGGGTATCTTTTCAAGCACTAAATAAGGCGGGATAGAAACCTTCGGAAGAAGGAGAATAGCGGAAGATGAAGAATATTTCCGTCCGAAACTATATATTCTGTGTACTTGGATATGCATTCATAAGTCGGGATATGAACCCAAGGTAGAAGAAGAATATTTTCTTCCGGAACTTGATACACCCTTACAGTACATGGTCTATCTTCTTCAAAGTTAAAGCATTCGATATGATGCGGGAAAGAACCCCACGAAAGAAGAAGAATATCAGAAGAAGAGGAATATTTTAGTCCGAAACTTTATGCATCCTGAGTACTTGGTATATCTTCTACAATGTTAAAGCCCTCTAGATAAGGCGATATAGAAACCTACGGAGGAAGAAGAATATTTTAGTCCGATACTTTACGCACCCTGAGTGTCAATCTATCTTCTTCGAAGATAGAGCAGTTTATATAAGGCGGTATAGGAACATATGTTAAAATGATCACATGTTAAAAATATGTATGGAAAAATACACGTGTCACGCCTTCAAAGTGAAAAAAATCGCTTTTTTCGATAAAAATATTAACGATAATACTTAATAACGCATAGCAATATTTATTTTTTTTCAATTTTTATGATACATTTTCAAAATGGCTGATTTTATGGTGCGGTAATTTAAATATAAGTACATTACATATATTATATAATTATATTAAACTGAATAATTTTTTTTATGTTATGTGCCTACACACACGAGTATGTATATAAGTTTATTTTAAATTCTGTCAAATATTAAATACGCGTATTTCTCTTTGTTTCAGGTAAGTGGAAGTCAATGGAATATTGTCATCGATAAATTGTGAGTGTTTTCATCGTACTTTTAGACCTACCGGAATGTATATCGGTCGACATATCACGGAATCTTTTTTTGGAATATTGAACAGTTTTAAAGATAATTTTGCCTGATAAAAGAGAAAAACAAGTGAAGGAATAAGATGAAGCGGCATCAGGAGCTAGTTCTACAGACCCAGTAGCACAGCTCGCAGAAAGGAATCGGCAAGCGGCGAGCATGGTGGCTTGCCGCGATTTCTTCCCTAGTTTTCCTAACTGATGAATACCGCTTTGCTGAGGCATAGAGCCGAACGAGGCCATATAGATTGGGCGAGAATAACTTCTATTACGTTAAGACGTCTATAACGTATATTACGTTGCAAGCAATCAGTACCGTATCATCTACATATTCTCATATTGTTGATGTTCGTAGTGCTTTCTTAAAGGTGATTTTAGAGTAAAGGTTGAAAGGCAGAAGTGTCATCGTACAACCCTGTTTTGACTCCCTGCATAATATACTTTCTTGAATAAACGTAACACACTACGAGTTAGTATGTCACGCACTTTAGATTTTCCTTCCGGATATCAAAGTCACAAATTTATTGCTCGCCGGATCCTATGCTTTCGCTGTCCCGGCGCGACGAGAGAGATCTCCCTAATGTACGCGATAAAATGAATAGTGCTCTATTAAAATTCCTGGAAATGGCTGCAGCGCGGCGCGGCGCGGGGCGGCCAACGTGTTGCACAAGACCATTCGCTATCCGTGCGCAGTAAATAGCGCGCCAGTGACATTCTGAAGCGGGCACTATCAAAAACCGGGAAGCGGCACTTTATTTTTACTCTCGCGGACGCGCTTTCCTCTCGCTTTTCTTACGAGACACGCGCCTCGCCGCACGGAAAACAACATGCGCCGCCGTAGTCAGGGATCTCGTTGCACTTTACTCTCCGGGTCCGTGCGTGTTTACTGATGATAAAACGTTTGTTTGTTTTGTTTATTTTTTTTAATTGCACATACAATTTGTAATAAAAGTATCGCTACCTAAAGTATTGCGCATACAATACTTTAGATAGCAAACGGTTTTGTGGAGCTTGGGCCAAAAATCCATTGTGTTTAGTAGTCTATTAGTCAGTACTACTCAAACGTCAGTACTACTAAAAAAACAAAGGCTATATATTTCGTATGCCCAGATACAGGCTGTTCGGTCTAGTTGGGCATTCGTCTAGAATGATCGTATGGGATGTATTCATTTTCTTATTACTTATATAAATAATTACAAATCATATCTGTACGATCTCACTGTTAACTCTATACCAAGTTGTAAGAAATAAATAAATAAATAAAATAAATAAAGTTTTCAAGTCGTTCCAACTCACGATTCAGCTCCTATTCAGAAGCCTCCTCGTGTGGAGCCTTCTCCTATTTAAAAATACTAAAAAATCCTCACACTAAATATATAAAATACTGATTAGTAGATAATATGTTCTTTTTAAGATACTCATTATTATTTAATCATGCACACAATAAAAAACAAAGATCTTAACATTATTAACCATTTCGGATAATTCTTACTCCTCTAATTTTGTTAGGTCATATCACAATTGAATTATCGACCTCTTCTTGATTGGTCGACACACATCTTCGGTATTACTAAGGCTAAACGTCAATAAATCGCGTCAGGTCAGCTCCATTTGCCGCCAGATTCCACGAGCTGATGACGTATGTTGATCACTTATGTATATAACTGTAAAGAGATTCTGATAAGTTGTCTTTGTCTGTCAACGTTTAGCCAAATAAAAACGCATACTTTTTTATTAACTAATATAACGATTTTGTTAACCTTTTTCTTCACTTGTATAACGTAACGTCCCTAGCCACGTTTAAACAATGGTTCCCGTCCGATCACCGAAGCTAAGCAGAGTCGGGCGTGGTCATTACTTGGATGTGTGACCGCTTGAGTATTGCCACGTCATGTTATAAAAGCCGACCGCCTGTAAGATAATTGTCATGGACATTAAGGTGGACTATTACCATAAAGGTATAAAAGATTTTAAAAGAAATACAATAAATTAATAGATTTTCCTAGTTTGAATCTTGAAAAGTTAAATAGTTTTATTCGTTTGCCGTATGATGCTGAACAAACTGCAACGGGCTTCGAAACCACCGGGACTGGGCGCCGCGGCGCCTGAGCCTGTGTGCGTCCGTGAATACCGTGACTAATCTGGTCGTCTCCAGAAATGGCTCTGGAGGATAGTTTCTATGGAGAAATGTCACCAGTGAAATGTAAGCAATGACTGTGCCGTTATTTTAGAAATAGCTATCTCTGTAAATTTGCCGGCTGTTTAATAAAGTAATTTTTAAACGATATGGAATCTTCAAACTTTCGACAACATTTTTGGTATTTTAGTTATTATAAGTAAATAAAAACGTTTGAACCATTAAAAACAAAGAATTTTATAAAATTGTAAATTCTATTGCTAAATCTCAATTATGACTAACTAAATTATGCAGGGTTAGTTTTTATTGGTGTGCAACAGATAGCTGTATGTTTACACATAAAAATAAACCAAAAATAACTTAAAGGCTTTATTTTTGCACTCAGTTTTTTTGAAAAAAGGTTTTTTTATATTATTTGATTTGTGTCTATATATCATTATTCTACATAAAAAGCGAGTCGAACCATATTTATATTTTTTTCGATTTAGGCCATCGTTAAAAAGAAAAAAAACTGAATATACGAAAGTTGGACATACAAGATGCTTTTCTAGGTAACAAAGTTCTAAACCAAAAAACATTGTTAACTCAGTATATTGTGTAGAATAATTTTATTTAGAAAAAAACGCATAGTAACTAAAAACTATAAGATGACAAGTAATAATTACTTTTAAAATGTTTATTCTAATTTTCTCGATTAATTTAATGTACAGAATCACTCACTGGGATGCACAAAAATAACAACTAACATCACGTACATCGCTTAGACACATTTTTTTTGGTCAATTTTATTTTAGACTTATTTATAAATTCCTCCTATGGATAATAATGTAAAAGTTCTAATCATAATATTACAATGAAAGTTGAAGTACATAACTTATATCTAATATTAATCGTAATATAGATGAATTACAGCAAACTAGATTCTGAATATAAAAAAAAATACAAATCACATCATTAGTTATGAATATTTAGAATAAACTTGAAGAATTTGATTCTGAGAATAAACTTGAAGAATCAAAGCGATTATAAATTGATCGATTATAAGTGCTAATAAAACTAAGTTTTCTGCAAATGTGGTCCTAAAATACAAGCAAGTTTAATCCGAAACCTCGAAAGATTCGCTATGTAGAATAGGTTTAAAATTAAACGAAAGCGAAGAAGAACATTTTAGGAAAGAAACCAAAAGAGAAAGAAAAGAAAACATAGAAAAGTCAAAAGAAATTATCAAATAGCCATAATATGAAATATATGTATATGATTTGGAATTGTAGCACAGCTGAGTGTCGTATGTATGCGTGGAGTATCAATAATATTGAAGGGACTGTTTTAGTTGGATTTAGTTTTAGTTCAGTTTTTTTCGAGTACGCAGAAATTGCTTTTAAGTCTTGGTTTATTTGGTTTATTTTAGAAGGCAATTGACAAATATTGGTGTGAATACAGTTGTGAAGTTGTGTCATCAGCATATTTGTTGTTTGTGATTTCCAATATTGTTGATGTAAATTGAAAATAATAGTTCAAATACTGAGCACTGTGCTACACTTTTACTCGCCGAAACACAATCACATGTTTTATTGCATGAAGTCACCATTTGGTAGCAACTTTAAATATAGTAGTGAAACCATTCAATTACATCGCTTATAATATTCAAAAGTTTTAATTTGGGTAAAACGATATCGTGGTCAACGCTATCGAATGCCTTCGAGAAGTCGAGTTATATCACGACAGTTACTTCTCTCTGCCCGAGAGAAAGGAACGCATAAATCCGTTACTACTCCCGAATGAATGAATAAGAAAATGAAAGCAACAAAAAGCAAGCGGAAGGATAGGGAGAAATGGTGCAAAAAAGCGCAACGGCACGAGCCGGGCGGGTTATTTTCTGTCGGCTCGTGCTTCGGCAGTTGGGTGGGTGCCGCGGTGTGCCGCGGTGTTGTAAGCGGTCGTGCCGCTGAAACACGTGCAACTTTTCGTATGACATGCAGGGGTGCCAACTTAAGTATGCGATATTTGAGTTGCAACCGGTCTAAAAGTTATTCAGAAAAATATGCTATGTCAATATACTTACAGTATACATGGAATATGTCATATACTATGATACTAAAAACATGCATATATTTCCCTTCGCCACCTCTTCCTCATCCCCTCCCATTAACCACCACCCTCCCTCGAAATACCGGGTCCTTTTAGATGTACATTAATAATGCTATATTTTCTTTTAATACATTTTTCGATACGTATAAGACCAAAAATATTATGTTATTCCCCCCCCCCCCCTCTCGCCCTCGTCCATATTGGGTAACTATTTAAAAATATATGTTTTTTGTTTTGTCTACTCGACCTACACTTCATTTGAGGTCATATGATTATATTAGAAAAAAATAATCACCTCCATCCCATCCATATTGCATAAATACTTTTAATGAAAAAAATACTTTTGCTCTAATCGTCTCTCTTTTTATTTTCGAATATATTTTTTCCCACCTCATTAAAACGGCCACAATATTGAAGCGGAATCAAAAAATAAACATCTTCAAGCCTCATTTTTAACGACTTCAAAGAAACATTCCTGACAATAAATTGAAGACAATCGAACGATGCCTTTGGGCGTCTTTGCCTAGCAAACAGACGAAATAGCCAAACGGTCTTTGACAAAATTGAAACAGTGAAACTTAAACTAAAATCGGAAATTAGTGAAAGAGACAGGGAAATACGTTAGAGCCGAATGTAAAATTAACGGTTGTCCCGCATTAAAACTACCCACCAAAGATAAAGCAGCTGCATCTAATACCGCACGAAATGAGTTCAAACCTATTTGGACGGCTATAAGTTCGACAGGTAGTTTAAAAGTGGGATAATCGTCGGTCGTTCATTTCATACTCCGCTCTAACGTATTGCTCTATCTCGTTCGTTTGAACTAATTTCAGTTTTAGCTCACGAAGAAACGCAATCGAGCCCAGTGGCATCGCTCGGTCAAAAATAATAATTAATCAAAGACTAAAACATATCAGTTGAGTATAAATGTCATGCTGCGAAGCAGAAAAGGCTTAACAAACGTTCTTGTTCTACTGGATCTCTCTGCCAAATCTGTCGTGCTGAAGCCGAATTCAACTCCGATTGATATGACAACTCATAAGTTCACTAACTCTCTTGACCAAATTTTTCTCCCGTGTCTTACATATTGGTCATTGTAAGAGGGGCCTCTACCAAGAGCATCTCGAAATTCAAATATCGTCTACAAAAAATTCCCTTGCATTTTCGAGTTTGGAGTGGCCTCTGTTGAGGTCAGCCATACAGTCTTTAATAACCAATAACAATTTTTGAGACCCCATATGTAGGATACAACTATCATGCTAGTGTCGGGCGAATCTGGAGTTGAATCTAGAATCTAGAATTGAGGAAAAAAACAAATAACCAAGTTTAACCAATATTGCACTGATTCTTTTCATGTCTAGATTCCATTTTAACTAATTGGAGTAATAATCGTGGCGTATTTCATAATAATATAATCCATACATTGTTGGCGAAAATAATAATTATATGGTGTCTTGGGCAATATCTAATATATAACCAATTGAATATGTTACTAAATTCAACTAATTAAAATACATGATTTCCATTTTATCAATTTCTATTAATAAGACTAAGGAAGGGAGAAAAGGGACACCACAGAAGCACAGTATAATAACACCCAGTAAATTCACTCAAGAGTTACAAGGCAATTTGGGAAGAGAGTGCGACGGAAGTGGGGCCAGGGGTAAGTCATGTCGCTTCTTTGACCCATAGTTGCGGCGCTGTCGGCTGCGACGCGCTGTGCGCGCAGTTTGTGTCCGCTTTTACTATTACTTTTTTGTGGAGATTTACGAGTCGACGCCATATGGTATTCTCAGAACAAATCGGTAGCATAATAGCATCTGCGTCGCCGGGGCACCGTAAATGTGGCTGGGACGATGCTTCAAGAAGAAGATGAGTATTACGAAGATGAGCATGTTATGATTTGTGGTAGCCCTTAGGATTCCTGACGTCACTTGCTTCGATTTTAATTTTGTTCTAAGAGAAGCTACTGTCTGGTATACTGTGACATAAGGGACACCAGTCGGACAAACCACCCATACATGAATATATACGTATTAAAAAACATATATATCTATAAAAATAACTTTAAACGAATCACCGCCAATATTGATAAGAGCCGTCTCAAAGAAAAAATATATTTAAATTTAGCTTCTATGGAAGCTACCCTTAATTTGGTATCTAAAATGATAATTTCAGAACGACGAGAAGAACACCACATACCAAATTTTATACTAATCTGACCAAAAATTTGTGCTATGTGTGTCCCATCACGGTGCGGACACGGGACACTGTGCACAAATACTAAAACCACTTATTTGGGTACCTGGGACTTTAAAACGTGAAAATTCACTAAAATCTCAAAATAGATTTTTCGCACGATCACAAGCCTATATTACTCCATTTATGGAACGTAATAAGGGCGAGATCTACAGGGCAATGATACATATTTATGCAGTATAGCAAACTCTTCTACATTGAAGATGTTTTTACGTTATTTTAACTATATTCATCACTTTAAAATAAACTAGATATAGGCGTTTAAAGAAGCGCAAAACAACTATATAGGTATATATGGCACACTGAGATAAATATTGGATTGGTTCTTACATTACCATTTTGTTTTCACGGTTTTATACGGAAAAGCGATATTTCAATCGTAATCTTGATAAATTACAAGAAATTTTGTTGAAACTCCATTACTCAATTATATGTATCAAACATTTTCCTTACGGTTAAAAAGGAAATAACAGTATACTGTAGTTTCAGCATGATTCATGAGTCCGAATATATCCTTACGTAGACTACTATATGCTGTCATGTTAGAAGCGTGATGCCAAGGTCGCGAAGTAATGAAATAACATTATGTTTTGACATTACGACACTGTAACTACCGTCACGCCAACACCGTTACGCGCCATGGTAATTCGTACGTACGGACCACAGTTCGAGTTATATATTTAATCCTTGTTGAAACTTGCGTATTTCAATTCAGATCTAAATGCGAACAATTATGTTATATCTCATATTTTATCAGCGTTTTATTACCTTTACGTCAAAATAAGTCCAAACAAAATGGACTGCTTATAAAGGAGCCGCAACACATTCATGTTAGTGTTGCAGCAACATGGCTAAATAGCTGTTCCTCACTAAGCTAGGTTATAAATCAATAGTTTATTGGATTTATCCGCGAAAAGTATCCAATTGGTCCACTGACATACCTCCGATTCATATATTTCACGTTTTTCGTCCAAGAGCACATTAATCATTGATTCATTGCAACTTTGACTGATTTATGGAAATGTTATTTATTGATTTGTGACAAAAATAATAAACACTGTGTCAATAATGTACGATATGGATCGCTCGAAGTTATTGCGTTTACATCATTTTTATAGCGTCATTTTATTGTTTAGTTTTAAAATGATGCTTACATAGAAATCGTTTAAAAATTAGCAATATTATGAGATTTCGTGTGTAAAATGATAATTTCAGAACGACGAAGGAACATATTTAATAGAACACCGCATACCAAATTATAACCAAATCGGTACAAAAATTTCGTCTGTTTGTACTGTCATGTAACGGTGGCGAGAACGGGCACTGTGCACAATTTTTTTTAAACCACTCATTTGGTGTTTTTTTATACGACTGCCCGACAAAAAAGAGTGTTATGTGTTCAGGGCTAATCTATGAATATTTTCCGTTTCTTTATTCCACAATAACTTAAACCGATTCAGAAATATGTGGTATCGTTAGAATCGTTATATCATCCGAAATGTCATAGCGTATATTGGCTGTCCAAATATTCGATAAGTAGTTGTCTAAATGTCCAAATCTTCAAATTTTAATAAATTAACATAAATATATTTGTTTAGTGTCAATTGAAAGGTCTGATTAAATACCTTCCAGAAACATACATGTATATAAATAGATAAATACATAAACAAAAAATATTTCATTAAAAAACCGTATTTTTTTTAACCGTATTCAGTTTTTTGTAGGGCAGTCGTGTTTTTTATTCTTTTATATTTACTTGTTTAAACCACTAAAATTTGTGAGAGATCAATTGGTGAGTATTTGCGATTTAAGTGGGGGTTTATTTAACCTTGTTCACTACATCAAATATCCAATAGGTCAGGCATATTGATCGAAAATTGTGATTCATTCCTAATATTCCGTTAGAAATATGCACATATTTGCAAATTATACACCGCTTCAGATTCAGGTAGCACCGCCATGGCGCCCGACATCACCCCAGGGAATGAAATACCTGGAACGATCCGTTGCAACGTTGCAATTACCGCCTCACGGCAGATGCACGCCTCAAATCTGCTCTTATTGTTGCAGAAACACACCGCAGCCGCCCTATTTCTTATGCTAATGCCGAAAGATAATCGCTATTGCCTACTGTTTCGCTGCAATGTAACCCGCTAACGGACTGGCTTTTCAATATGCCTAATGTTTTGACTGTTTATTAAACGGTGCCATTATAAGAAGCTTTTGCATAGTCGCCACTGTTCTGAATACGATTTGCACGAGAGTTTGTGGTTAGAGGCTGAATCGCAAGTTATTTCTTTAGTAACTAGCTTGAGTAATGGATTGCTTTAAAGCTCTGCTGTAAAACTCTTGTAGAATCAATAAATGCTTTGAATGGGTTTTTAACTACCTCTTCTGAGTTACTGTTTCCCCTGTAAAAAGCAATACAAATTCCGGAAAAAAAAGGTAAGTCTATTGGAACAAGGTTACAACTCCGGCAACGTTGCGAATGTTTGCTGTGAAGAGTGTGGTTGTACGATGTCCTGCAGAATCAGTGGCGAAGAGCGATTGACCACGCTCGATTGTTTAATCGCGAACTTCTCCATCATTGTTTCCAGTTTTTGACAGTTTCGTTACCTGTTGTGCCGGATCGCAATGGATAACACCGATACGGGATGTCTATATTCGAAAATTCTGCGAATTTTTAACTCGTCCGACACACGAAAATATACGAGCAATAACAAACGACTGAAAGACAAATGATACATGATTTTGAAAAATAAATTACATGGCTTTGAGTTTGAAATTTCCAGTCAAACAGAGATGATCCAAGTTCAAATTAGCTAGTGTGAAAATACGACAATAATTTAGGAACGTATTATATTATGTTTCATCAGGGGGTTCTAAGCTTAGTTTTCTAGATCCGTTGCGCAGTGATATTTTTGTATTACACCTACCATTGCAGTATGTATGTCTTAGACGACCAACAAGCAACTCGGCTATGTGATCTTTTTCGGGAATATTCGTCATCCGACTTTACAATATACATTTGGATCTTTAAGTACATTTTTAGCAGTTTTTATTTCAAAAATATTGAAAGTCAGTGTTATCAACAAATACTAATTGCGGAATTACGGATCAAAGTCTTAGTGAATTTTCTGTAGTAGCTAATGAGATGTATTCTACCAATCCAGTACTATATACTCTTCAGATGACCAGCAATTAACGTGGATATTATTATTTTATAGATAATTCTTAACATCCTATTTTTCTTCTGTTACTCTATGCGATCTTTGTCGGCATTATTTAGGAGCTAATGGGCACTGTTGCAATTTGGCCACTTAGACCCAGTTGTATAGGGTCTGTCAAACGCACTGGTCAATACCTATCCGGTGGCCTCCACGCAGAAGTGCGAGTCCGGGTAGGACTCTGGCCTGCGGGCCAGTCTCCATCGGGAGTCAATCGTCGGGACGGTTTGCGCACTGTGCGGCGTCAGACAATCAATTGTGGATTTCTACTATAGTAGGGCCAAAATCAACGTGCACCTGGAGTCATAAATCATTAGGCCGGACCTCTCGCTCACACTCGCTGTCTTTCGCACGCACTATGGGGATGCGTGTTTTAAAAATAATAATAGCAGTATCGATGGATTATCGATGTATCGATGGAATATCGATGGCCTATGATGGATCGATGGTTGGATCGATATAGATGCCAAGAGATATCGATGGATATTATAGATTATGATGAAAATTTTCGTAATAATTTGTAATGATTGCTTTAGTTAGTTTTAAACTCATTTATTAAGAAAAAAATTCGTAAATACAAACTAACGTATACATGCAACAATAAAGTGAAATAAAAGTTTAAAGAATATTAAAAATATATTTTAAGTTTTTAAGAGAATAAATTATTTGATTTGATTTGAGTAAATTATCGATAAGCAACGTCGACTTGTTGGACATCCTGACGCGCACCATCCGGCCTAATGATTTATGACTCCAGGTGCACGTTGATTTTGGCCCTACTATAGCAGCTCGGGGAATCTGGAAACAAGAATGTTTCCTAAAGGGCGGGGTGTGTTATTAACCTTACGGCAACTGCTCTTGAAACGACCATTCGACCACCCGATCCCGGGCGAATAAGCCGGACAAAGGATGCCGTGGTCCGCAATAGATTCGGTAGACACCTGATCATCGCTACGGGAGGGAGTGGACCGTGCAAGCGACCTCGATCCTGTAACCAGTTAGGAGGTAGGAGGTATTCTGGTGGTTAATTCCAGACGGAGATATTCTTCCAAACTGGAAGTCAGGAGGCGAGGCTGCCCGCTGGCTACCTTTTTCGGTACCTCACCGTAAGGCGTTGTTCGCTGACAGTTGACAGTTTTCGTCCCAAGTCTTCTACGCTCACCTCACGGGAGACAGAACGATCTAATATCGTTAACACTTCCTGAGGTGACGGGTTCGCCCGTTGTAGTCGACAGTTCTAGTTGTCGGCATTATTCATCATCCGACGTCACAGTGAAACTTTTGGTTCTACCTTCTTAGCATTTTAATATCAAAATTACTAGATTGAAAATCAGTGTGTATCCACTAATAGCAATTCCGAAAATACGGAACACAGGTATAAGGATAACACACTAGCTTTTCTGTAGTAACGGAAGAGTAACTGCGTCTTTAATCGACAACAAAGACGCATAAAAGCAAATATTTACACAATCAAAGGAAGCAAAGACGCGATTTTCCCAAAGCTAAAAAAATAACAAAGCGCCACACCAACACCTACATACGAACATCTCGCAGGCGCTAAAGATAATAAAATTATTACTAGACTCGCCTGGTCGATGTAACGATTATATTTTTACATTTAAATTGCCATTTTTAAGAAGACAATTATCATAGATGTCGAAAACCTTCAAAGCGGACAGATTTATTGTTGGCGTATCGGCCGTATTTAATTGTGGTAGTGCGTACGGAGGACGCACATAAAAAACACCCAACAATTAACATAAAAAAGTGATAGGTTATGCCCACAGTTGATCAGATAGGATTGCGATGTTTTGGTACTAGTTCCGTCTTCTTGTTTTAGTTTTACTTCTATTGGAGTTATTAGAAATGTTCAGTGTTTCCTCTAAATGTTTAGTGATGAAATACACTAGATCGACCGCACCTCTGATGTATGATTACTCCATCACTGGTGATGTGCTTACTAGAATTGCGGAGGTGAAGGATCTAGGAGTTCTCTTTGTTTCTCAGCTTATGTTCAAGGAGCACATAATTGATTTATCTCAGTGGTTGCGAACCGTTTCGTACAGCTTGGGCCACAAGATCCATTTTGATCTCTGATCGGCTCAACGCGGCTGCGGGGGTGGATCTTGACCTGCTGTCATGCCATTCTCGAAATGACCTTGGGCCACCCGACCCCGTGTGGCACTACGGGCAAAGGACGCACGGGTCAGCAAAAAAAATCAAACTTAATTTCCGCTGTAGTACAACGGGTAGAGGCCGTGTAAGCGACTTCAGGCCCGTAACCAGTCGGGAGGATGGAGGTATCCTGAAGGTTAACTCTAGACAGAGATATCCTACCAAAACTGGTAATTAAGGAGCGTGGCTGCCCGCTGTTTACCTTTCCCGGTGCCTCGCCGTAAGGCGTTGGTTTCTAACGGGCTTGTTGGCGTGCTAGAAAGTGGATTGTCTTCTACGTTCATCCCACGGCTGAAAGAATGATCACATATCGTTATACCAGCTTGGGGTGACAGGTTTGCCCGTTACAGTCGACACTGCCCTACTGATTTATCTAAGTCCTATTTTAAATTACTAGCTGTCGTTATTCGGCACCTAAAATATTTTCACAATATCCGGGCTATACACACATTATATAATTCAATGGTGAGAAGTAGTTTGGAAACGAATGCTGTTATATGGAATCTACATGAGGATCTTTAAATCACCATTCTGGAAAAAAAACTAAAATGTTTTTTTAAGCTTTGTATATTTCAAGCAACACGGTTATTATCCCTACTTATACCCTACTTATTTTTTACTAGGCATGGTGGTTTATAATTCCCTTAAATTGCGTAGAGAAATGCTCACCATGGCCTACGTTTTTAAGCTGGTCCGGGGCAAAGAAGATAATCCTAGCATGTTAGCGAAGGTTTGTCTCTTTGTTCCGGATAACTGTAATCGAGCTCGGCCACATACTCTATTTGCGGAGCCGTCCTCGCGAGCCAGCTTAAGTCAATGGAGTCTTACGCGTGCCTTGCGGCACATAAATGCGCTATGCCCGGCAGCGTCAGACCTGTTTATTTTTACAACAAACCCACATCTCTTCAAGGTATGTGCATTGCACTACCTGTTTATTTTTATTATTTTTTATTTATTTATTAGGTAATTTACAATTATCTACAGTAAATGGACATATACAATTACAATGTCATAGCTGAGAATCCAGTAGCAAAAAACTTATAACATGTTACGCCAGAAACTGTTGCCAGTGATTCTATTTTAATGTCGCCTAACTAGGCAATAGCCTGTTCTAAGGCGGACATTTAAATTGTTTTAAATATATTATGAACCAATATTTAAAAAAAAACTAAGTAATGTAGAATATACAAAATGTAGTAATGTAGAATAAAGATATTCTTACCATCTGGAAAATTAAATATAAAATTGATAATATAAAAGTGAAATTGATAATATAAAATTGTTAACCTTAACATAATCATAAAAAAAGATGCACAGTTAGCTAGTATTTAGATAATCATAATTGCCTGAAAATAGATTGATATAGTCAAACCTAATTATAAAAATTAAACATTAGTAAATAAATAAATAAAACGGTAATTAAAATACAAGAGAAGATGAAAGATATAAAATTGTTAACCCTAGCATAATCATAATAAAAAATGCTAGAATAAGATAGATTGTTTTTATTTTATATGTATTCTGTTACTTTTATTATTTTTAATGCCTCTAATTGCATATTTATTGCCTGTTTAATATATAAGTAGGTATTTACTTAGAATAATTATGTTTTTTATATTTATGTTATATTACATTTTATTACAACGAATTGGTGTGTATCGAAATAATAATAATAATAATACTAAAACGCTTTATTCGCATGCAAAGGCGAGCTTTGCAGGAGATATAAATAAAATACAAACGGAGCTGCTATGGAATTTATCGTGTCGGGTTCATCATAATACTATTTCTTACGCTTCTGGGGGGTAAGCAGTGGATTCGGGGGAGCAGTGGATTGGAACGACCGGCTGTGGTAGGTTTAGGACAGCTGTCTTACCTCATGTGAGCGTTCACCTTACCACCCATTCACTCCCCCTTCGAAGCCATAGAATTTGAGGTGCGCAAATCGCGGTTTTAGATAATTTTTCTGGGAAAGAGTTGATTATTTTTCTGGAAAGACCAAGATTTTTAAATAGGTGACCTATAAGCGTAATGTTATTTTAGAGCTAACCTATAACCGTAATGTTGATTTGTTAAATAAAAAAAATAAATCCCATTCAAAATAGATTAAAAAGTCGATACCTCCTCATTTAGCCAACAAACAGGTATTAATCAGTTTCAATGGAACTGCCCATAATGGTGAATTGAAATAATGAGAGGACGCGGTAATTTAGGGGCCATAACGCACATTTTCAATATAAAATTAACGGCGTACGACGCCCACTCGCTCGCTGGGATTAGAGTCTCTAATGCATTAAGCAAACATAAATTTGGCGTTGACAAAAAAAGTGAGGCGAAACTGCGCCGTCCCTGTCAGATGAATAAATTGGAATATTACCGGAATGTAGGCAGACCAGTTAATTACGAGCGTACTTTTCTTACAAAGAGCGATCGTAGGCAACGAGAGCCAAATTTATACAGTTAAAACTGAGATAATCCGCAAGGATATTTCGTATCCGATTTCGGTCGATATCGTACTGTATGAGAGAAAAAATCATGCGAGTAATTCAAATTATAAGTGGTTAATATACAGGGTGACTTTTTAATTAGTGATATCCTTGAAGAGTACGGGTCTGGCCAGAAAGAGTACACCTATATTTTATAAAAAAATATTTATATTTCAACACAGCAATGTGAGAATAGAAAGAATAAATAATCTATATACATGTCTCAGTATTTTCCTCCAAGAGGCGTATTGTACTCAGGCTAGTGCTTCTGCTCCTTTACTGATTATATCACGTAACACCGACGTTTAAATTATTTTGAACTTGAAAGAAAAAGAAAAAACGTTAGTCGTGCCTCCGTTGAATATTCATTCATTTTGACTACAAATCGAGACGGGTAGGTAAAAACAATGTGGTTAAACTATACGAAATGTTAAACAAAACATAACCTCGAAATGTACCTAAAAGTACATTTTGAGACACTGAAAACGACTTCTCTAGCTCCGCTTCTAATAGTTTTGTTCATTTTTAAAGCAAAATAATATGAATAACAAGAATTAATGATAAAATGAAAGCACCTAGAGTTATCTACTACTGTAACGTTCTGTCTCCCGTGAGGTGAGCGCAGAAAACTTAGGACAAAACAATCCACCGTGAAGCTCCGCCACCTGCTTGTCAGAGGCCAACGCCTTACGGCGAGGCACCGGGAAAGGTACCAGCGGGCAGCCTCGCCCCCTGACTACCAGTTTTAGAAGGATATCTCCGTCTGGAATTAAGCTTCAGGATACCTCCGTCCTCCCGACTGGTTACAGGTCCGAAGTTCTAACTGTTGTATTACAGCGGTAATTCAGTTATTTACATATTTTATCGCGGACCTGGGCGTTCTTAGCCCGTAGTGCCACACGGGATCGAGTGCCTAAGGTCATTTCAAGAGTGGCATGACAACAGGTCAACATCCGATCCCGCTGCTTAGGAAACAGTATATTTCCATAGTCTCCAGACCCCTTCAGAAATTAATCAGAATGCACAGCCGATTGGCTTCGCCGACCGGTGCGCAAACCGTCTAGTGGCGCCGGGATGCAATCCCGTCGGGAGAAACCGGTCCACCAGGTCTGAGGCCTGAGACACGGGAGTCTTACCCGGGGTAGCCTTCCACTCGAGCAGGCTTCTGAATAAAAGCTGAATCGTGAGTTGAGCCGATGCGAGAACAAAATGGATCTTGTGGCCCAAGCTGCACGAAACCGCTCACCACCAAAAATGTAAGCAATTCCATAAATCGTCTGACCTAAGAGTAAGTGTTGCCACATCAAAAAAAAATCGCCAATGTCGAATTCATGTCTACTCTTAATGGCCAGACTGTAAGTCTAATATTATTTGGGGCTATCATTTTTAATATACGGTCAGTGGCGTAACTAAGCCGGTGCAGCCGGTGCGGCGCACCGGTACCCACGGTAGTTCGGGGACCCAAAATGGACGAAACCACAATTGCGACACATGCAACAAAGTACACAAACAATTTTGAAGCGACCTTTCGGAGTTACACCCATTTGACTTCGTGTTTAATCCTTAACAAGTGAAATTGCAAAACTTTCGACTATTTTTGAGACTGCTGAATCAGTTATTATAAAAGACAATACGATGAGACCCAGTTTTACTGAAGTTTATTCGTGCCACGAGTCAACGGCTGAACGTTCCTTCGATTCTCGATTCTGCGACATATTCCAGGCAATGCCCCCAAATGAATACGACAATTTATAATGTAGCTGCAATATAAATATGTAATGTATTGTAGCTAGGTATACATAAATTACTTCTTATATGCCATAATGAAGGTTAGTAGGGGCAGGGGCCTTTTGTAAAATTTTGCACCGGGGGCCATTTTTTGTAACTACGACACTGTATACGGTGTTGTAGGATATGATGCGAGATATGTAAGGTTTAAAAGTGTTGCTGTATATTACCGTAAGCGACAATAGATTCGACTAGCGCAAAATACAGCCTTCTCAGCTGGTTGTATTTGAGAATGTGTTTTAATTTGTGGCATTTTATAATTTACTGCCGCCTTTTAAAGTGCAAATGGGTGTAGAAGTATCAACGACTAAATTGTGAGAAAACGACAACTATTTTCAACGCTCTTCACTCGTCATCATTTATTATCGCTCGAAGCGATAAAAGATATATCGACAGTATTACTGCTTTAACCGTAAATTTTAATTGCGCCTACAGGCGAAGGGACATTTGCTTAAACGTCTGATTAACGTGCTAGTCTGCATTCTTTATTTTCCTATTAAAATACGCGTGAATAACCTATAAAAACTGTTAGGGCCTAGTTTTTATAGTATACAAACTTTAACCTAAATCATTTTAATAATTAATCAGTTAACTTTATCCATCGCGCCATAGACGCGATACACCGAGCGGATACGTCTTACCGTATGTAGACGACAAGTCGCGCACATCCCTAATCAATTTTAATCAGTAAGGTAGAATATTTTTACTTAGAAAAGAGATCTTTCTTCTCTTTTTTTTTTGGCTGGCAACGACCGAGCAAGACGGTCGAGAAGAGACCGGCCGCTCCGCCGTTGGCGGAGCGGGCCGACTACCGCCCATTTAATTATTCATTTGCACACCAGCCAACACAGTCTAGAACTTAAATTCTGTGAATATCTAAAATCTATAACTAAACTCAGTTCAACATCCGGGCAGGACCTCAGCGGATTCCATACCTTATACAGGCAAGTCTTCTATCTGTAACCATTAGCTTCCCCTCATAAAGTCAGATTTTAAAAATAATAAATTTAAATTAAAAGATTGTTTTAAAGCCAAATCCCCCGTAAATTACCGTTGCCATATCTTCGTTGGTGAATAATTAGAGTCAAGTAAAATCAAAATTTAGTAATTTGAGTGCGTCAAAATAGAAGTAGGTAGTACGTCGGGTCAGTCATAATTCCCGGTGTCTGAGCATCGCCTTCCGTCTCCTCGCCTCAACTAATTTTTCTACTATCATCTAAAGGTCGATTTCGAAAATATAATTTAAAATTTAAAATCGCATCCGGGGAGCAGGCGCTAAAAAATCTAGAAGCAACCTTCCAATAACTCCCGCGGGTAGCAGTGTCTTCCTACTCTATTCCAGAACCCGAAGTACCTGTCCAAAATCCCACTTCGCCGAATTAAGCCCTAAAAAATTGAAAGGCTGTAACGTTCAGTTTTCCACGAATCTAATTTTAGAATTTTGTTAATTCCAACTACTCGGATTCGCCATATGCTATGGCCTAGCTTTCATTTATTATAATTAAAATAAAATATGTTACTCTGTCAAATAAACCTTTCATTTTGGTTAATTAATCATTATTTAGCGAATTAAAGAAATCGAGACGGTACCTAAAAATACCGCCGGGTCAGAGCGAGCTACAATCTCGTAGGTACCCGACTAACACTGGACAGGGTAATGTTTCAGGGCAAGGAATAAATAAAGAATAATTTTATAAAAGAAACTTTTTAAATTATACATTTTAATTTTATCATTTAGCGGAGAAAAGAACCGCAGTACATTATTTAATTATAGCAGCATCTGCTGGTTTAGAGCGTACCTAGATTCAAATAGTATTTTCTCGTCTTTTAAATATAATTATCTAGCTATTATTTCCAATAAATTCATTAGACGATTTAGCCATTGATTTATGTAAGAGCGCGGACCGGGACCGGGGCCGAGCGCTCCAAGCGGGCGCGATCGACGCGCGCCGGCGCAGTACCTCGTCGGTACACCGATAGAGGGCGCGGTGAGTAAATCATAATATTCGATCTCGTCGCCGCAGCGCACTAAACTTGATATCGCTTCTTCTTCTTCTTTTAGTCTTCTCTCTACTTATATCGAAATTCCTTCGCTGCATAACAAATCTGGCGTCCACCGCGGGGCAATTTTTTTTTAAAAATAAACTACAGTATTTTCCCACCGCGACCCGCCCATATCATCTTTTATATCATTTTTTTTTTACAAATTCATATGAAAATAATAACAGATTTGGCCGCACAACGGGGGCGATTTTTTTTTAAAAAAACGTTTACAGATTTGTTTTAGGATTCAAAAACTTTTTTCAGTACGCCTTTATTATAACAATATTACAATTTTATTTTCTTTTTGTATCTTCTCTATTATCGTCCGACATATAGGACACCATAAAATTTCCCACCCAACCCGCCCAAAAATTTTTCTTTTTATTATTTTTATATTTCTCTTTTATTGTTTCTCTACACAACGTACCTACTGCCAATTTATTTTACAGGTTGTTACAAAACTAACACAATATTTTTTTTTCATGCTTTTAAAAGTGCTTTACATTTTAATTTTTTTTTAAATAATATACTACATGTACAATAGCCTTTCAGCCATAAGCGTAAGTAATAACCAAGGTGTCTTGGGGATTTGACTTCGGAATCAGCAAAGGATTACGTGGGGATTTTGCTTCTTCGACGACACGTTGGACACATATCTAGTTATACTGTTACAACAAACGAACCTTAAGATATTTATGCAGAAAGATATCAGCAATTAGTACTTCTATTCACACTTATAATAAATACTTAGCAAACATTCACAACCCTACAGGGTGTTACAATTTTTTTTAATTTTATTCTTTTTTTTTCATTTTTTATTTTATTTTTTTTTTTAGTTTTCATTTAACTTCATCATTTTTTTTTTTCTCATTTCTTTTCCCCTTTGCCTTCATTGCATATGGGACCTTAACTCAATAAAGTCATAATACACTTTCATCAAATACACACTTATCTACATCAACACACTAGGATCAACATTTTCACTTGTTTTACAAATCTCTAATTGGCCAGACAAAAACGCCAAAATAATACTCGATACCCCACACGAATTCGCAAAGGGATTAGAGTCATTAGCGGACGCCTATGACATAGTGCAGGAAAGAATGTTAGAGTCATTCAGAAATAGTTCTTCGAGATACAACCTTAGAAGAAAACACGTCGAATTTAAAACAGGAGATTGGGTCTGGGCCAAAAACCATACATTGTCAAGAAAAGCAGATTTCTTTTGTAGCAAACTCAGCCCTAGGTATATAAAGTGCAAAATCATTGCAAAAAAATCCCCAGTCGCCTACGAGTTAGCCGACGAGAACGGAAAACCGCGGGGTCTTTTTCATATTAAAGACATTGCGAGTAACTAATACCCTATAACAACATATGGTCTAGCGTGGCGTCGCCGAAGTAAAGTCGAACGAGTCATCACGGTTTCCATCGTGAAACTGCGGAGTCCGGATATAAATCGCACAAGGTACACAAAAAGGTATTAACTATTGCGTCTATAAGGCATAAAATAAGCTATTCAACAGGAAAAACAAAGTTTCAAAATTATAATTCCCTTTGATATAAGACAAACAAATTAAACAATTAATTGTATACAACCTAACGCACTTTATCAAGATACAAAATCCAAAACAAAGAGCAACAAATAAACTAAATTCACACACACAAAACACATTACACAACAGAACACACGGTCTAAAGTACCTACAGAACAAAAAATCGAACACAAGTACAAATAGTTTATACAAAAAAAATTTTTATAAAATATAAAAATTTTTTTTGAAAGGTACTCTCATCCGGCAAGAAGGCCGCCGGATTCGGTACCTCACCATGTGGGCAAATTTAGCCCCAAATTCTTAAAAATATAATAAATATCATTAATGTATTTTCATTCCCAAATTTAAAAAAAACAAACAATATTTCGAGTCAATGCAATCAAACACACTTACACAACACCTGCGTTAAGCGATTATTTATAAATAGATCCGACCGACCAACATACACGGCAGTAGGTATGATAAATCATAATATAGAGATAAAATCGAGCGCATTTTTACACACAATTTAAACACAAATAAATACATTTCCCTTTGCATGGGCCGTTGCGGCAAAAATCAAAGAACAAAGATATTTCTCTACCTTAATTATATTTATACGCAAATATGCGATTTTAAAACGGTTCGGTGCTTAAGGCGACGATGTAGGTAAATTTCGAAAATTACATTTTTTGGCAATTTTTGAACAGTCATACTGAAATAACTGATGATGTTAGCCAACAAAAAAAAAATTATCGTAACTCACAGTACCTTTCTTAAGTAGATAGCTATTTCAGATTTTTTTTTAAGTATTGGAAAATTGAGGAAAATAATTAAATCTGGGAGCTATACAGGAAATTTTCATTTTAGAGCATTTTTTGAAACGTGCCTCACACTAAACTGCACGATCAAGAAACTCAAAAAAAATACTACGGCATTTTAACAATAGTTGTAAAGAGGAATGCTTTCGCATAAATTTAAAAAAATAAGTTTTTCTTGTTAAAAAAAATTATATAAAAAGTGTAACTTTCATCCATATTCACTGTTAAATATTACTTATTACTGTGTGTTTTTTTCAAGTTTGTTTTTTTTTACATAAACTATGTACAATAAACTTGTAGTACTGACGATTATTTTTTTCAAATAAAATATCAGTATATTTTAAAAATAATATTTTGCAGAGCCCGTTTATATTATTTTTGTCATACAATGAGATGAGCGCGCTCTTCTCGCGACGACGCGCTGGCATTCAAAATGCCGCAAGCGACATTGGGTCAATATGGTTCTTATGTGGGGATCAATTACTGATTCAAATGGCATAACAGCCAACCTTTTATAATGAAATGTTATTGGCTCTTAGAAACGTGGTTCATTTCGGCTTCGAAGGCCGACATATGCGGTTGCGTTCGCGACGCTCTGTTTCATGACTTATTATTACCAAATTGACATTTCGATGGATCGGAGATGTGAAGTAAAAAAATATCGGTTTTAGATGGCTATTTCACCGTGTAAATGAAAGAGGTTTAAAAACATGATAAATCATATGTTGAAAAATAGAAACAATAATAAGTAAAATAATATTTAATATTTATTTTTTTTTTTTTAAATTTACAATATTACTTTTTTTTAATAAAAAGTGTTCATTTATTTGATAACAATGTTTCTTTATGTATAAAAACAAAAAAAAAATATACATATCGGTAGGTTTTGAACCTACGACCGGTGTGATCTTATGCGAGTTTAAAACAAGTGCGCCACTTCAGCTTGCTTCCCGCGAGTCAAAATGTGTCATATATAAGGGGACAGTAAATAATGCCAATACATTTGCGTTAGAGCCATATGACAGAGCTATACACCATGTATAAATATAATATACTATTAGGCTACGATTCTGACCGTTCTAATATAGAAAACCGTCAGATAGGCAGAATTGTAATTTAAAAAACAAAACGTAGGTATCTACTTTTTAAAAGCTTTTATTCAACTTGTAATGTCTGTGAAAAAAAAAACTAAAAATGCGAAGAAATATTACATCAGCAGTAGCTTATAATAAATGTCAAAACTTTTCAATTGATGAGAAAATTGATTGCCTGTATAATGACATTTTGAACGCCCCGATAAATGCATTTGGAAACCATGATAAATGTAGAAGTTTTTAAAATTGTTTGTCGGAAAATGAAACACTGGATGCAATGAGTTGTTTGATGGGTGACATTATTTGGGAAAGAATACGTTACATAACTTAAAACGTAGGTAGCAATACATGCAAGAAGCCTAATTCATGATGTAGATAGTAATGTTCTCGAAAGGTTTAACGGCATCATTGCAAAATTTATTGGTGGTAAGAGGACAAATTACATCCAAAAGCAGTCTTACCAAGCGCGATGTAATGCGGCAGTTATATCATTTAATACAAAACAGCCACTCTCAAGATTACATAAAAAATATATAGGCAAAAGTCCCTCTGGCAGGATATCAAAAGTGGAATAAAGAAGACAGAGGCATTTAAGTAAATCCATTCTTTATAAAAGAAATAAAAGCAGAAAGTTTTTTTGAAAAAAAAAACAATAATTCGCATTATGGAGAACATTGCAACCAACCCGATGTTCCATCAGAAATATTCGAAAAAAGCAAAGCTCTGTTATTTCAAGAATTGGAAAATAGAAAAATGATCGATTGCGAATTGAAAAACTTACGGTTATTCAAGGTGAAAGCAGCGAGTGGTTGGAATTACGAAGAAAAATGGTAACTGCGTCTAACTTTGGCAAAATTGTCAATAGTTAACAACACACAAAATGCGCCAATTTAGTTAAATCCATGACTGAAAATGGGATTTGAGCAACGTAGCATCAATTTGCCATGGAAAAGAAAATGAAACAACTGCACTAGAATGAAAAATATGTCTAGAAAAAGTGGAAATTCAGCAATGTGGATTATTCATTGACCCTAAATTTCCATTTTTGGGAGCTTCTCCAGATGGAATATCTGATGATTATATTTTTGAAGTCAAATTTCCCATTACAGCGCATAGAATCTGGTTAACGGAAGCGACAAGAAAAAGAAAAGTGACATTTTGGAAACAGAAAGATGGACAACTTGAAATCAGCATCAAACATCACTGGTACGTTCAAGTTCAAGGACAGGTCCATATATAATTTCTTTTTATTTATTTATTTCTGGAAAAATACAGCGCATACAATATACATACGTGTGCATAAATGTAGAAAAAAAAGAAAAACATTACGCCTATAATCGTTTATTACACATTTGGATTTCAGCATATTACACTTAAAAATTAATTATAAAATAAACAAAGTTCATATTAAATATAAAAAATATATAGAAAACCGATGGGAGAGGTAGGGAATTGGAAGTGATTAGGAAGAAGGAGTTAGACGATGGTATGTGTATATGTATATAGATATAAATAAAGATATAGATAGGTCGTATAGTGGATATATAAATACAGATATTTATTTATGTTTATAGGTATTTATAGATATATAATAAATATTTATAGATATTTATAAATATTTGTGGTAGCTACTGATATGTTGTATATATATCCTTCTAGCCGTGTTCGGCCACAGCGACTGCATTGTAGATTCTAGTGACTTCTTTAGTCTTCTCAGAGTCCACTGTTCGGAAGCAGTCAAGTGCGCAGGCTATATTATAGTGCACAGGTGGGCGCGCGACCACGGGTGCACTCTCTCTTCCTCCCTCTTCTGAACCCGATGGAACGGAGACCGTTACGACCAGAGAAAAGTTTGGATGCAGATAAAATAAAATAAATCAATTAATCGCTAACGCAGCAATGACTGTCATTGTTAAATTTTTACTCAATATTGCAGAGCTATTTTTTCGGATTTAGTTCGTTTTTCACACTGTCATTTATGAAATTGGTAGTTATGGCTTGTGGTGATGTTTGAGTTTTTTCTGGAGCTATTGTAGAGATGACCGGTGACTTATTGGTAGTTGTTGTAGTAGGCGGTGATATAGAAGATGCATTATTGGATTTATCCTGGTTTTCTGATGATCTCGTGTTGTTGCTCATGGGGCTGTGTTGAATACAGCATACAGTCTCTTGTTCCGACATTATACAAAATTGTGATAGTTTCCCTTTTGGCAAATCCCCCTCAGTTTTTGGACAATTTTTCGCCGGTAGACATACTCCTAAAACGCCATTTATTTCACATGACTCTTCACGGCAGTGTATATGCCAGGTCCCTTGGCACTTCCGCAAGGGCTCTTTCCAATACTGGTAACGGTGATTATGTTGAAAAGGCATTGGTTGTCAGCTATCGCCACTTGCAGAGGTCCACCACTATCGCCTCCACAAGAGTCTCGTAATCCTTCTAAGCTGCCAGCGCACAATTGATCGTCCTTATACCTTGCGGTAACCTCCTTCTGAGAGTCTTTGCATATAGTCTTCGAAAGGTGGCTGGTCAATCAAATCCACCACCACCTTCAGTAAGTCCTCCGATGTATCTTCAGCAAAGTCGATCTGCCTTCAGCCAGTAACTACAGCTCGCTTGTTTTCGATGGTCGACTTTTCCATAGACACGCTGGTCGAATATTTAAAGTGAACAGCTCAGACCGATCAGATCCTTCGGGACGCGTCCCGTGTTAACCGCGAGTTAATCCAGACTATAGAATTGCACTATAATCACTAAAATTTATTATTTAATTATTATTTAAAGGGGAGAAAATTTTAAAATATGTTGACACTTAGAATTTAAATTTCGAATTTTATTTTGTTGTATAGAAAGTATATAACTAATTACTATAGGTATTAACAAGCTCGTTAGGTGCAATTGATTTGAATAATTCTTTAACGAACGTCGGTTGGTTGAGGTTGAAAATGTCGATGGTGGAGAAACAAGAGTCGTACGTGCATATCAGCCCATAAGCGATGGAATGTTTCCCGTAGTTGGTATTGGCACGAGATACCTCAAACGTGCGTGAATTGCGAATTAATCGCTGAGGAACGAAAAAACGTAAGTTTTCAACAAGGTATGAACTATCTGTGGTATTGTGGATAACTTTAAAGAAAGTGTGCTGGAAAGAAACTGTAACTGGAACGATACATATAACTGGAAAGGAAGTGTGCCTATTTACATTTTGGTCTGGTAAAAACGATCTCCTCAAAACCGAATATATACAGACGAATGATTTGATTTGGACAAATGTCATGGAAAAAACTTGTTTGTTTTTATATGGACTGTGTATTACCTGAAATTATCGATCCAGGAGTATGAAGGAATATGGATTTAAGGGAGCCTGAATACACTTTGAAAGAAGCAAATAAAAGAAACGACACGATAAAACGAAAGAAATCGGTTCCTCTCCCTTGTCCAACGCTTAAGCGGTAGTTAGTTTTCAGTGATTCCATCACAAAGTGAGCAAAGAACTCACAGAGAATGTACTTGCCAATAACACTCCAAAGCAAAGCACAAGCAATATAGAGCCACCGAAAAGTACACGATATTCCAAATCTGTGCTGAGTACAGATCTAATTAATAATGATGAACAGGCTTTTGAAAATGTATTATCATTTGATGAATTTTAATTACAAAAGTCGGCGCACCACTACAAAGCGACACTGTCAAGGCTACAAAAAGGAAGTCTCAAATGTACTGCGCAATTTTAAATGTATTTATTCGTCTCTTTACATTTAATACGTATGTATCTACTCAGAAATAACAGACTACTTTGCCAACCAGAAATGTCTTCATGATTTTTTGTCTTAATGATTTTATATTTTAATTAATAATTATTTATTTTTAATGATGTGTATTTCTTTAAAGTTTACAATGATGTGCTTACAGTATCTAAAAATAAATTATATTATTTTTTAATTAAATAATTTTTTAATGATAATGTACAAGGCGATGGGTGTCGTTATGTCCTCCTCAAAGAACTATTATACCGCGAATAAATAGTTCGATACACAATGTTGTTTTTTAATTCGATTCTAAATGTTTTTTCTGCCAAAAAATACTATCAAAAACTGTCACTACAACTATCAAAAAAAAATTCTGTAAGATATGGCTTCTGTCAATTTTTGACAGTGATAGTTTGGTTTAACAGTTGACAGCCAAAATCTAATGGGCGCATTCCAGGGTGATACTATCCCTATGTTCCAAATTTCAACTCAATCGGTTCAACGGCTCGGCAGTTATCGTGAGAGATTACATACAGGCAAACAGACATACATTTCTCTGAAAATGGTCTTAATCATCTTGGTGGACCTCAAAATGGACATCTCTATCGTTATCTAAACATTTTTTTCCGCACGATCACAACACCTTCCCTACCAGTGGCAGCCGGGAAAGTAATATAATGTTCAAGTTTAGATGATGATAAAGCGTAGCCTTCTTCACCAGCGTAGGTACATGACACTTGCATAATCCCAAAATATAAATCCCATTGCAATAGTGTATACCTAGTGTGTTTAGTCCAGACATCGATAGCGAGTGAATATCGCTGCGAGATGAGTCAACATAATAAACACCTGCCCCGTCGCGAGGGGAGGGGGTAAGTAGGCGGGGCTTAAAAACTCAGATACGGTTTATTTTTTAAGTAGTACGTCGCCTTAACCGTTCGCTTGCGAGAGAAACACCGCCGGACAAGCTCTGGATTTTTTTTATTATATATTTACTGGGTTTAGTGTTCATCCTACCATTAAGGTGAAAAAGCGCAAGGAACTATTATGTTCCGGGTATTCAATGCATCAACTGTCATCGTCGAATTAAAATCTACATGCTCAGCTCTGTTGTAAAAATACTTCTATATTTTTCTATCAATTATTTTATATTTTTTTTTTGACATACAATCACGCGGCAAGTAGATCGTTAGTACTAAGTAGCGACTAGGAACCCCTTCAAAAACCGTTGTAGATTAGTCATAAGCTACAGAAAGCTCTTTGTTCGGTCTTGGCTTTGCCAAGATATGGAATTTTCCATACCATAATTTCTTCATTGTAAGATAAAAAACCCCCATTGATTTCCCGCAACGTTATTTTTATAAATAAATAATAAGCTCCGTTTAGTTTGTCCATAAATACTCATCAAAATATATTAAATAATGATCTTAATTGGATATAAATATTTGTAAAATGTTATCATAAACATATCATGAAAGCATTTTCACACAGTCACAAATAGTAAGATAGGTACGAAACAGACAATTTTGGAATGGAAGGAAAGTACGACAGGAAGAGCTTGAAAGCGATGTAAGTAAGGAGAGTGCAAGGCTCGCGAAAGAATAAAATTTATGTTAACATACTGAATATTATTATTTATCACTACGACTACAAAATTACAGCTCACAAATTTTATATGCAATAGAAACATCACATACTAAGGACCTCAAAAATCCTAGAAGTTAGGGAGTTGCCTGCGGAACAACGCATAGAGGAACTCTAAAATTTAACTTCATACCATCACGAGTGAAAGACCGCGAGGTCTATAAACATCCAGAACTGGTTATTCGTGTAAAGAAAACCACACTGCCGTTCTATCCCGTCCACAAACAAACAATAAACACACACGCTCAATTTTTTTAAAAAAAAAACACAAATACACAATATTTTTCATAATTTCCTGTTTTATAAATTTGAATACCAATACGACCAGAATTTACGCAAATTAAAATTACGTAATTCGCTTCTGTATATTTCAGATAAGTCGTCAAATGGTCAATACAAAATTACAGAGCCGGCCTACAATTTTCATCTCGCCTTTCACATTATGTTAACAATTATTTGATAAAATAAGCTCGAACGCTTCTACACACTGCATATTGATGCAAAATATATTATTATTATTTTTTTAATAAACGTATTAGCAGACATTTATTGGCAGTCTTGCTTTCGTTAGTTAAGGCCGGTTTCACGATAAAACACATAATAAATACAAAAATAAACAAATATTAAAACACTATATCAAAACAATCAATAATTAACAGGGCACAAAATCAATAGGAAACACCGCTACCCGAAATACCATTCTTGCAAATGCATTTCATAATTTCACAACTTAAAATTAAAATTTAATATAATTTTTTTTAAATCCGGAACCCTTCATATTTTTTTTTGTTTTTATAAATTATCCAGAAACATTTGGCACCTGCTCTCCCACACCTACTACACCCCTTTCACCATTCTAATAAACAATTAAATTTTCTGTTCCCCGTTGGATTAATTATCTATACGTTCATTTAATAAAGCCTGAATATAATCAAAATATAACCCGCCGGAATGGATGCTTATAGACCGAGATAAAAAAAGAGTTTAGTTTTTTTCCTTTCCCCTTCCTTTCTTCAATTTTTTTTTCAAAGAAAGTAGCTACAAAAAGTAGCAACATTTCTAATTTATTTATTTCTTTTTGTTTGTTTTTCAACCATGGAATTTCATGTGTAAAGCTGCACAATATGAGCACTGCCACTGTTATAATAATTTTTCTTGTTCTTTGTTTTATTACTATATTATAATATGTAAGTATACGCATTAAGCAGCACAGTTTAGCTGCATATTCCTAATTTGAAAAATAATATCATATGTTGAATAGATTTTAAAATGCCTTGTTGGATTAATAATATACCACATTGTGTACCTACGCGTCTCACAATACTTGTAATTTATAATAATCTAAGTTTTTTTTTTGTTATGTACCAATCTTTCTTATCACGCTTAAAATGTAGCATACAGACAGAACATATGCACCAGTTTGACCCCAATCACATAGGAAATTTAAGAAGTCGGAAAATACATTTATTTTTCTTTAAGATTAAAAACAAAGTTTCGAACGGAATTGTAAAGCGAAGATATGATAACACACAAATGGTTACATATACTAGAGCCTCTCCTTCTCTCACCACCTATCCTAGGATTCCAGTAAAAAACTGAGCTAGATAATCGAACGAGATGATGCCGCATAACTTTTCACGTTCCAGACAATAATTTGGAAAATTGATCATAACCGACCAGACAGTCCAGTGACATTCGGCAAGGCGGGAAGCAAACCTCAAACGTCGGGCCAAGCTGCTAGATACCATAATGAAGGCAATGCTGACCGAATAATCCAGCCCATAAATCCACGGACCATAATTCTGCCAGCCAACCAGTATGGACATCCGAAACCAGGATACCTACTCCAGTCTAGAGGTAAAGATACATTTTCCTATCTCTATATGACAACCAGGACGGCATTCACGATAGACGACATCCGATAGGCGAGGACCGCAGGAGCGTTCCCTATCAATAGGAACATTATCAGTAAACCAGGTGGACCAGGATGCGAAGTCACACAAACCAGACCGCAAGTAACCTCCACATATACTATTACCATCAACATGCAAATAAGGACGCTTTAAGTGCCATTTTAACATCAGCGTAGTGTGTACCCAGTGAAGTGAAGTAGTGTTCTCTGGAATGGACAGGGCATTTAGGCACGAAAATCACCTTCCCTATTACACCCGCTAGCCACAACGCACCGGACTTTTCAAACAAGCGACGTGTATAAATTTAATTTCCTCCGTGCACACAGACTCGAAACAGCTAGTGTAGCATCCTGTTTCTGTCACAATAGAAGCTCTGCAAAATTTTCCACCGGACTTTTTTAAACTAAGCAAAGTGACGCAATTTCCAAAGCAGCAGCCCACTTGTCATGTTCTTCGAGTTTGCCTCGATTAAAATCACCACGGCACAACATCAGAAAACTAGGCAACCTACTAATGCTCGCCTATTTTTCTCGCAATTCCAAGGTACGGCTCATCAATCGACCACCACGAGACACGCTGTGTGTCTTACCCAAGGCCCTACGACGCGCATACGTCGATCTCCAAGCAGCGACCCCACCGAGAGAGCGACGCAGCAACCAGACGATACGCCACGCGCTACGCCCCAGGAGAAGATCAACCCGTCAATCATGCTAACCCTGTTACGGACAGGCGACATCTTTCACGGCTGAATTCTTTCCCTATTTTCAGTTCCTGACTTTCTTAACTCCAATCCTGATATGAATAAGCGTCATATACTGCAGTCAAAGAAACTCTTATGCACTTTTTGGGATCAAAAAATACTTTGTCAAAAATCATCTTCTCTCGTTTAGGTGTTATTTTTTTTTTTTTTATATTTTTTTAAAATATCTTGATTTGTATCAACCCTTGCAAACAGGGCAAATTTCTTCATTACCATTACGTACTTATTCTTATTTTTCTTACTGTTACCAATATTTATTGTATTAGCGGCTACGCATCGTAGCAAGTAGGGGTTAGTGTGCAACACTCGTAGCATTATATCTTTAACATTGATTGCTTATGTAGGTCACCGGGGACGGTGACTAGGTCTCTATCCGGCAATGTTAGGGCCTAGTTTTTATAGTATACAAACTTTAACCTAAATCATTTTAATAATTAATCAGTTAACTTTATCCATCGCGCCATAGACGCGATACACCGAGCGGATACGTCTTACCGTATGTAGACGACAAGTCGCGCACATCCCTAATCAATTTTAATCAGTAAGGTAGAATATTTTTACTTAGAAAAGAGATCTTTCTTCTCTTTTTTTTTTGGCTGGCAACGACCGAGCAAGACGGTCGAGAAGAGACCGGCCGCTCCGCCGTTGGCGGAGCGGGCCGACTACCGCCCATTTAATTATTCATTTGCACACCAGCCAACACAGTCTAGAACTTAAATTCTGTGAATATCTAAAATCTATAACTAAACTCAGTTCAACATCCGGGCAGGACCTCAGCGGATTCCATACCTTATACAGGCAAGTCTTCTATCTGTAACCATTAGCTTCCCCTCATAAAGTCAGATTTTAAAAATAATAAATTTAAATTAAAAGATTGTTTTAAAGCCAAATCCCCCGTAAATTACCGTTGCCATATCTTCGTTGGTGAATAATTAGAGTCAAGTAAAATCAAAATTTAGTAATTTGAGTGCGTCAAAATAGAAGTAGGTAGTACGTCGGGTCAGTCATAATTCCCGGTGTCTGAGCATCGCCTTCCGTCTCCTCGCCTCAACTAATTTTTCTACTATCATCTAAAGGTCGATTTCGAAAATATAATTTAAAATTTAAAATCGCATCCGGGGAGCAGGCGCTAAAAAATCTAGAAGCAACCTTCCAATAACTCCCGCGGGTAGCAGTGTCTTCCTACTCTATTCCAGAACCCGAAGTACCTGTCCAAAATCCCACTTCGCCGAATTAAGCCCTAAAAAATTGAAAGGCTGTAACGTTCAGTTTTCCACGAATCTAATTTTAGAATTTTGTTAATTCCAACTACTCGGATTCGCCATATGCTATGGCCTAGCTTTCATTTATTATAATTAAAATAAAATATGTTACTCTGTCAAATAAACCTTTCATTTTGGTTAATTAATCATTATTTAGCGAATTAAAGAAATCGAGACGGTACCTAAAAATACCGCCGGGTCAGAGCGAGCTACAATCTCGTAGGTACCCGACTAACACTGGACAGGGTAATGTTTCAGGGCAAGGAATAAATAAAGAATAATTTTATAAAAGAAACTTTTTAAATTATACATTTTAATTTTATCATTTAGCGGAGAAAAGAACCGCAGTACATTATTTAATTATAGCAGCATCTGCTGGTTTAGAGCGTACCTAGATTCAAATAGTATTTTCTCGTCTTTTAAATATAATTATCTAGCTATTATTTCCAATAAATTCATTAGACGATTTAGCCATTGATTTATGTAAGAGCGCGGACCGGGACCGGGGCCGAGCGCTCCAAGCGGGCGCGATCGACGCGCGCCGGCGCAGTACCTCGTCGGTACACCGATAGAGGGCGCGGTGAGTAAATCATAATATTCGATCTCGTCGCCGCAGCGCACTAAACTTGATATCGCTTCTTCTTCTTCTTTTAGTCCTCTCACAAGATATATCGAAATTCATTTTATAATAAAACATAACTAGGGTACTTGACCGTCCATTCAATTTGAATGCTCTCGACTTTAGGACGACGTCAATACAGGATTTTAACCACCCCTGAGCACGACTGAGCTACCGTGGTATCCTTGGCGTCGCTCCACTCCCACGCACAAAGGTAACTTCCCAGGCGGAGGGAGGCCCTTTGCATTTGTTTATGTGGTCTATCATCTATTTCTCGCATGTGTAGCTGGCGCCTCTACAAATAAATACACTTTTATCGTTACACATAGCAGCCATCAAAGACATCTTTATATTTTATTTTATTTAGACACATAACAAAACTTTACGCAGCCGTTACTGAACTATTCCCTTACAGAAAGTAACTCTTAGTAGTTTTAAACGGAGATGATATCAAAATAAAAAAACTTAAAATAGTTTATTAGGTAATTTGTAGTTTTAATGTTATCAATAAGTGTCTTGTTATCAGTCAGTATATCCGCGTCTCAAGGAAGAGAAGAAAAATAGAAAGATTGAAATAAAGATAACCAGAAAGACAATCCTCGTCGGATCATATTATGAGCTATGACTTCTTTTAAATTATTATAATAATAATGTATCCATTCAAAAAAATACATTTCAATGGTTTTCATTGCAGAATGGTAATAATTTGTTAATATAATCAAAATAAAAGAAAAAATCTAATATAGAAATCTTCTTCTTAGAGTGCCTCTCCAACTAGTGAAGGTTGACCGTCAGCTTTGCATACTTCTCTTTGTCCTTCGCCAGGCAAAACAATTCGGCAACACTCGTAATCCCTGTCCATTCTCGAGTGTTTCGCAACCAAGATATCCGTCTACAGCCTGGTCTCCTCTTCCTTGCGCTTCTCATCATAATGAGTTCGTACCTGTTGTGCCTAAGCACGTGACTAAGCAGTTTTGCGCTGTTTGATGGTCTGCCATAGCTTGCATTTTTGGCCAAAACGCCGTAGAACTTCCTCATTGGTGATGTTCTGAGTCCAAGATATCGACAAAAAAATCACCAGTTTACGCCAAGCCCCGCTGCCGGCACGCGGCTGGAAGTTCGTCGTGAGAAAGAGACAAATTTAGCGCTGAATAAGGGCCTGATAATTTTTGGCTGTCGGGATGTCGACGAAGTGGAAGTGGCGGGGTCGAAGCGGGCAAATGAACTCGTCCTTCGCTGGAGCCGCTCTTTCTCTCTTCGGCTATCGGTGCTAGGGCCAGTTTTTGCATCGGTTGTAGGTAGTGCGGTTGCATGGCAGTGATGTTACATATGTCTAAAATACAATTTCTTAGAAAACTTGGGTAATCAGAAACACTGTGAACGAAGGTCTTTTATATTACTATTAATTCTATTCAAAATATTATGATAATTACCTCCGTAAACTTACGCGATCAAAATAAGGAATAAGAAGAATTACCGCGATCGCCACAAATAAACCTATTTCAATATGCCCGTTGTTAATTTATGGCCGCAATTCATAAAAGAAGGTCATAATTAATTTATTAATTCCCCGAAACCACCGCCCCCCCCCCCCCTTGCCTTCGCTATTGGGAAGGGGTCCATGGGCATTACTGAACTTCTTAAAATGGTCCATGATAGCATATATAATAGTTTAAAAACCAATGACCTGGGGCCTTCAACCTGTCTGTCTGTCCCTATAATTCTCTGACGATGATTTGTCAGTTTAATTTATGGGGATGATTCGTTATCTAATATACTCCAAATTAAGTTCAATAATTTGAAACCACATATTACGTAACTGTTCCCATGGTATCCCCATAGAAATTCATGAACCAACGAATCCGGCTAGAGTCGGTAAAAATTCTCAAGAAATATAAAATATACAATATATTTTTAATCTTAGAGTCAAAGAGTTAAATAATAAGAATGAAGCTAAATGCATTGAAAACTTTTGGAAGTTTGCTAGTTTTATTTATAAAATTATTAAAAGGAAGTTATTCCAAAAATCACTTGCTTGTTTTTTGCAATTTTTTTTTTTTGATGGAAACATTTACAAAAATTTTAGTAATTTTATTAAACATTTTACTAATAATTAAAAAAAACAATATATCTGTCTTTCAAGTGCTTTTTATTTCTTCATTCATTAGCTTATCCAAAAATCTTTAGTACCACACTGTAATTAATACCTATAGAGTGGCGCTTCTGTGGCTGTTATGCACGTCCGGCGGCGGACGCGGTTTTTGAAGGTAACAAAAAAAATCTGTTCTAGGAAACTCGCGGCGGCATTTGGCTATTTATGTGAACCGATCGGGCAGAGAAAAATGATTATTGTTCACCGGCAACGATAAATAATTCACGTATCGGCGTAATCGGCGTACACACATACCAAATGAGATTGTCCGTCGTAATGGCGCAACGGCCGCGAACATTCGAGTTTTTGGACATGTGCTTTAGAGGCAAAGACAGAAACTTGTGTACAGTCAACGTATAAATAAAAAAAATATCGCTTATGCGTTTCTAACTTTTCTGTAGTTTCACTGGAAGGTAATAACTCTATGACTGGACTCCAGAGATGCTTAAATTTTATCGAAATGCCTTTCAGCATACACATCCAGACCCCAGTAACCTCGGTAGTTGAAGCTATGCCGAGGATAGTTCATGTCCTCTTTGTAGCAATACCCCTTGCACAGCTAGACATATTCTAGCTGGCTGCAAGGTGGCCTTAGATCAAGGACGGTACACTTATCGCCACGACAGTCCTTGCTGTTATTCGTGAGGTAATTAGCCTCTTAGTGGCTGGTGCTAACTAGAGTCTGACAGTAACCTCAATACAGTTTGTACGGGACCTTAAGAGGCAAAATACATTTCACTACAAAACATTCTCAATAATCGAGAAAGCTTCAGATTGGATTCTGGAAGTCGGTTCGATCTCTAAGCAGTATAAATCCCCTGAAAGTCTCTGATGCACAGCCCTCCGCCCAGGATTGATTTAGCATATCGTCTTAGTCGATTTAGTCTTTCAAATGCTTTGCTGTAGGTTTCATTTGGAGGTCGCCGAGTTACATTTTGGTCGCAGCATGGGTCGATCGTGATCACTGGTCTCTCACCAACAGATTTTCTAGACCCATAGATATCCAAGATTTTTTAGTTTTGGCCCCTAACGCTTATCGGAATTTTTGGTCGCCCTTCAACTAACAAACTTTTTATTACCCCCTAGAACTATTTTTTGCACAAATGAAACAAATTTAATTAATATATTCAGACACGTAGCCAGGATTTTAAATTGTGAGGGCTCTAGTCTTGTAAAGTATTTGTGTCGCTTGTATAAAAGATATTTTGACCAAAATGTCCCAATGTGGTTTTTGCCCAACGATGCATCTGTGTACCGAATTTTAAGTCTCTAAGTCCAATTTTTCGAGATTGAAGCCCCCTGGTGGGACTAGCAAGCCCCCTGGTGGGACCGATTTCAAGCACAACTCATCTTCCAACTCATGCTATTCTCAAATGATGCCTGCTTGCCAAACTTGAGCTCGATTAGATGAAGCGTTTAGGCGCTATCGTGGAGGGATACAAATAGTCACACAAACAGATACACAGACGCACAGAAGTGCGTTCACAACACTTTCCCTCTACCGGGAAAGTAATGACATTGTGAAATTTTCGGCGCTAGTTTCACATCCACCATTTTAAACAAAAAAAAAAAATTTTTTTTTTTTTTTTTGCTTCATAATCAAAACAAAAATCCAACAATGGAAATAGTCAATAATTTTAATAGATGCGTACTAAAAACTGTTTATAGTAGCATCCAAATTAGTCAGTAAAGTGTTAATAATCAAACCAAAGCTAAATCATACATTTAAAAACTGAAAATGCAAAAATCTTTATCATTTAAATTAGTACAATATTTGCAGTCATGGCCCTTGAATTCGGTCAGATTATAGAAAAGGTGGCCTATCAGCATCTCCGTAATGTTTTTTTAAATTTTATTTTATGTCCTTCAGCTGGTTTGATAGTGGTAGGGAGTAGATTGTAGAATTTAATACTGATTTAGAATTTAACGCTGAGATTGTAAAATTCAATGCTAAGGTACAGCTTTTCTGTAATTTTGCCAGTCTTTTTCTGGGCACGCATGAAGGGAGTTACCGGGTATGGTGAGAGTGAATGTCCGCTTTAGTTGCAGTTTCTGTTAGGTGCTGTCTGGCATATATTAAGTACTGGTGTATGAACGCAGAATACATTGTCATTATCCTTGCATTATTAAATTATTCTATGCATTAGGACCCAGGAGTTACCTGATACATGCTGCGCAGTGCTCTCTTTTGCAAAAGAAGGATTCTTTTACCGTTTCCTAAATATCATAGTTCACTTTTTATAACGGTCGTCGTGTTTTTTATTCCTTTAACATATTTCTTCTTCAACTTCTATCAAACTAGTTAATTGAACCGGTTGATAACATTATAAGCAAGATGGGAAAGTTTCAGATTATTTGAGGTACTCAGCTATTATACGCAGGATGGCGGTGTCGACTACAACGGGCGAACCTGTCACCCCAGGCTGGTATAACAATATGAATCGTTCTTTCAGCCGTGGGATGAGCGTAGAAGACTTGAGGACAAGGCAATCTACTGTCTAGCTCACCAGCAACCCGTTAGAGTCCAACGCCTTACAGCGAGGCACCGGGAAAGGTAACCAGATGGCAGTCTCACCCCCTAACTACCAGTTTTGGCAGGATATCTCCGTCTGGAGCTATTATACGCAGTACGCAGTTAGTCCGAGTCGTGACGCTTCTTTATTTTATCGCTTTTATGCGGCTGACTGTACCATCTCATCTTTTTAAACTGTGTCCGCATTGCACAGTTAGAAAATTCACACTTGATCAATAAATAACGCTCGTTAGACAGTTCGAAGACTTACCAGTCACAGAAATGCGATACTCTGGTTGTTTTCCATTTAAATATAATTGCTTTCTACATCTTTGTTCAATATTTATATTATTTATAGCCATTCTCAGTTGGAGTCCGGAGGAATCGTTACTTTCGAAGACAAAAAAACACATTTAATTCCATATAATAATAGCATGATGTTTCGGAGTATTGTAGGGTATTATTGCGATATTTATTGGTTAGTCCGTTAGGTGAGGAATTTTCGGTTTATAATTAAACGTATTTATAATGATAATGGCAATAGAGATCCTTGTTATAAATCAAATGTGATTTATTGAAACCTTCTGAAAGGTTAATATTTGTTTTTAGCGAGAATATCGTGAGACTAGGCAAAACGATTATTACTTCTATTAAATTTTCATTTCGAATTACATTTAATTTTGCTCCTTAGCCGTATTTGCTCCGAAGCAGATTGCTCTCTATTGAGGTCGTAGTTATTTCGGTGTGAAATAAAGGTTGTAATTTCGTGGTGCAGATGTACTGATAATACCGTACGTGCCCGTACGTAAATCAACCGTAATTGTTACGAATAAATCGCTATCTACGAAGCTCTAATTATATGAAATACCCGTTAGTATATGTAATGAATCGTACATACACAGGTCCACTCATTGCTAGTTTTTTTTTTAACGAGTTTGGTAGCTTTCGCGCGCAAAAAATATAGAGCGTTATTAATTAGAGGAAACGTAAATTTAAAACCATCATAAAATTGAAACGTTACTCTGGCAATAACTAATCATCGGTAAAGTCGATTACTCGATATTAATAAATTATTATTTGAAATCTTAATTGGCCGCTGGTGATTAGTTAATGGCAATTAATGGTGTATGATATGATCATGCCAAATCCCGAGGAAAATTTGCAAGTCATACTGTTTTTTTTTGTCTGGAAGTATTATATTACCATACAATTTGAGTGAAACAATTACATTATTTCGAAAATAGACACTGAAAAAAATATAACGACGTTATACATGGAAATAGGCATGTTTCAATAAGGATTACGTATGTAACTTGGACTGTAGTCCATACGTATGAATTAACATGTCAAGTAACGGTGTTGGCGTGATGGTAGTTACCGTGCAGTAATGTAAAACATAATGATATTTGATTACGTCGCGACCATGGGATCTTGCTTCTAGCACGTCAGCATGGATACGTACGGATATAGATGGACACGTGAAACAAGTTGAAACTACAGTATGATGTCAATTTCGTATTATCCGTACGGAAAATGTTGATAACTATAATCAAGTAATGGAGTTTCATCAAAATTCCTTGTAATTCAACAAAATTACGATTGAAACATCGTTATTCTGTATGAACCGTAATAACAAAATGGTAATGTAAAACTCAACCCAATATATTTCTCAGTGCAATAGTCGGTGATAGCATTAAAATTAAAAAAATGCAGAAATTAATTTCCCTTTTTTGAAATTTTTCTGAACTGAACGCAATTGACATTAACAACAGATCAAGGTCCAGCGATCGGCAAAAGCCCTTCCCTTAAGGGTGATATTAGCATTTTTACAGATTTCTGCTATAAATTGTATATGAATTGGTGGCGAAAGACGATGCTTAGGTACAATTAAAAAAAACATTTGTGCCGTGATATGTTTGTACCGAGAAATCAGTGGAAAAAAATCGGTAAAATTGCTCAAAAATGTTTTTACTGTGTTTATATTATGAAACAAGATGAAACGCAATCGTCGATATATCGATATATCAACCGCCGTTACCCAGGGTATAGTCGTCTATTTTATAAGAATCAATAATCGCTATAGAGATTTAAAATGTGAAATCTTTCGTTAATCAGATAGTTGAATAGTGAAATTGGAAACTGCGTTTTCTTTAAACTCTTCGCTAAGCAAATTGGTAACTTTTCGAATAGTACTAGTATTTTTTAAAAATTCGGTATAAAATGACGATTCTTTCTCTTTCATTTAGCTGAAAATTTTAATGACAAATGAATTTTGTCAGTAAAACCCTTTCTAGAGGTTTTCTAACCCTTCTAGAGGATTCGAAGAGCAAATTACTGATATATATGACATGTTATTCTACATATTAAATAATATAAATAATTAAATAATCTAAAAATGATTATAGCGATTTTGCCATGTTTTTATCAATATTTATTTATGTATTTATCATAGGATATAGGAGATTATTGAATAAAATATTAGCTACATGAAACTTTAGCCTTTTTTAAAACATTGTATAGCATTTGTAATTAAAACGTTTGTAAATAAACATTTAATTTTGATTATACAATGGGATATTTAAAGTGTTACCCCTCCTTAAGTCAAAGTTAAAGATATATATTCAACTTAAATACATTGCATATACATCATGAGGCATCTTAACTATCGGCAATATCTAGGACTTCAGTCTTATGATAGCAGACTGAGACACTTCCATTTTCACTCGCTTGAGGACAGGCGCACGTTGCGGATATGGTTTTCCTTTATAAAATAATTAATAATAATATCGACAGCCCATACCTCGTGGAAAACCTACCATTTTTAGTTCCACCTCCAACCATTAGGGCACCTTGAACCTTCGAATTGCAACGCGCAAATACAAACTATGCACGAAACGCCCTTATTTATCGCCTTATGGCCTCATATAATACTAGGTTCCAACATATAGATATTAATTCATATAATAAATCTGCTTTTATAATATAATTATATAGAACAATAGAAAATGAGCACAGAGATTAATTTAATATTTATTTTTTGTAAACTTATGTATGTATGTATTTATTTTCTGTATTAATTTTATACGTACGTATTTTATTGCATGTATTTGTGTATGTATGTTCATGTATTTATGTATAAATACAAGCCATTTCCCTTCAATCCCTACTCCTCCCGATCCTCCACTTTCAGATAAAATTAGTTAAAATTGCTAATCATTTATTGTAAAACGTTAAAAACAAGTAAACGGCCTTACATTCATTGTTACCATCACCTTGTAAAATCGTTTAAAGCAACGCTGTATGTTTTTTTGAGAAATTAATAAATGAATCATTGAACGTTAAGAAACAATTTATGTCATACAAATCTTTTCCGACAAATCTAAAATAAACAAGAAGAAAGAAAAAATAAATAACTAAAAAACTCGTTTAGGTACTGAAATGAATATTACCTGCACATTTTTTACTAAACTTAATAATAAACCAAATTCTATTTGCATACATTGATATTATTTATCATGATTATATCATGATAATTTAAATGTTACTCATGATTATTATATGATTATATCATGATTATTTAAATGTTATCATGATTATTTATCATGAAACATGTAAATGTTACTTATTTGAGTTAAATTAAAATTGAAACAAGTTAATGTTACTTATATGAGTTAAATTAAAATTGAAACAAGTTAATATTACCCGTAGTAAGCACATACTATGGGTGCTTTCACTGGAATATAGCTTATGGTATTCTAACATGGTGTAATGTCCCAGATAGCCATCGTATTTTTATACTCCAAAAGCCAGGACATATAAAAAAAGCATATATAATGAAGTTATGAATAATTCGCACCTATGTGAAATTATATATTCTACAGCCTATAGAATTTTGGAACTAATGAACTATAACTATGTGGTCTGGTAGAGTTATTAATTATTTATTAACCAAATTGACGATATCAAATTCAACATCAGTTGTGTTGTTAATGAGATTTTCAGGATAATAGAAATTTAGATACTTTACGTACACTCAACAAAATTATTTAATTATCATTAAATCATTGTAAATGTTTTAGTGTTTCCTTTCAATGTCTAGACAATCAATATTTAAAAACAAATAACCTTGCTGCTTCCCTTTATCCTCAGCATTTCAAAGTCCGTTCGATCGGGAAATTAAATTACGCTATAATATTGAGCAAACTGCAATTAATGTCATGGATAGCCTAGAGGTGGTAGACGATGCAGAGTTTTATGATTAGTTGCTCGCGTAAAAAAAACCGCGCACGGCAGTATGTAATAATTATGGGTTACCGCTTGTTACACCCGTACTGTGTCGTTTGAACACCGAACAATTTTGGTAATAAATTTCGAGATGACCTTAAGAGTCTTTGGGCGTTTCGTCTGTAATCTAATGAGAATCAATAATGACGCCATCGATTGAAAACATTTGCGGCGAACTTAAATATCAGACAAAGAAAATAATTACTAAGCTATAAATGTCATAGCGAGTGCGGCCACGAATATTCCAAGTTCCAAGGTAATATCGGCTATATATTATAAACAGAGGCGATTGCGTCCGTGAGGACAATAACAATTAAATATATTTTAAATACGAGTTTTACCTCGATTAATCGGAATTTATATAAATAGTGGAATGTTATTATGTCAAATTTGCTATTAAAATTTCCAATTCCAGTGTAGGTACTTTATACGTTGATAAACTTCGGCGTGATATCTTTATTGCTATATTAAATTTATGTATTTCAATGTGTCTACATTTTTATAGTCCATGGTAAACTGTACCTTGTAAATAGGATAGAAAACGATTTTTTCGCGTGAAGTTTAGCACCCGACAACTAGGGTTGTCGACTACAGCGAACGAGCCCGTCATCTCAGGAAGTTTTAACGATTAGTAGTTCTATCTCCCTGGAGTGAGCGCAGAAGACTTGGACAAAACAGTCCACCGTCTAGCTCCGCCACAAACCCGTAAGAGGCCAACGCCTTTACCGCGAGATAGCCAGGTGTGTTGCCCGGCGGGCTTACACTCACGCCCTTACTTCCAATTGTGACCAGATTACTCCAGTCTCTCGATTGGTTACGAGTTCGAGGTCGCTTGCGCGGTCCTCTCCCTGACGAAGCGGTGAAACGGTGTATACCGAATCTATCGCGGACCACAGCGTCATTTGCCCGGCTGTTTACCCAGGATCGGATAGCCGATGGTCGTTTCAAGAGCAGTTGCCGTAAGGTCCGCAACCACCCCCGCCCTATAGGAAACAGTACTGTTTCCAGACTCCCCCGACTGTTAGTCAGAGTGCACAGTCGATTGGCTTACGCCGCACGGTGCGCAGACCGTCCAGGAGCGCCAGAAGGTTGATTCCCAGGGGAAACTAACCATAGGGTTGGAGTCCTACCCAGGCTTGCACTTCATGCGTGGAGGCCGTCGGATAGGTGTTGACCCGTGAGTGTGACCAACCCTGAACAGAATGGGCCTTCGTGGCCAACTCAGCAAGGGCGCATTAAGTCCCGACAATGTAGCACCCGACAATTCGGCGACGTTGCAGCCGCCGTTGTCTAGGGTAGACAACGGCGGCTGCAAAGAGCTGTCAATTCGTTGTTCCGCGGGTAGGCCGCATACCGCTGCCGCTACTGCGTAGATTATAACAGTGGTGGGGGAGGGGGGAGAGGGGAAGCTCAGAGTGCGCGAATTTCGAAAATCCATCGTACACACAACGCTCACTGTATCCTGTCTTACGTCCTTGCGTTCGGCGTTCGGCGGTGGGAACATTTTAAGAAGAGGGTTCCATAGTTTGTAACCGTCGTCTCTATTGAAGTTCGGGGTTCTCCTTATTCAACGGCTTCCCGGATCATTCGAGGAAAGTAGAATTGGTCCTTGGATAGCACAATGGGATTTTGAAACTGCAGCCAGTGGTTACTTTTGCTATCCAATATATGTTCGCAGATCGCCGATCGCCGAATTCTCGCTGGACGTTATTAACAGCTTTGATGTGTTCTATCACTCGCGTGCAATGGCTATGGCCCGTTTCGTTTGGCCAACGTAGGCTAAACCACAGCTGCATTCGACTTTATACACACCCAGGGTTTGCAGTGATATTACATCCTTTACAGGTGTCAAAAATCGAGCTATATTTTGGGTCGGCTTGAAGGTGGTTTTTATATCGAATTTGTTTAGCATCTTACTTATTCGACCTGCAATGCCCTTGAAGTATGGTAAGAATGCTCTGGATCTGCTCGGTTTCTGAGTTTCGTCTGTATTAGATCGTGTGCGTGTCTCGTGATATCTTCCGTATCAATTTCTCCTAAGGACAACATCGTGCAACAACGGCTGCAACGTCGCCGAAACGTCGGGCGCTACAAACTTCACGCGGTAAATTCGTTTTCTATCCTATTTAAATGTCAAACAACAGTGATAGTTTTCGATTTCATATTACGAAATTGTACCTTGCTATTAATTCGTCAATCGTACCATTCAGAACTATCGCCTAGTTATAACCACCCCCCTAACAGTTACTGCGGTCGTCATTATTATTTGGTTAATTCAGTTTGTACCCAAACGTTTCGCGTGCAACATCATTAAATCTACCATTAAAGTAATTCCACCAGCGTCGCACCACCGCCATAAATATACGAAAATTTCCATTTTCCGTTTACGCGTTCCTGCTTTTGGAATATTGTAGAGATGCTATCGCGACTTGCCCATCGCAATGGCACGTCATAGCTTACATTATTTCCGCTATTATTTTATTACGTCTTGCACACGGTTGGCTGTAAGAAATCGTGAAACGATAAGCCCGCCGTTTGTACTAAGTCAAAATAGAATTTAAGTTTTCTTTACCCATGTAATTTTTTTTTTTTTGTTAGTACAATAAAGGTATTTTTCATTTCATTTCATTTCATTTCATTTCATTTCATTTCAATAGTGTTTGACTGAAAGTATTAGGCCGGAAATACACGTCCGATTTTCCTCTACGATTGTCGGATCCGATTGTCGGATCAGAATATCGGAAGGCGCTATTGCCATACACTTGATTGAACATTGCCATACACGTCTGATCCGACTATCGGATTGGACCTGTATTCAATGTTCAAAGAAATGTATAGCAAGAGCGCCTTCCGATAGTCTGATCAGACTATCGGATCCGAATGTCGTATAGAAAAAATCGGACGTGTATTCCTGGCCTTAGGCCGGCAATGCACATACGATAGTCGGATCTGATAGTCTGATCAGACTATCGGAAGGCGCTATTGCCATACACTTGTTTGAACATTCAATAAATATCCGATCCGACTATCGTATCGGATGTGTATTGAATGTTTAAACAAATGTATGGCAAGAGTGCCTACCGACAGTCTGATCGGACGAAAAATCGGACGTATATTCCCGGCCTAAGGGTGTTCATAGCGACATGATACATATAAATATGCTAAAATAAAGTAGTTTTTTTTCTACCTATGGTACTGACATAGTACCTGTGGTTCTGACCCCGTGGTTCTGACATAGTGCGTGATCCGTCACAAATACTTGTCAATCAGCAAAATAAATCGTGACCCTTGTTATGCCATTTAGACGTTCCGAAATCAATTGATTCGAACTGATCGTACCGCTCCCGGCTATCTTCAGTTTACTTTGGGCTACTCGTCTATTTGCAGATGGATGGTTGCAATTACAGTTGGAATCACGCGTATCATAATTGTTTAGGCAAACGTAATTGTCATCTACATTTCGTCAATGGAAAATAGAATAAAAGGAGGTAGTAGCTTTTTTTCATCATTATCTAGAGATTACAAAGAAGAAATAGAAACATCCAAGGCGTCGGCGCCCTCAGAGACCGCATAAGGACAAGTATTGATACGTTTGCCACCTGGTTTAGTTGATAACTGCGGAAACAGATGTTGAAGATATATATGGAAAATGAGAATATGTTTGATTTGATAATTGATTCAGACAGTCAGGGTACATTTATTTTAAAGAAATGTAACACAAGGCTAAATCAAAGAACCCATGATTTATTTATTCCGATGTACGACTTATCGAATTCGCTAGTAGGAACATCTCAAGAAACGATTAGATGTACATTCAAATCGCGCTCAGCCGTCGAATTCAAAGGCGACGCGTTGCGCTATTCCGATTCGAGCCAAAGTGTACCAGCGGCTAAGTATTTCGCTTATCAAATTTCAGGAAAATTATTGTAAAGCTATGCCTCCTGACCTTTGCAATATCCTAATAATATCCCATCAATGTCCAATCAACTTATCTTCGATTCATCCCTCGATCTTTCATCTGGAATCTGCTCCCATTGGCGAAATTTATCACTAAATCGCCCCGTGGTTCTTCTGCTGTATTTGTTTGGGAATATTTTTTGTAGAATAAAACATCTTTTAGTCAGATTACTTTACCCTCCAGGTGTATTCTGTACGTTTTATTGTATATTTACTCTGGTATTGTCTTATCTGAGTTCATCTGTTGGTAGGCCGCTTCTAGCCGCTCTAATATTGTTCTTGTTTAGTTATTTGGCCGTAGTTACTCTATAAGCCTCTGCCAATGCATTGTTATTGCAAATCGGGTAGTAACCTATTTTATGAATGGTTCTGGTGGAAAACCTGTGTTAATCTCATTGGCCTCTGTTGGTGTCGTTTTCATAGCATTTGTTATGTCCACGTATTCCAGTCTACGCATCGTTAATAGTTTCTTGGCAGTCGTGCGAAGATCGCTTCTTGGCTTCCACACTCATGCCCCATATGTTAACAAAATAACTAATGATAATCAACTTTGAAATGATAATTAGCTGAAATGGTGTTAAAAAACAAATCTCATTGAATATTTAAAGTGTTCTGGATCCCTGAGATTTCCACTAAAACATGCGACTAAATCAGTCCTTTAAAATCAAGAGACTTCAGGAGGCTGTGGTTTGTACAAATTCAGTCTCGTACCGTATTTGTTATAAACACCCTCAACTATAACATTAATCTGTGCTCGCGTCGCGTACTCCACGATAAATAACCGACGAAAATACGTGCGTAAATAATAGTCAGAGTAAGCGTGGATCACGGTTTACAAATACTAACCATCAAATAAACAATAAACAAACATACGCATAATGAAACGGATTGCGATTTACGTTGAACTGTGCCACATCTGTAGCAGGACTGAATGTAATTTTCTAATTTGGATGGATTGGAATATTTTTAAAGAATGACAATGAGACCCATCTATTGTGAATCGTCTCTAACAGAAATAAATTTACTAAAATAACCGCGTATTTTACATACAGCCTATTTTACTTCTGAATTCCACCGAAATCGTATTCCAGCTAGTATAATGGAAGATGTATAGAATAGCTGAAATTCCGAGCAGTGGTTTTTAAGCCAAATTCAGAAATTCAGCTTGTTGTGTCGAAGTAGTTTTATGGATGTTCGCTTATGATTATAACTTTTATTGCCTTGATTACGATCGAAAGCCGGATCAGATCTTTCATGTCCTTGGACATGATCTTTGTGGAAAGGGCAGTTGTTATACAAACATGATAGAGTTTATTCAACTTTGGATAAACTCTCTCTTTTATCCAATCTCCTATCATCTTTGATTCGCCTAGTGGTGCATTGACTTCAAATTTAAGGTGTATTTACTTAAGAGACTCTAGTTAATGTCATTAATGTAGTTAGTGTAGTTAATGTGCAAAATTTAGATCTGTTTTTTTTTAAATTATATTTGTTAAGTATCACATTACAGACTTTTTGGTATGTTTTATGAATTGGTAAAGATTTTCTATAAATAGACATTTCGATAAAATTAAATCGTTCAACCACAGTTCGACATTTCACAAAAGACAATAACTTATGATTATTAATACTGGACGGGGAGGGCCATTTTGTTTAACATAGAGCGGTGCATTTTAAATACTGTCGACAAAATTTGTCAATGTTTTTCCATTTTCAATGTTCATTAAAATAGTAAATCTAAATTAATAAAACTAAAACCAATGATAACGCCGTTGTTTTAAATCATAACGAACCGGAGAAACTACTACAAAAGAGCCTTATAAAAAGGAACTAATAGTACACTTTTCTATTTCATTTTTAGGAGACGGAAAACTGACGCAGCAAAGACACAAACCCTCGTGTCTAATGACATTGAGCATACTAATGAAATGTGAGCGTGTATATAAATATATATAAGAAGGAATGATGTAAATGTATGCGTGACCACAAGCACATCTAGTAAGAGCCGCTACCGTAGCGAGCTGCGAATGTGGCGAACGCAGCCGCAGCGAATCTTCTCTAATTATTTTATCCCGAGCCGTCTTGGGAGCGCCCGGCATGACTGCAAATATGAAGCTCGGAAATTCTGTGTAATTATAAGGAAAAAAGATTACGCGAGATAATGTTATAAAGACTTCTTACTTTTAGAAATTATTTTTTATATGTCACTTTCGCGATTAGACATTTAAGGTAGGTTTTACTAGCAGTGCGTTTTTTGAGTTTTGCATCACGTAATGCGCTGAGCGCAACTGGAGCGCAACGATATTTGATCGTTCTGTCTCCCATGAGGTGAGTGTAGAAGACTTGGGACAAAAACAGGTCACTGTCTAGTTGCGCCACTCGCCCGTAAGATACCAACGCCCTACCGCGAGATAACCAGGTTAATCACCAAGCGGGCCGACACACGCGTAAGGGCGCGTGTGTCGGCCCGTAACGGATTACGTATATAACTCGGACTGTGGTCCATACCTACGTATGATTATCATGACCCGTAACGGTGTTGGCGTGACGGTATTTAATGTGTCGTAATGTTAAAACCTAATGTTATTTCATTACTTCGCGACCTTTACATCACGCTTTTAACATAACAGCATGTAGTAGTGCAATTAAGGATATATTCGGATTCATTAATCATGTTAAAACTACAGTATACTGTTATTTCCGTATAAAGGGTAAGGAAAATGTTTATTCATATAATCGAGTAATTTAGTTTCAACAAAATTACGATTCGAACGTCGTTATTCTGTAAAAAATCGTAATAACAAAATGGTAAAGTAAGAATCAATCCAATGTTTCCTCAGTGCTGTTTCGTAGGAAACTAAAATTGGTTACTGCTGCGCAAAATAAGCGCTGCTAGCAAAACCCACCTTTATGAAGCACTGAAACGACGTTTCAGGCCAACGTTGCCAGAAATGGAGAGGACCGGATAGTTACCATAAGGGAGAGGACCGTGCAAGCGACCTCGAACTCGTAACCAATCGAGAGACCGGAGTAATCTGGTCGCAATTGGAAGGAAGGGCGTGAGTGTGAGCCCGCTGGGTAACATACCTGGTTTCTCGCGGTTAAGGCATTGACCTCTTATGGGCTTGACGGTGGACTGTTTTGTCCGAGTCTTCTGCGCTCACTTTACGGGAGATAGAACGACTAATCGTTAAAATTTCCTGAGGTGACGGGTTTGCCTGTTGTAGTTGACAACTCTATTTGTTATGCCTGTATGCGATGCACGCCACTGCATTCACCTATTATTAAGGCCCATACCGCTGTCGATGGTCACTTCGTCCCTTGGCGTAACAGAGAGCATCTTGGCCGTACCCGCTCCGCGTTACAAAATGTATTTGTTAATTTTTTTACTGGAAGATAGCTCAAATTATCTAAAATTCCTAATTAAACTTCGTATAACAAATACCTCTGTTTCTATATTTTTTGTTTAAGTAAGGAGTTACACTTCCGAGTAACATCGAAGCAAATGATAAATAGAGACGAGATAAATACAGAACCAAATGATAAACAAAGAGAGAACATATCGGCAAGAATTTGATGATTCAAAATAAGATTTTTATTATCGAGCTTTGCGGTAGAGTATGGATTTTTTTGATACATAAAACTGTTAAATGGCGATGTAAATAACATATATGTGAAGTTTTGTGAAAATTTTCTGAATAGATTTTGTATTAATTGACAGGACATATGTTTCCCTGTGGTCCATTAAGATGCAAAGGTAAAACTTTTTACAACATTTGTTTGTTTTATTATAACTCAGCAATCATACGCACTAAAAAAATGTACTGATAGAAACACTGATAAAAAATTCGCCATAAATATTTTATTTATTTATTTAAAAACAGCAGAGTTCGTTGGTCATTTGCGATATTTAAAAAAAAAGGTATATTAACAAAAATATTTTTGCTGATACAATGATTCTGATGTCTCAATAACATGGATAAAAATGTAATTTATAAATTATTGGTTTTCGTTAATTTATAAAATCATTTTAAATGTATGATACATATTTGTCCCATGGTCCTTAAAGGGTTAAAGCCATCAGTGTATGGTATTGACTGTAAAAACTGTTAAAATGATTGCTTAAAATGGTAGTCGCATTAACTATCTACTTTTGGTATGATAGTTATCCATCTATCAACGAAACTCCAATAAAGATTTTACTGTGACTACCGCCTCGTAGCCTAAGTAACTTTTACTGGAAGCCCGCCCTAGAGCATTTTCCGTAATTCCAAGGAAAATAAACGCGGCAGTAAATCGGGCACGCATGTTACGCGAAGCACGCTTTTAAATGCGCCCAAAAAATACATGATTGGGGGTGCCCGGCGGAGATATCGCAATACGTGTGCTTTATTATGCCAACTCTTTGTCGGTGGTATGTATTGCAAGTTGTTTTGTAAGTTGTCAGTTGTATTGTGGGATATATGTATAAAGTACGGGCAGCACTTGGCATTCTTGAGCCAATTAATCCTATAATAGGGCTCGATCAGACATATTGAAAGGTAAATTTTGCATTGGTTTATACTAAGACGTTACAGAAATTTTATAATATAATGATTCACAATACTTCCGGGTAAATCACAAAACTACAAAATAGTACAAAACGAAGTTACCGCGTGTAGTTTGTAGCACTCGACGTTTCGGCGACGTTGTAACCGCCGTTGTCCAGGGTAGACTGAAAGACTACCCTCTACCCTGGAAAACAGCGGTTGCAACGTCGCCGAAATATCGGGGGCTACAAACTTCACGCGGTAAATTCGTTATTATATATTCGATATTTATAATGTCGATAATAAATTCGATATTTATAATGTCAAACAACCGCGATAGTCTTCGACATTTCATGCCTATAAAACAAATTGAATTGAGAATTATAATAATAATAATAAACTCTTTGTCTATCAGCTAACCTAAAGTATAAGTTTTTTATACAATTATTTTATTACAAGTTTTTAATACAATTATGACAATTATTTAAAAGTAACTATGACTTAGAGTCATCGACTTCACATATTTTATTTGATTTATTTTCCAGACTAATAAGCACTACAAGATTAGACATACTATCAAAATCAAATGAAATCACCTTTATTGTCGGTATGGCTAGTTTAAAATTAAAGAAAGTTGTTGGACAGCCGCCTAAAATAAAAAAAAATAAAAAAATAACAATGATTTTCAAGAGTCTCCGCACATAATTTATATTAATAGTATTAGATACTTAATATCTTACATATATTGTCTATGCAGGGATGCTACTTGATTTCTTACTTGACTTAAATACAACTAGACTTAAAATTTTAAACCGAAAAAACGAGAAAAAGAAGAGAAAAACTACGTTCGGTGGTTTATCTGCTGTGACAATTCGTGGGAGGCCGATCTCCGTATTTTTGCAGTTATGGAATTTTATACTGAAAAGTCACCTTCATTGAATAAGCCAGGGTAACATTATTATACTACTAACACCCCCTTCAAACGAAATATCGAGGGTTGTAAACATGCCGCCGTCGTGAGTTTCATTCCCATGGCTGGCTCTCTAAGGGTTAAAGGTCACTAATGACAATTAGGAATTGGTTTCATCTTCTGGATAATAATATCCCGCTACAGTAGTTTCAGTATTGCAACACTGTAGCGACTAAATCCTTCATCATAAATTATATGGTTAGAAACTATCCAAAGCGGTGATATTTCACCGTTTATTGACTATCCCTCGGTAATTACCCCGAAATACTTTACGTGTTTACCGTTTCTTATTCTAAAAATATGACTCGTCGCTTTTCTCGGCGTCGCTATTCGTATATATTCTAGTCCAAGAGGCAGCGACTAAAAAGTGTAAGAGTTTTGTAAAAGCTGATACTTTCAGATCAGACAGTATTTTGGCCATAGAATGCTGAGTTAGAGTCAGCGGGCCAGACTCCGGGACACCTGGCGCTGGCCTACTATAAAAGGTGCAATTTTAATTAGTACCCCCAAAGAGTTTTGGAAAAGCTGAAAATTAATCAGTAGACAGTCTATACAATACAGAACTTGAAACAAATGGTCAGTCTGCCTAATAATCGAACGCGTGGCGTCAGCATTACTCCATATATGTCATCTATTACATTGCACGGCACATTAGACCGATGCGTAGTAGTTACCGACAAATACGTACCGGCGTATTTGCAGGGACTTTTTTGTGACATGTATGGAGTAATGCTGACGCCACGCGCATTCTATTATTTAACAGTCTGACCAATTGTTTCGAGTTCTGTAATGCGTCCACTGTCTACTCATGAATTTTCAGCTTTTTGCAAAACGCTTTGGGTGGGTACTAATTAAAATTACACCTTTCTTAGTACACCAGCGCCAGGTGTCCCGGAGTCTGGCCTGCTGACTCTACCCCAGCATTCTATGGCCAAAATACTGTCTGATCTAAAAGTATCAGCTTTTACAAAACTCTTGCACTTTTTTTGTCGCTGGCTCCCAACCTATTCGTATTCGTTTCTTCGCGTCGAATTAGCTCCTAGCTATAAACGCAGGCGGCGAATAATAAAATGAAAGTTTAACAATAAAATCTAGTCGTACAATTCTAATTCAAAGGGGGCGGAGGAGGCGATTAATGGGAAGGGAGGCGAATAAGTATCGTATAGTGTATTTGTACTGAAAGTTGTTAGGGTGGGGGAAACGCGATGTGGTTGGCACGCGTGCTTTTGGCGTTCGTGCAGCGATCGCTAAACCGCCCTACGAATACGATATGAAATGAAAAAGTACTTTATGGTATAGCATCCATAACGATGCTTAAAATCAGGTCGAAATAGTAACGCATTTGTCTGTCTATAATACCACTACCCAACAAAATTTTACTCTTTTTCTGTAACATTAATGAAAACAGTTCATCTTTATGTTTTCAAGGGTGCTGAATACGGAAGTAATAATGAAAATTCTAGTTGAGCTCTTGTTTTCGAGTTATTCAAGATTTTCAGAACTATCCTTAAAAGCCTATGCATGAATTTGTAGTTCTCTATGGGAAGAAGGTCACTGATGGCGTAATCGCTTGTATTTTGTTGCTGGTGATACCCTGATAAGGGTCCAGCAATAACCCGCTAACATTAATTCATTCCACTTTCACTGATATCTTTCTTCCATGTCCGAAATTTCATGGTTGAAGCGTTCGCAAAGTTCGTCGCTAACAATACCACAGTATTCGGGGAAGAAGTCCAAGTGTGAGTGTAGAAGTGTACCTTTAGCAACATGTTACACCCCAGACTGTTGTAGCACTGAAGAAGATTTTCCACAAGATCGTTATGGTTTCCTGCCTTATAATATTAACAAGGAAGTTTTTGGACACTTGGACAAATTAGAGCTACTCGGGGATTTTCATTGTCGTTTTCGTGATCAACGTGGTCGATTTAGTACAGAACAACTGACTTTGTGCTTGTTACATTTTCACTGTTGGCTAGTGTTGTTTATATTGTTTTGTTTCATTAGTAAGTCCATTTTATAAAATAGACGATTAATTATCTAATAAATATGCATTGTGTTTGCATATTTGCATGCAAACTACATATTTTTGCTCAATTCTCAAGTATTATAAGTACTACTGGCTTTTTCAAAAAGGGCGGGTCGATGTTGACAGTCTGTGCAATAAAACGTGCTGTGTGTATTTTTTCTTTTTATTTGAAAGGCCCATGTATGCCATTACGTATGGAATATGACATCGTTCAAATGTCCGCCGCGGTTTCGCACGGTGGCACGGATCTGAGAGATCCAATTTTCAATGACTCTGTCGTTCAGATCCGACTGAATTTTAGCGACAGCCTTTGTTATGTTGACTTTGAGGGCATCGGTCGGTTGCGGCTTATTGGCATAGACCCCAGAAGAAAACCCCACGTGAAAAAGTCTAGCGGGATCAAATCGCATAATCTTTGTGGCCAAGTCACGTTGCTTTCGCGAGAGATAACCATGCACTAACGAACAATAATTTTGATCATAAAGTTTTAAGGTACTGTACAAACATGGAACTTGACATAGTGATTTGGCATCAGTGACTGAATAATAAACAACAGATTTGACAGCCGTCGCCAAAACAACATGGCCGCCGCAGACTGTCAACATTGACCCGCCCTTATTCGAAAACCCGGTATAACCCATAAACTATCTTTAGCTTTATTGATTATTGCAGAGAACTCTATCACTCTTTCTTTTCTATACAAATGAAAACAAGTTATGTTTGAACATATATTTAATAAACATTTTTTATTCTAAGCAGGTAAATGTCGGTGTATGCAATTAATATTGTTATTCTGTTTATTTATTATGGAAAATTAGTAGGTCCTACGTCGAAATATACAATAATGTTTACTAGAATATATAAGGAATTTATTGTTACTTTGCTTATTTTCCTGACTTTCTCTTTTCTTTCTGATTCTGTCTTTTCTGTCGTAACATTGACATTTACACTTACTGGAAGAATATAATGTTTAAAATAATTCGGTATACTCTATTCAATTGTATCTTGATAATATTGTACCCAAAAAGTTGCAATCTTTTATTTATTTATTAATTAATATATTTATTTATTTAATTTATTCGTAGTTTTACATTATTGTTTTTTCCTATAATATATTTTACATAATTGTAGATTATAGATCACATAATTATAGATACACAGATTGTAGAGCCCTGGGAATTTACTAAAAAGTGCGGCTGTGACGGGATTTTATCACCTTACTATAGTAGAGCCTGTATCGAGGTGATGTTAAGTATTGCGTTTATCTGTCGTTGTATATAGGTAATTGCTGCAATCTTGGGTTATTATATAAGTGTATATAGTATAACTATTATAGTTTATATGTTACATAAGAACTTTATTCACTAAATTAAATTAAATCTAGTGTTGTAACGGTTTTCACCAGTGCAGCTTATAGAATTTGTTGGATTAATATATTAAAAAAATATAATATACTATTATTTTTGATTAAACACCTTTTTATTTTGATTTTGTGAAATCATCCTGTTGACTTATCGGTAGGACAATCGCAATAAATCGAATGTTGAATAGAATAAGCCATATCCGTTTTCAAAAAGGTGTGTTTTTATATGGCTACGACTTTAAAATTACCGTTATGCTTGTACCCTTGAAGGGTTATTTTTCAATGCTTTTCAAGGGTGTTTGTGCGACCTGAGAATTCTACGCCTATCGTGGAGAGAACGCGTTTCTGACGCAGCTAAACTGGGAAGGTTGAAATGCACGTGGGCACCAAGTATATAGAAAAAGTAATATATCCATCCAGTAAAATATCCATCAAGTGACCTGTTTATTGATCTGAGACATTTGGACATTAGGCAAATGTCTAAAAATTACAATAATATACTATATCAACAATCCGCACTCATAACATCACTGACCACAAAATTCTAACGAGCGGCTGTGAGTCAGACAAACATGTGTTATAATTAAAAAACCATAACTAAATTTGCGCAAAGGCACTTCAACAATAAATGACAATCTTCTATCAACACCTACTTTGATGACCTCGTCGTTTTATTTTTTTTTGTAATGTTGAAATCCAGGTGAAATATGTCCAAAACAGACATAAATTAATATATGTATATGTATTACTTGTTTTAGTGTTTTGTTTTTGAGAACAGGCAGAAAGCAGTTTTTTGGAAGTATTTATTTTCGCCCAACATTTTCCTTAATAAATACTATTTATTGCTAGGTATAAATAAATACTCGTATTGCTATGAATTAGCAATAGTCGTGAAGAACTCATTTCATCGAAAATAATACGAACGGGGTAGCGACCCACGAGAAAAAATATTCACCTCTAATATTTATTTATATTTATAATTATTTATGTTTCATGTGTTTAACATACTTGAAATAAATATAATGCGTCTTGACAATAATAATTCCAAAAACGTGGCCATCTTCTTTTAAGGCTTTCTTTTTCAGCGAAGGTCATTAAATTCGTCGAAAAAAGTTACAAAATATAGTGTTACTCTTATTGTCTCTTGATTTTGGCGTAGTTGGGATGTGTATTGTTTTATCATGCAAGTCTTTGCGTTTACCCCATGGGAGAAATGATGACAATAGGTCGTTATAACTCCCGGGGGTGGTGGGTTCGCCTATAGCAATTGACAATCCTCAATGTTTCTTGCTTTTCAGCATGTGTACTCTATATAAGGCTCCATGATATGCAACGACGGAAACTGCGAAAAGGAGGTCTCACGCAGAAGCCAGATGGCAGGATCCGCCATAAGCAAGCTAGAAAGGCTGTGGAAGAATCGGGGTATAAGTCAGCGGACTAAGGTCAGGCTGGTTCGAGCTCTGGTTTTCTCGATCTTTCTCTATGCATCGGAGACATGGACCCTGAAAGCTCGGATATGCACCAAAATCGATGCACTGGAGATGTGATGTTGGCGTAAAATGCTAGGAATCCCATGGACAGCACGCCGCATCAACAAATCTGTCCTGAAAAAACTCGGCATCCAAGTGAGGCTCTCCAACGTATGCATGAGAAGAGTCCTGATGTTCTTCGGTTATGTTGCCAGGAGAAATCGAGAGAATCTGGAGAAAATGCTTTTCGGGGGTCAAGTGGAGGGAAGAAGCAGAGGCAGATCACCGGCCAGATGGAACGACCTCATCAAAGAAGTTACAAAAGGGTAAATACAATCTGCGACCCGTCATGCAGAAGACAGGTCGAAGTAGAGGAGCCTCGTAGGCAAACTGTTGTCTAGTGGCCACGATCCTCAGTAATGAGGGAACGACGGAGAAAAGTAGAACTCTATATAAGGTTGCAAAAACTTTCTTATTTTATTTGATTCTAGTAAAAGTATATGACATATTATGTTGTACACCGTAACGTATGAATTTGTGTAGACCGGAATTACACATTATTAATTTTCAGATTCATTTAACAATATAAGGAATCCCAGATATTAATTAGAGTAGTGCCGTCTTGACAGACTTGCAGCTGACCGATGGAATTGCTCCAGTCCGAAGATATTTCCGACAAAATTGCGACAATACGGCCACCGCTTCAGCCCGCTGATTCATGATTGGTCAACCCACGTTTACTATTTATTTATGAATCATTTTCTCGCGCGCGCCGCGGCATGTTTCTATTTTTCTATTTAATTTTATTGAAAGCGTATACACCTCTTTTGCCAGAAATGTCATTATGCTAATTTGCCGCACGGAACGAAATTTATGATAATTATCTCGAAGCGATTAAACTCGTTTTCGGACTGAACTTTTTCTGTTGCTTGTGAGGACTGTACTGTATCAGAGTGCCCAAGAAAGTAACGGTCATTTGCAGGTTGACATTTTTAACTGTATATAGTCATTATGAGTTGATCGACTGCTGCAATTCAAATCCAATCCAAATCCCAATCATAACTGTTATTTCTTGGTTGGGTTTTAAATTGTCAGGAAAAACTACTTGAAGAGTCTTTTTTACTGATAACAGAAGTCTTACCATGAATTTAAACAAGGCTTATGAACTGCAAAACAGGAAAATACCATTCTGTAAGCAAATGTGTCGACATGTCTTTGTGATGATCTGATTTATTAAAGTGGGTGCCATCCTAATTATTATAGAGTATAATCAAAATAAAAGGTATAATTACAAATGTTTATAGAAGGCGCGTAGCTAGATGAAGAACCTTATGTTATTTATTTAACCCCTCGAGTACCAGACGGCCCGAAACGTCCAGAATTGATATTTACCGTCGAACCCCAGACGGCCCGAAATGGCCAGGCGAGGCCGAATAGGAACATAAAACAGGTCTTTTTTAGACGATCGGTGTGACAGTTTCGGAGTAATCGTTTTTTTTCTGAAACGCCATCTTTTTTTTGAGACTCGCGAATTTCTTACGGGCCGTAAGGCACACATTAAAATAAAACCGCGGGCCTCGAGGGGTTAATGATCTTCTATATCTTATGAGAAATACCCAGAGAAATATCGATAAACGAGACAAAATGATTGTCAGAATTCGATTTTCGAATAAAAAAAGGCCAGTGTCAATTTATAAGTCATTAAGTTGATAATTTTCTAAAAATATTAGAAGAGTTTCAAATCCATCAGTTTTTTAAAAAAAATACAGGATTTTGCATCAAATAATTAGAGCGCTTCAAAAAAACACCTCAGTGATATTTTTTGCCGAATTTAAGTAGAAACTAGTAGTAACTTTCGAAAGATTTCCAACTTGTTTAGAGTTTTTTATCTCTTTGTAATTAAAAGATATATATATATATATATATATATATATATATATATATATATATATATATATATATATATATATATATATATATATATATATATATATATATATATATATATATATATATATATATATATATATATATATATATATATATATATATATATATATATATATATATATATACATATATATATATACATATATATATATATATATATATATATATATATATATATATATATATATATATATATATATATATATATACATATATATATATATATTTATTTATTTTGCACAAATACAGTAATGTTACTTTTGATAAATCGTGTGCTACGCTTCTTTCGTTGCCTTATCGTAGCAAAATCCATTTGCCTCTCCTTTCTACTTTCCAACTTTTCCAGCTAATCTTCCTTTATTATTCAAGAAAGTAATGCAATGGCAGAGATAGAGGATGGGTGAGTGGTTAGCCCCGGGTGACGCTTTCTCGTGGAAGCCAATCATGGTCTTTTATAAATTATGTTATGGAATGAGAAAACAAAAAAAAATCGTTGTTACAAAATGCACAATGGCGGAGATGGCTTGCATTTGAATATAATGTCATGGCTTTATCCTAGCGTTGCTATAATAGTTTATGTTCTGACCGGGACACAAATCAAAACTCAAGAAAAGTAATGTACAGTGCTCCACGCTGGATGGCAATGCTGTCCGTAGTAGTTGGTAGGTACCTAATAAGAAAAACAGATAAATATAATGAAGGAATTTTTTTATTGCATATGTATATTTAGCTAATAATAGAATGACTTAGAGCACATGACATATATTTCAATTTAACCGCAACAATATTATTTTCATTATATTTTGCATTCAACTGTTCAAAAAGATCCAACTGATCTTATATTTTTATCTCTTTTTGACCAGCTTCAGGAGCTCCGGTTTCCACATAAAATATTTGTGAAATTCAGGATAAGTAATGTTAAAATTAAACTTGCATTGAATTATGCTTTCCATCGTTTCGATGTGAAGGCGATTTCGTTCCTTGGTCCACTGGGTAACCAGTGATGGCGTATAATTATTGACACTTTTTTTTCTCTCCGAAACTTGTTTCATAAAAAAAAAATATATTTAACCATTTATCATTCATGTCTTTTTTGGTCCACACTTCGTTATCTTTTGGCTTTTCCATGAAATCCTTAAGGTACGATATTTATTAAAAGCAACCATCCGCAATAGCTATGCGTTTCTCTTGTCGATAAATTGTCATCTTTTCTACATCCTTCCATTGTGGATAGGTTGTAAGATTCATCCAAGAAAAATATTTCAAATTTTGTGGGAGAGTGACTCCATTGCTCCAAATAAACCAGACCTGTTTTGTAATAGTTATCAATTTCTTCATCAAATATTTTTTTCGAATTTGAATAACGAGTATTTTTTTTCACCCTGTCATATTCAATTTTAGTTTGGATTCCCAAAATCTTTTAGTTCCGTCAGAGTCTTTTCAAGACTAATTATGTGCCCTCTTACTTCTTTAATAGTTATATTGGATTTTTCAATTTTCTCTATTTGTTTCCCAAATAGAAACGAGTGGCTTTGTAGAAACAAGAGGTAAACTTGCGACAGTGGGTTTTGTAAGAAATCGATTATCACTTTTGGTGGCTTAGTTTCTGCGAGAAAGAAATTTTTCAAGAGTTCCCATAGTTTTAAAATACGCTCGATCGCCGGCAACAAAAATAACCACCCTGTTATGGAGGGAGACAGTAAACTAGCATGAGTTACTGTAGCTTCAGCACAAAAAGATTTTAGGCGTTCATTCCGCACTGCAAATATATAGTTATATTGTAATATGTAGAGTCTATCTATTACAATATAACTAGTAATAGATATATTAATAATATATATGGTGATAGATTTAGTCTACCTATACTCTTATCATAGCCGTTGCATCTGAATAAAATTCTCCGTGAGAGATAGTATTTGTACACTATGGTACCGTGATGAACTGTCCCTACGCACGCTGCCCTGGACGGTTAGGTTTGCCCTGGACGACAAGGAAAGAAAGACTTCTGGTAATCCATCCTCAGAGCGAAATGCCGGAGTATGACATTAATATTTTTTTAAGATGGAAATAGTGAGAATGATGAGTAACTGAATTTCTCTCCATCAGCGGTTGTATCAAGGGTTTGATTCTTGAAAATATTGATAGGTTAGTCTATGGTCCATGCGAATCAAAGCAAATAATAACATGCTAAACTTTTCAAGAATCACCCCTCATCGCTATCAATGCCTCTTAGATTATTTTTATGGGCGCAAAGAAAAATATATAAGACAATAATATCAAAGGCTGCATTCTAACGTAGGAGGAGGATTGGACAATTAAACCACTTCTCGATAAAATTATTAAACATATATTGGAGATTTATTAAAAAGAGCAGTTTTTCCAGATTTAAACATATTTTGACCTTGCACCAATCTTAAAATTGGTTTAATTTTTAAATATTACATATATTTAAAATATATAGGTACATGTGGTCCGTGATGTGGTTAAATTTTCTAAGGCCATGGATAAAACGAATGCATACATTTTGGAAACGCTCAACTTTGATGGATAACACCTCTGTGAGGTTGAGAAATGCGACATCTTCATAATCCCGAAGTGAGAGGTAAACAGGATCCCTCCTTGATAAATATGGCGAACCTTAATAACACACTGTATACATATTTCGTTAAATATCGGTAAATTTTAAGGTTGCCGAATGCGCCGAACAGTAAGGATGAGTGGGGGGGAGGGGGGGTCGAAAATCTCTCCGGGCGGCTAACGCTATAGATACGCCACTGAAGTAACGGCGATTTGCACGTTCGAGTGCGGAACGCGACACTAACGGTATCTATCGGTAATTTAGAGAAACTGTCGGAATTAATAAGACGTATACCCGAACATTATAAAATCACTAAACGGGCAGTGCCTCTTTATCTCGTTTCATGTTTAACGGCTACTCGTTTCCGAATATTGACATAATAAACGATCAACAGATAAATTTGATTAACTTCATTCGTGGGAAAATACACTTGACAGATTTATAAAGCTAACAGCGCATTGCAAACCTGATATTTTTATTTCACGACTTCCCGGCGTTTTTGGTATGCAACAGAGCGTGATATAATCTCTAGCGTTAGCGAAGCTCGGCCAATGCGGGTCGCGCAGGTGAGTTTGCTCGTATACTTGGTCCTTTGAGCCGATTTTAATGCTATAGACCCGCCGCATAGATACATTTTTCGATTTACCCGCGCTGCGCATGTGTTACTTTGCATAGTATGTCCGGAGTGATGGGGGCGTGCAGCCGACAGGCAGAGAGCCTTCATTATGCAGAAGCGTGCTGTCTGCACAATAGCGCGTGTGCCGCTCGATAATCCTACTAGACCTATGTTTACAGATCTCTGCGTAACGACGTTGCCGTCCATTTACATACTGGAAGTAGCGCTATACGTTCGCAGTAGTTTAGCCAATTTCAAAGTGAATGGTGTACCTCGCCACTATCCAACAAAACATATAAACCAAAAATATTTTATAAAATAAATATAATTATAATTACGATAGTGATCTTTGATGAAGTGGGGCGTCTAGTGATAGTACCTTCTAGATCCCTACAACCGACCCTTTAACTGGAGGATGTCTACCTCACTGGTCCACAGGCGCTCCACAAAGCTCTCACCAGTGGCTCCAAGTAGCTGTTGTACACGCAGAGGCCACACCACGGTGAACCACGTTGGCTCGTGGGAAAAACCTGGTCGAGGGGGGCCTTGGACGCTTTGGCGAAAGGGTCTAAGCGCGAACACCTCCCGCGCAGTGCATGAAGTCTGTTCCGGTGACGAAGGCAAACCACAGCTTATAAGCAACGGTTATTGGCGGAGTTGGCGGAATAGCGAAGGCATGGTGGAAGGCCTTAGGCCACAGCATGGGTCTCCAGCGGCTGTCGGCAGACACTGAATCCAAACTTTTCTCTGGTTGTAACGGTCTTCGTTCCATCGGGTTCAGAAGAGGGAGTAAGAGAGAGTGCACCCGTGGTCGCGCGCCCATCTGTGCACTATCATATAGCTTGCGCACTTGACTGCTCCCGAACAATGGGCTCTGAGAAGGCTAAAAAGACCTATGGCGATGGACAATGGTAGAGAGGTCTGGTCATGATGCTGGCTGGGCTTTGTCTAGCGTCTGCACATAGGCGACTCAAAGAGAGTGGTCGCTTTTCCACTGCACCGGGGCAACAGTGGGGCCTCGTCAGCAATTTGAGTGACGAAGCAGTGCCCCCCTATTCAAGGGGGCACTGCTTTCCTCGCCCGGCCAAGGAGGGGACTAGAAAAGGTGTCCCAAAAAAACGCTTGCTCCAACACCCGAGCGCGCGCCAGAAAAACCCTCAATCATAATTTTTAAAAAAAATAGTTTATAATGCAGTCGCTATGGCTGAACACGGCTAGGAGGATATATATGTGCTAGAGCTGCGATCGAAAGTTTAGGATGCGCCCCGTCGCTGGCGCGAACGGACGTCGATACTGTTCCCAACGCTTTGTCAACGCTGGATTTTTATTGGTCAAACCCTACAAAATTGACCACGCCTATATCTTCCCGTGTCCGCCCATTTCGGATATTTTTCTGAGGTTTCATGTCGCCTTAAGGTAGTGTAATATTATTTCCGATTATGACTGTGGCCATAGGGGTTGCTATATATTTTCTTAGCTCAACATCTGCGGGACGGAAACGATTCACGCGCACTCGTGCGCAATCGGAACACCCAGTCACCGGTAGAAAAAAAGTTGAAAGGGGTCTTTTAAAATTGCGTTTGTTTACGAATCGTACCTATAACATTAGCGCGCCTATCAAAAGTAGATCGAGGCGCGCGCCTTTTATCAAAGGCAAACACAAGAGAGAAAGAAATAATTCCACCGTTCATATTCGCACTCGTTAAAACACACACAAGAACAGAGATTGCTTGTTTACGCCAGAAATTATTGCGTCTTGCATAAGAACAGCTTCTTTTTATATCTCCGCAGCGTATATTCAGTTGTCGGCCCATGGACATTTTCCTATTCGGATCGAAACGAAACGATCTCTCCTCGTAAACACATTTGCGGAAGAACCGGTATTGTATGCAATGCAGCAGCCTTTTAATTCGTTCAATTCTTGTCTATTTTTAGTAATGTCAGAAATTATCGCGATTTTTTTTATACACCGTGAGTTTTTAGATACCTACCGGCATCCTTGAAGGGGATGAATCAATACGAGCAATAAGCAACTTTTAATAAATAACTTTTAATAGAAATTAAAAAATAAATAAAAATAGTCGTAATAATATAATATTCAGTAAAATGGAAAAAATGTCAAGCTAAATGAAGAAAATCTACATAAAAAAATGACAATAACCTATCTTACAACTACAAAGTCTTAAGATAAGAACAATAGTCTAAAATTATCTATAACCTAATTAAAATTCGCTAATGTCATACAATTCTCGTAGCCTTTGAATTTAGACTTCAACTGGGGTAATTTCACGTTTCTACCTAAAATTTTAATATTTTCCGGTAGTTTTAAGTAGATTTAAGTCATTCGATTATTTTGAAAGAATATTATTTTTTTCACTTGTTTATTGCATACTCCTTTCCATTTGACATAATATAAAATCTTAGATATTATTGTTGCTACGATCCGTAAAGGGAAAATAAAATTATGAGTGACGATAGCAAAAGCAGTGCTTTTTTTGACACGACTGCCCATAAAAAGAGCGTAATGTGTTCAGGGTTCATCTATGTATGTTTTTTGTTTATTTATTTCACCATAACTTTTAAACGCATACACCTATTTAGAATTGTTAGAATCGTTATGTCATCTCGAGTGTCAAAGGGTACCGTAACTGCCCAACTATCAAGTAAGTAATTCTACAAATGTCCAAATGTCCATAAATTGATATATATCGTGTTTAGTGTCAAATAAAAGATCTGAGTGGGTACTTTCCGCAAAAATACATGTATTTTCATAGATAAACACATAAACCACAAATATTTCTTTAAAAATCGTAAAAAAATAAATTTATATACGCAATAGATAACATTCTGTAACGGCAGTCGTGTTTTTTATTCTTTTTTATTATTTTTACTTGAATAACTCTTTCTTTCGCACGCGTAGTGCACTCACTCATATCATATTACCCCCCCCCCCCCCCTTCTGTCCTCGCCTCAATCCTAACCGTCTTTGGGAAGGTTCACAAAATATTGAACAGGCTATAGAGTCGACTATTTGACTACAGCTCGGCGCCGAGCATATTATCTCCGACTCCCAATGTGTCTCAGTATCAAAGAGCACTTTTATTTATATCTGAACGTATGACAAATGGCCTTAATTTAGAGTATTCCTTCTGGTGTTCCGTTCCGTGTTACGATTCGTTGCACGGTGGCGTACAAAACGGGAGCCGCAGCCGTTTTAATTACGTGGATTTTTGAACGCCGCGGCTTCGGCGGCGCGGCGCGCGCCTCTTCCGCTGTGACACGAAACCTAGTACGCCGTATGAGTTACGATTCTTTCTGCACGAGGCAATAAACTCGGATATTCGTCAGTGATTTATGCACTCATATGTGCACTATCTAAACTCGCGCGGTCTGACAAACTAGTAAATTATTGATATCGAATTCACCGGCGACACAGTATTCCGAGTCGTTGTTGACATTACGGCGATTTTATTCTAGAAATATCGCGTACTAATCCAAAACCGCAAGGAGCTACGACTTACTTCTACCAGCACTTCTGTAACATTAAATTGAGCAGTTCCTAATTGTTTATTTTCACTTCTTGGTGAAATTAAGTGGCTCACATTACTTATTTATTTGTTAATTAACATTATCTTTCTAGAATATTCCCAGCAATCCACCATATATAGATCATTTCAATGATTTGCTGCCTTTTATCATCGCTTTTTACCGTCAATATGAAGACCCAACAGCGTTCTGAAGCCTGTCGCATAATGCACCATATTGCAATCCATATTCCATATTGCAGCCCATTAACCCATATATGCCCAGTGATTTGGAAACGAAACAATAAGTAGTACTTTTGTAGAAGCATCGGAAATCCGTTGTGAGCTAGTAAAATCCAAAAAACTGTCATCTATCGCAAGAGTACGGAACTATCTCCTATTAGCAATGAAGTTTAATCAGAATTAACACTTTTAATTGAAACAGTAAACAGTGCCAGTTGTGTCGTGTTCGCATCGTGCAAAAATCATGTCGTCTCCCGAAAAAAACTAGGTAATTATTCAGTTGAGTAAAGCTTTGTACAAGTATCATAGTTTTATATTAAATTTGGGTAAGTTATGGACTTTTTGGTGTTTTTAGAATTAGTTGATTGTAGATTAGTACAATTGTATATTGCATGTGAAAATAAAAATAAATATGAAATAAACTCATTATAACATCTTTGTTTGAATTACTTATATAGAATATTTGCCCATAGTTTCGTTTTCGAACATCTTTAAAATACATAGTTAACAAAAAAATATACTTATACTGAAACTAGCCACTATTATAGGGACCTATCAAGATAAACATATTTGAAAATAACAAAAATCGAAATCCCAAAATAGTTTCCGACATATATGGGTTAACAGCCCTACCGTAGTGATACGTCGGATTAACAGCCCTAACGTAGTGATACTCAGCTATATAATCACCCGAATGCAACAAACCGTATCACGTACGTTCAAGTACAAAAAAAACGAAACCCACAAAGCGTACATGATACGTCAAATTATTGCTACGATTCTAAATACAAAAAAAAGATCATATTTTTTTTCTAGTATATTGTAAACAGGTATCTGTAAACAAGTATTGTAAACAAGTATGGTATTAGGAAATCTAATGAAAAAAAAAAACCAACGAATTTCTACCTACTTTTTTAATAATAACCCAAAGGTACAGCAGTTAAAATAAAATAGATAAAATTATTTTCTAAAACAATTTTTCAAATCAGGCAACTCGTTTTTGAGTTACGGCATTCATAAGTCTATCATTGTAATTCAAAAACGCATAGTCAATTTCAACAATCACTTTAGTGAACTCAAGGAGTTTACGTCTGAAGTTCCCCAGGGCTCGATAATCGGACCAACTGCCTTTGTCGCATATTGCAACAACCTGTCATTAAGACCTGCCAATGCTTCCAATACGCTGGCGACATAGCGCTAGTGGCAAACGGGTCTGTCGTTAACATATCGATGGTCGTTAAGGACTACTTACAGAGGCTTCAACGCTCTTTTAATACCCTCTGGAAACGTAATCGTACGGCAAAGGTCTCATATTGAATCCTGTAAAAACGAGACCGCAATCGATTGGCAATGCCGCACGGAGCGCAGACCGTCCAGGAGCGCCAGAAAATTGATTCCTAAGGGAAACTAACCATAAGGCCAGAGTCCTACCCAGGCTCGCACTTCATGCGTGGAAGCCGTCGGATGGGTGTTGACCCGTGAGTGTGACCAACCCTGAGCAGTATAAGTCTTCATGGCCGACTCAGCAAGGGCCCCTTAGCTCCCCAGCCAGAACAAGCACTGTAATAATTTTAAATGAAATATTACGTAGGCGACATTGAATTGAAATGAATTGAATGTGAAAATCACATGAGTTGTGGGCGACGCCACGCGCGATGGGCGTCGCGACGCCGACGCTGAAAAGGGCGTCCGCCGCCCAATCGCTATTTAGGTATTCTTAGACCGGGACTCGTGTCTTCGTGTCTTCAGTGACCGTTAAGCTGGTTTAAGTTGATATTAAAACAAAATTACATCGCGCAGTAATATCGAAACAGCGCGCTCTAGCGGCGGCCCGCTTATAAATAAACACTTGTGCACTCATATGGCTACAGCGTGTTGCCTTTCTCCTATTTTGACAAGTTACTGAATAAAGAACTACATGCATTGAGAATGGTACTACCCCAAACATCACATCACATAATCAATATAAAAATTATAATTTCAAATGCCTAATCAACAAAATGTTATACGAATGACTTGTAAATTGCTCCTTCACCGTCAAAAAAGAAAAGGTTTTCTCCACCGAATAATCACAGGCGATGAAAAGTGGATCTTTTACGAGAACCTCAAACGCAAAAAATATCGCTCGAACCCCGGTGAATCACTTCCATTGACCTGAACAGCCACGCCGAAGAGAGACATCCACGGATCCAAGGTAATGCTTTGCATTTGGTGGGACCAAAAGGGTGCCATCTATTACGAGCTGCTGAAACCGGGAGAAACAATCACGGACGATTGCTATCGAGCTCAGTTCAAGAATTTGAGCGATGCTGTGAAGATAAAACGGCCGGAATACGATAAAAGGCACGACAAAGTAATATTCCAGCATGGCCAAGCTCGACCACAAGTCGCGATGCAGGTTAAGAACTTCCTGGAAACGCTTCGCTGGGACATCCTACCTCACCCGCCGTACTCTCCAGATATTGCGCCATTTGACTACTATTTGGTCCGGTCAATGGCCCATGGCCTTTCCGAGCAGCGCTTCCAGTCTTTCGAGGATATTAAAAAATGGCTGGATTCGTGGATAGCCTCCAAGGACGAAGACTGCTTCCGCCGGGGAATCTGTCTCTTGCCAGAAAGATGGGAGGACGTCATAGCCATCGATGGATAATACATTGAATGAAATGCACTTTCCAATTTGCTTTGAAATAAATGTTCAATATCACAAAAAAATAGTTTTCAATTCAAAGACCTAATATATACTATATCGTAGCAGATTTCATGACTGTATAATCAAAAATATGAGCTTGGGCTAAAAAGTATAAATTATAGTGAAAGTTTGGTAAAACTTTGCCTATTAACGTTTAATATGTTATTTTATAGGAAAATTCCTAATGAACAAGTGTTGAGAATGTGGACAAAAAAAAAAAGAACTTTGATACACATAGGGCGGCATTTTCGTGTGGATCTTTGGTCAATTTAGTACAGAGCCATCTTCCCTACATCTATTCTAACCGATTTTTATCCATCAAAAATGCAGAGCTAATGATCATAACAAACCAACTAGCAGGACATTTTGTCGTCTAGATAAATTATTGTGGCACTTGATAAATGTATTCTAAATATGTATCTAAAATTGCGGTTTATTACTGTATTTGTCCGCTTTTGCATTTTTATAACTGTTACACCTTCCACTGTATGTGTTTCGATTCGAGTATGCATTGTGTGTGTGAGTTGTAAACATCACTTAATTTTTATATTAAATAAATTAAACACATTCAATTTTAATCACCAGCATTTTTTTTACAACTTTTAAAACTGTTAAAATCTCATGGGTTTCATGTAGAAACTGTTTGTCGCTTATGTACATTTTACCCATCCTGTAGGTCTCTTGATTACTATCGTTCTGGCTTTTGACCGACCGCGTACAGTCAGCTGAGACATGGAAATTGATTATTCTAATTTAATGGTATAATTGTTTTTTTTATTTAATAATTGTCAAGATTGTAGCACAATGTGCTAAAACAATACGAAAAGTATTGCTAAATATTATAAGCTACATAAAAATCCATACGTATGTGGTGTATTTATAATAATTAGTTACTTTTTGCGCGTCATAGTAATAACGCCAAACAGTAACTAATTAGTCAAAAATACACTTAACAAAATATCACATAATATACATTAAAAGTTTTTGAAAACAAACTTTATTTTTATCACCAAACTCCAGTGGCACACCATCTTCAGACCCTCGACATCATGTGTAATGGAAACTACTCATGACAACAAAACAAAGGAGCCCAAACTCGACTATCTTAGCACTTTGCATCAGGAAGTTCCACTGGCAATCTTCCGGCTCTATCATCAGGCTCTCATGTGTAATGAAAAATACTTAAGACAACAACACAAACGAGCCCAAACTCAACTATCTCAGCACCTTCCATCAGGTAGTTCCAGTGGCAATCTTCCGGCTCCATTTTCATACCCTTGTCATCATGTGTAATGGAAAGTACCTACCCATAATAACAAAACATAGTATCCCAAATTTGACTGTCTTACCATTTGCTATCAAGGAGTTCTAGCCCATAGATCCCGGTTTAATCATCAAAGCTTGTAATAAAGCACGCATTTTATGAATAATGAATGTATGAATTGTGCCATTCCAGCCAGGATTGCTCTTAAGAAGGTAAAACGAATATGACAATAAGGAACGGAAAGACTAATCAATTGATCAGTATACTTACAACTTTTAGCCAATATAGGAAAGTAGGAGGTAGACGATCTAGAATTGTGAGAGCAGTGAATAATATTTATTGTCTGTGTGTTTATGTTTCTCACTCCTTTCGTCCATAATACGACACAAACGAGACAAAAGTTAGGATTGCTTTTTCACAAAGGTCCCATTAATGTGTTCATTGATAAAAAACATTTATTAGCAAACTAATTTCGTATCGTCCTCTTTCTAAAATAGAAAATGTTGCGCGTGGGTGCTTGAAAAAGATAAATTTGTTTTGTAAGCTGCGTTCAGATTACTAACAATGCCAGTTTTACATTTCCAGTGTTAAAAACACAAGAAATCATTTACTCCATCGACCCAAATTGTACAGTTGGCAACGTTCTGAAAATTTAAATTAATACCACGTTTCTTTCTACCGCCTACATATTATGTACCTCTCCGAGTTATGAAGGTGCATGATAGATACAAATATTTGTACGAAAATATACAACCGCGCCAATCCATTGCAGGCGTTATTAATGTTGCCGACTTAAAAATTAAGCGATTCAAACTAATATAGCATTTGACTGCGCCAACGCTCTGTCACGCAATAGCCGAGCTATGTGGCACAGTGAGCACCATGGACACAGATACACACACTCATAGTATACAGTGCTAGCTGTTATTGGTAAGCACGAGACAAGTGTGCGATTCTACACATAAAACTAATCCAAAATACTTGTTTTAGTCTCTTTTTCAGCCTCTAGGAAATTTACATTATAAAATGTACATAAAAAACTGAGTCATATCTATTTTTAGTTTTTCTTAGGCCTTCATTACTGAGAAAAACGTACTGAATATCAAAACGTTGGATATAAAATATGCTTTTCCTCGGTAACAACATTCTAGATAAAAAAAAACTTTTAGGACATTTTAAATTCAGTCTTAGAGCAGAACAAGTGAAAAAAATCTCATAACATCAAAAAACTAAAATCTGTAGAAAAAACATGTGCATGTCAGCTCCGACGCGCGACTGTGTATGAGAGTGTGTTTCTCTGAGATTGCAATCTGATGATTTGATATATATCTCATTTCGCCATTCGACAAATGTATGGTATAGGTTGGCTCCGAAGCTGGCAAATTTCATCGAAGTTTTGGTTTCCTGTAAGGTATTTATTGTACCACTCTCTTCGATTTTCAAACGTTACTGATATTATACGTAAAGCTTTTTGTTAACGTTCGATTTTACTATCCATCAAATTCTCATGCCGGGGTTTTTAAATGAAATTAATTCTTAAGGAGTAAACTTTAAAATCTCGTAATATATATATTGTATAACTATAATATATAATGTATTATAGTTAATTTCTCTGAATACTAAAAATCTTAATTTTTCCAAAATGAAGATTTTTGGAAAAACGTGTTTTTTTTGTAATTTTATTAATTAGTTTTAAATGCAGGATCACCAGCTTAACGCTTAAAAACTTTGCAACAATAATCCTCTTCATTCATATATTATTACAATTATTTTATTTGTTAATTATCGCTTTACGAGTGAGTTATTTGGATATTGCATCTATGTATATGAAATAATCGGCATTTGTTCTTGTAATAGTTGATCTTTGTTTTAATCCGTGCATAATGCTCTTCATTTACGTTTAAAAAATTAATTTTAAAAAATAAAAATAATCACTGAGTAAGAGCAAAAAACGCCTTTACGCTCTCTCTCTATGATGTCCATCTGCGGAGGAGTTGCATTTTCTTCTCCGAGTGTACCTGGGAACGGCCGCGATGGTGTTATGAACACCCACGTGGCGGCACGTGCCGCCCAACGACGCGTTCTCTCTCATTTGCCGTTCAAACACCAAGAAGACGTAGCCGTAATTTTTCTACGGCACTGCGTCCTGTCACCTGTGGCCATAAATTCACCTTAACGAAAGCTCTCACATATAAACTTATGTCTTTTCCTAACTCCTGAAAGTATGCAAAAATATTTGTCTTCTAAAAAATCGACTCGATCTTTTTCTAATTAATAATCTTTTGTAGTAAGTCCTTTGGGACTGTGGTCCATTTTCAGAATGGCCAAAGCAATCCCTTATAAACGGCGTTGAATACTGGTTCCCGTCTGCCCATCGAAAATGTGTGTAATGAGTTCAAGGTTCATCTATGTATATTTCCGTTTCTTTATTCCACCATAACTTCTAAACGCTTGAACCGATTTAAAAGTGTGTTGTATTGTTAGAATAGTTATGTCATCTAAAGTGTCATAAGGTAATGGCATTAACTGTCCAAATATTAAATAAGTAGTTGACTAAATGTTTAAATGTCAATAAATAAACATAAATATTACCGTGTTTAGTGTCAAATAAAAGGTCTGGTTAAGTACATTCCGAAAAGACAGAGGCTGGACAAAATAATATGAACTCCTGCCAAATATCAAATATATATTTATGATTACGGTGTTTTGCCACCATTTCCCTGTAAAACAGTGTTGTTGTTGTGTGTGTTAACCACTGCTGTCACGGTTGCCGCGGTTGTTTTATGTTGTCTGGCAACAATCCTTTTTAATGACCATCGGTCTCTGCCGGATGACTTTGGGCTCCGCCGACTATTCCTCTACGGCGATGATGTTTTCCCATGGGTGTGTATGCTATCATTACCGTGGACAGTGTCGCTCAAGAAACGTTTAACAGTTCAGTTACTTTCGTCACCGACGCTCCCGCTAAAACGGCGCCAACGATTTGCCATCTTTCAAAGTCTGAGAGGTCACCCATTACACCGGTCGCTTGTTGTAACCGTCGCAGATCAAATCATGTAATATACTGAAATATAACCTACAAGACCTGCAACGTAAACTGCGAAATTCATACGCAGCCCAATGTATACACTAATGCAGTATTGCCACATGCATCAAGGTGTACTATTTTGCATGGTGTTCATGCAAAATCTGTCCCCTGTCTGTCCATCCCCTGTATATACATGTACATATCTATATAGGTAAATACATAAACCACAAATATTTCATAAAAATCCGTAATAAAAAATAATCGTAAACACAATAATTCACTTTCTGTAACAGCGGTCGTGTTTTTTATTCCTTTTAATATATTTACTTGTGATATCCCGTGTAGGATTACCTATCCCACGAACTTGACCGAGCCAATAGGCCCAGCTATTGCCGGAATTTTCCGTTAGTTTGTTGCTGTTAATCTTTTTAAATTCCGTACGATGCCGTACAGGACTATTAGTTCTGATTTAAATCGGCACAGAATCAGCACAGAACCAGCGACTCAGCATCGAATCCGTGGCAACCGTCAGTGCTGCCGATTTCGTCACCCGGCAGCCTCCGTCCGTCGCCGAACCAGCCGATCGTCGCATATATGTATATATATATACTAATATTATAAAGAGGTAAGGTTTGTAAGTTTGTAAGTTTGTATGTAGGGGGTAAACTCCAAAACTACTTATCTGATTTCAAAAATTCTTTCAGTAATGGAAAGTTAAATTATCGAGTAGTGCTATAGGCTATATTTTATTGTGATAAATATTAGTTTTCAATACGAAATCAAGTTATTTGTAAATCGAGTCGGAGAAAATGTGCTGGTGATGTGCTTTATCGACGTGCGCTGACGAAACGGTTTGGTATATTTGAAAACTATATAAAACAAAAACGTCGGCCTCAAAGAGATCTATAAAAAAGTCTGCGACAGCATATATCCAACTTTTATATTTAAGCTACAATAACTGCTTTTATGACACGAAAAAATACGGAAAAAATTAGTTGAAGTTTGTTGAAGACATTAGCAGTCAAATATAGAGGGAGATAAAATTAGCCATGTACTGTAACTATTTAGGTGGAATAGTTTTAGAGATATCATGAAATAAGTAACGCGGTCAAGCACCTCGAAATACCTACAGGGGGCTGCGCGGCGGCGACTAGCCTAACAAGGTCAGCGTTCAGCGGCGGGTGGCGAAGAAAAACAAGCGAACATGACGTCCTTTACTATATATCTAAAGATAGCGTCTAAAAAGGCAAATATGCGCCTACCTACTCAAATTAGCAACTCTATTCCAAACTTTACGCGAAGCGAAGCCGCGGGCAACAGCTAGTCGACTATAAGCAGCCTCGCTTCGTATCGGCAACGACGGGCCAGAGAGCCGATATCATTACCGGTTGCCGGCGTCGTCGTCCAGTTGATCCTCGCACCCTTAAACCAACAAATCACCACCATATCACCATAGTAGTCACTATTGTGGTGATAGGTACCCCACTACAATAAGTAGTCAACCTGAAGCATGTCGAGTCAGTGAGCTGAACACATAAAGCCCCAAGTGAGCGCAGAAAGAGCATTGGGAAAAACTGATAGGTACGGTACACACAGAATGTGTGCACCTCATGAGGTAGTAGATATCACTATTTTGGTTCCCATCAGATCAAAGCAGCGTCAGGCGTGGTCAGTATTTAGATGGGTGACCGCCTGAGTACAGCCACTTGATTTATAAAAGCCTGTCACCCGTAAGGTGATTGTCGTTAGATATTAAAGTAGGCCGTTACCATAAGTAGTATAAAGAGTAAAAAATATTTTTTTAGTAGATGCAAATCATTTTGTAACAAGGGCGTGGCATATCGAAAGAGTCAATGCTAATAGCCGTTTTTTTTAAAAACACGTTATGATCTGTTATTATCTCAAAACGTTGCGCAAAACAAAGTAATTACTATTACCTTCCGTATCATATCGAAGCAGCGTAAAAATAACATTTTCCGATGTATTCAAGGTTTATTGCATCAATTACGGAGGCGGCAAAGAAGCCAAAATGTATAAATTATTATTATCCCCAGGTGAATAATGTTTTCCATGTAATGCGCAATCGGATTTAATGCCTCATCTGCTTACGCGCAGAGCAAATGGCTGACATTCAGAAGGCGGGGGGAAAACCAGTTGTCCCCGCAATAAGTTATTTATTGTAATGATCGGCGATTACATTAGATTTGGTTGTTTTCTACATACAGCACATTAGCCTGGGGCTACATTAAACCTCGATAAATGTAAAAGGCATATATACAGGTTATTAATTACATGCCTAGAAGTAGACAAAGAATATAGTTGGGATAATTATTTGTCAATCCGTCTACCTGTGTGTAACATAGTATACTAGAATCATCGATATGTTAGCTAGATATGCCCTCAGATACAAATAAGTTGGCTCCACATACCCTTTTGCAATAAATTGAACAGTATGCGAGAGAATATTTCGCCAATATTCTTCTCGGCAGCTCCACACCGGAAATGGTCGGCTGTCTGCCAGCGGACTGCGACCAAACTACTACTGCCCGGCTTTGAGTAGTGGTTTTGAACGGGTCATTTTCGAGTGCGAAAGGCCCATCTAGGGGATCATAAATCAGGAAATAATAATAATAATTTCATCTATGGATTTCTATGTGCTTGGATAAAAAAATTTATTTTGAACAAATGTTTAAAAATAGCTACTTTTCGTTTATACAGAAAATTAATCTAGGAGTTGCTTGGCGATGCTTAACTTGGAGGTGACATAAACGGTATAATAAATAGGACACGTTTTTAAAAACAAGCTTTTAGTTTCTGTGCTGTCGACCGTTGAGGAGTCCCCTCGTTGAAAGCCTACCCTGGGTGCAGCAGCCCTTTGGCGGCAAAACTTAGAACGGGCTATCATAATTGAATGCGTATACAAAATTTCATTTCTGTGCTATCGACCGTTGAGGAGTCCCCTCGTCGGGAGCCAATCCTGGGTGCAGCAGCCATGTCATGGTGAAATTTAGAGCAGGCTATTATAATTGTATGCTTATACAAAATGGTGTGTCTGTGCTGTTGACCGTGGAAGAGTATCCTCATCGGGAGCCAAACGTGGGTGTGGAATCAGGTCATGATCACCATAAAAACGCTTTCAAGATTTGGCCTAAACTGAAATAGTCAATGAGGACAAAGATGGTTTGTGGATTATAAATATGCAGTACTTAAATTCTTGAATTGACTGAAAGAATGGAAGATAGAATAAAGTCGAAATAATTGGTAAAAACTTTGGACTTTTATTAAATATTACAATAATTGTCGCTCCCCGTCAGACGACCTATATAGAGACTTTAAAGTACTTGACGTACGCCAACTAACTATACGCGCTGTTCTGGTGCGCTATCGGAGGGACCTCATGAGGAACACGGATAAAGACAAACCAGAGCACAAACACAACACTAGACACAAAGGCAAACAGATTCAACCAAAAATGAGGACTGTATACGGACAACGACACTACGCATATCTCGGACCTAACCTCTATAATATATTTAACTCGTACACAGGACAGATTTTAAACATAACCGACAACCAGTTCAAGAGACGGGTGTCTCATTGGCTCTCAAATTATACTAGAGATGAATGCGAAAGTATGATATATTAAAATATTTTATTTTTAACCACAAATTATAGGATATATAGATGAAAATTTTGGATATACAGATATACAGATTATAATATGTTATATTTTATTATGTTATACTATATTATATATAAATATGATACATTATTTTTTATGTTATAACATATGATATTATATTATATTGTAATATGTTATATTATATTATTTATATTATATTATGCTAAATTAAATTTCGTATTGTTTTTTATGAGACGGAAGAAGGACAGCAGGCAAGCCGTACAGGCTCAGCAAATAATACCACAGAACTTTGTATCCATCACCCCAACACAGGCGTATACCTAGTGGGGTGATGTAATCCTGACAAGTTATTGCCCTTTCGCGATTTTCATCATATGTACCTATTCCTTTAAAACTGTGTTAAAAAAATGAACGCAATCTTTTTTATGTAACTATAAAAAATAGGATATGAATAAAAAATGAATAAATAAATAAATAAAATTCTCGCCACTCATTTACATCGATTATAAACGCGTCTTTACAACAATAAAACGCTGTTTACATCGCTCGCAGCAGGGAAACTTTACATTGTTTCAAATTTCGATTTCGTCATTCGCTCGGCAATAATTGTTTTTATCGACCAAAATGAATCATTTTGTTAATGAGTTTGAATTAATTTTCGCGGGCCTTCAAACCTCTTTTCGGTATGAATAGTCATTTTATTGTGAGATTTCTTTTGTGCGATGCGTTAATTGGGCCAGAATGGGGGAAAACATGACACGTAATGACAGCCACTGCGTGTTGTCTATTTAGCTGGCGAATTACACATTAACATTTTATAATGAGTCCATTAAAGATATTATAACCGAATGAAATGAAGTGAAAACAGGACAATGTTTTCACGCGCATATTCCATGTCCAGCACATGTCGTTTATTACAACAGAATAAATAATTCAAATGATATAAAATTTGCCATGTTTAGTTATTGTTCAAATAAATACTACTATATTCCAATACAGGCTGGGCTCGATTGCGTTTCTTCGTGAACTAAAATCGGAAATTAGTCCATGTGAACGAGACAGGGCAATACGCTAGAGCGGAATGTGAAATGAACGTTAATTACTTTTTTACATTAAAACTACCTACAAAAGTTAAAGTATCTAAATGTGTACAAACACGTGCGCAATGTGTTCATATTTATTCGGACGAATATAAGTTCGAGAGGTAGTTTTTACCGACAATCGTTCGTTTCATATTCCGCTCTAACGTATTGCTCTATCTCGTTCGCTTGCACTAATTTCAGTTTTAGTGCACAAAGAAACGCAATCGGATCCACTGTGTATACATTTTTTCATTTAACAATATATGTTAATTCAAATTATGCGAAAACCCGTTAGTTATTTAAATAGTCTACCATTGATGACAAGGCAGACACTGCTCAAAAATAAACAAAAGCTGACGATCGCGACGCTATAATATTACTAATCCGTTATTTAGATTTGTTCGTCTGTTGTGTGATTTATATATGCCGCCACAACAAAGTCCTTGCTGATATTCGCGATGTAATTAGACTCTCAGTGGCTCATGCCAATAAGGGCCTGACAGTACCATCCAAACCCCTAATACAGTTTGTGCGAGACGGCTCTAAAGGCAAAAGTCATATTACTACAAAACATTTCTTAAAAATCGAGAAAGCTTCAGATTGGATTCTACAGGCCGATTCGGTTTCTAAGTAGTATAAATTCTCCGAAACTCTTGGATGCTCAGCCCTTCATCCAGATATAACTCTTTACTCTCGGAAGATAGAATGGAATTATTTAGAATTAACTGTTCCTTGGGAATCAAATATCCTAAAAGACCAGGAGTACAAATTAAATAAATACTATGATCAAATGCTGTCACCCGGAACAGCTTCATTGTTTACCTTCACGCGATGGAAGTTGGCGCTCGTGCACTGCCAGCCAAATTTCTGTTTCACCTCTTTAAAGATCTTTGTCTCTCCAGGGAAATAATCAACTCCTTCCTAGAAAAATTTTCCAAAACCGTGATTTCCACATCTCAAATTCTATGGCTTCAAAGGGGGGAGTGAAGGGGTGGTAAGGTGTACGCTCACATGTGGCAATACAGCTGTGTTAAACCTACCACAGCCGGTCGTTAGTGCGGAATCCACCCTTAATCCCCAGAAGTGCAATAATAGTGTTATGATGGACCCGGCTCCGGTCGGTGAATCCCATGGCAGCTCCGTTTATATATATATTTTTTCTGGATAAAAAGTCTCTACTATGTGTTTAGTTAAATACATATATGTAGTTATACCACATACATAAATATATATTTAACAATCATCCGTAAATCCTGTCATAAAATCATCAAATTTTTATACTGAGGTACGTTTTATATATTGTGTACGCATTTCCAAAGCGTGCGGCCTCAATTTAATTCCTACACAATTAAGAAGCAATTAAACCGGTGGTATTTGTCAAATTTATTAAGTTTGTTGCATGAAAGGGGGACATATTTATTGGCTTTTTAAAAATCGTTAACGTCGTTGCGATACATAAAGCTATAGCCATAAATCACTATTAATATTATGTAGTTAAACCACGCGAGATTGTTTTGAGAGAGTTTTCGTCCAGGTCAAATCATCCAGATGCCGTCACTTTAGGCAGAAGTTGAGGTAAAAACTTCAAGTATTTCTCTCGTCTGTTATGACACAGTTTAGCCGCCTTCCCAGGAATCCAGGAGGCCGCATAACTGGGCGTCTGGCATTGAATCGACAATAACAGAACTCGCGGCTGGTCCAAACTCGAAAGCAAAAAGAATTCATGGTCATGGTCATAGCCAGTATTGGTCCAAGAGTCGCTTCAGGTATTATTACCTTATTTCAGTACAGAAGCACAGATCAGCAGTTCCAATATTGGGGCCTGGTCCTTATTGCGTTTATTAATAATTAACTTACTAGGTTTTAAGCCCTCAATGTATACGCATGAGCCGGCAACGTTAACGAATCCTGCACGGCGGCAAATTTTCGTATATTTATATTTATCTCTTTCATGCACCTACATATCTCACAGAGTTATATAAGTCCTAAAAATGGAACATAAAGTTTATTTACTTTTCCAGCTGTATAATTTGGGTAGGTGGACATGATTTCAAATATTTTAAATGCTGAAAATGTCTACTTGCAATGTTAATATTCCGGGTGCAGTTTATATAAATTAATAGTTTAAAAAAAACACTAAAAACACGCTTTTATAAATGCACGTAAAAACCACATCATCAGACCTTGAAACCTAATCGTGGTCAAAGTTCATTCCAAGACTTTTCTAACAAGTCCAAACATAGCTATGATACAATGATCCATCATGAAGTTCCAGTTCATATCTTCCGACTCCATCATCAGATCAGTTCGACAGTACCATATTATTGTATTGTCATCAGAACTACATACAGCTGCCAATTTTCATGACGCTACGATCCTTGGAAGATGGTTAAATTAGTTACCTTAGATTCCATTACATAGTTACATACAGGTCGACCTAATAAAAGCGTGTTAAAAACAGAATATATTTGCCTTATTCAAGCAACCTCGCGCGACACATGTTAGAAGGGAACGACACGAAATTATTTTGATAATAAATAGGCCCTGTTGCAGTTAGGCCACTATGACCCATGCGTTTAGGGTCGGCCAAACTCACGGGTCAACACCCATCCGGTGGCCTCCACGCAGATGTGGGAGCCCGGGTAGGACTCTGGCCTCCGGGCCATTTTCCCTAGGAGTCAACCTTCGGGCGCTCCTGAACGGTTTGCGCACCGTGGGGCGACAGCCAATTGAATTTGCACTCCGACTGACAGCCGGGGGGAGTCTGGAAACAGTATCGTTTCCTATAGAGCAGGGGCGGTTGTTTACCTTGTGGCAGCCGCTCTTGAAACGACCATACGGCTACCCGATACCGAGTAAAAGCCGGGCAAAGGATGCCGTGGACCTCGATAGATTCGATATACACTGATCACCGCTACACTAGGGAGAGGATCCTTCCAAAACTGGTACTCAGGGGGCGAATCTGCCAGCTGAGTACTTTCCTGGTGCCTCGCCATAAGTCCTGACCTCACAGTAGAATTGTATTGTCTCTATAATAAGTCTTCTAAGTCATCCCACGGCTGAAAGAACATATCGTTATGTTATCCTGGGGTGACGGGTTCGCCCATTGTAGTCGACACCGTTTCACTGCTAATTAATGGGTAATTATGAATGAACATACAAATGAATTATATACTCGAGAGCAATGAATCTGGGTCACTGACATAACCTTAATATCTCGGAAACTAAGAATGATAGTTTATTCAAATAAACAGCATTGTATAGACAATTTAATACTACTGTAATAATAATACAAATCTATAGTAGCTGTAAAGTTATGCCATCAAAAATGCTAAAATAAAATTAAAGATTTTTTGAAAATTGAACTACGAATTCACTTTTTTTCATTTTCCTTTGTTTCTGTTCTGTCTCAAAAAATATAACAAGGTATCCTGGTATTTAATATTCATTATTATTATGATACTTATTGAATAAGTTAGAAGTCTTACTTTGGAGATATTCGTTTATGTTAGTGGCCCAGAATCACTACTCTTGGGTGTATATCGAAGATTTCTTTTGAAAAAAACACATTCTCCCGGTATAACTTTTCTCTTGATACGCCAAACCGAGTTTTTACGTGTTGAAACCATCGATATATGATTCGCAAATTTATCGATTTAAGCTTATTTATCGATAGTCGAAACACTCCGCCGGTTTATTATGTAGGATGTGTGATTGTGAGTGTGCTGCAGTAAGCTCTCGGACTATGTAGGGCAAGTCGGCATGGACCTGCAGGATTGCGGCTCGTTTCGTCCTATCCCAACGGCGTGTCCCACTTACCGAATTCCGCCCCGAGTCCTGGCAGATTTATATGCGACCGCTCGCCGCCGGATTCCTCTAATGCTGCATTAATTGACCTTGAGTGCTGCACGCCAGCACAGCCTGCAAACAGCCAGCTTTACCTTACCGGCTGCGGCTGCGGTGGGGGCTCATGTCCGTCTGTTTTACGTCCGTCTCACATTGCTTCGTCCTGTGTGGAGCTAATGGGCCTGTGGGGAGCTAATGGTCCCTTGCTAAGTTGGCCACGAAGACCCATTCTGTTGAGGTCAACCTTCTGGCGCTCCTGGACGGTCTGCGCACCGTGCGGCGTAGGCCAATCGATTGTGCACTCTGACTAACAGTCGGGGGAGTCTGGAAGCAGTACTGTTTCCTATACTGGTTGCGGACCTTACGGCGACTGCTCTTGAAACGACCATCGGCTACCCAATCCTGGGTGAACAGCCGGGCAAAGGATGCCGTGGTCCGCGATAGATTCGGTTTATACCGTTTCACCGCTTCGTGAGGGAGAGGACCGCGCAAGCGACCTCGAACTAGTAACCAATCGAGAGACCGGAGTAATCTGGTCGCAATTGGAAGTAAGGGTGTGAGTGTAAGCCCGCTGGGTAACATACCTGGTTATCTCGCGGATAAGGCGTTGGCCTCTTACGGGCATGTGGCGGAGCTTGACGGTGGACTGTTTTGTCCAAGTCTTCTTCGCTCACTTCACGGGAGATAGAACGAACAATCGTTAAAACTTCCTGAGGTGACGGGTTCGCCCGTTGTAGTTGACAACTCTATTTCTGGACAAAAGTCAAAATTTCACTCCTGTTTCTTTTCAAATCCTGTTAAAAACCATTAATTACTCAGTAGAGATAAATGGAGTAAGTTGACGAAATCATTTTTTTTATTTCATTACGTTACTAATGGGTTCTAGCGTCCTGGAAAGTTGGGTAATTATTTAATATCACGATTATTTGCGAAATGTCGCTCGAGGTGAAAAGTTATTTTGTGATGGCTTGTGCAGTATTCTAGTTATATTTACCATGGCTGTTATTGCTGATGGTATATATAATTTATTTGAATAGCATATATTTTCTTAAACTCTGGTTCTACCTCTGTGACTGCAATTTTAATTAAGTATAAGAAAATGTAAGAAAACTCGTGTATAAACACGTTCTTAAAAAAATGACCAAGAATGACCACATAGATTTTTATATTCTACAATGGCAAACTTACTGTAGAATTCAAATTTTTTTATTTATTTATTTATTTTATTTATTATAAAAGGTACACAAACAATACTCTAATATTACATGGCTATCGCTAACATTTTTACTTTGTTTCTAATTAGGGTATAATATTATATGCGTACTCCGCTTGCTTAATTTATAATTGCGTATGTGCCGTATCTCATGATTTACAAAATTATCAAAATTATCAAAAATTATCAGCACAAAAATTAATATCCTTAAAAATTATCAAAACAAAAATTAAAAATTTTAGAAATAAGTTTACAGTGAATTCTGAAAAACAATTAAACAATGAAATGGTAAAAAATAGATCAAATATTGTCTGGAATAAAATAATAAAAACATAAAAATTATCAAAACAAAAATTAAAAATTTTAGAAATAAGTTTATAGTGAATTCTGAAAAACAGTTAAACAATTAAATGGTAAAAAAAATAGATCGAATAATGTCTGGAATAAAAATACTAAAAACATACGGTAAATTATCAATTTGTTTCATAATACGTTATTTATAATGGACTTAACTACTAATGGTCCCAGGTTGAAGAAATCAATGTTATCGGTTATAGTGTTGTATAACCGGCATGTACGTGAGATAGGATTGTGGAAAGATTGATTTGTCTGCGAAGTGGGAAGGTGAAATGTTAAGTGCTGCCTCAGTCGCCTGGATGGTACGTTGAAATTTAACGCTTCTAATAAATCTGGTGAGTCTATCCCGCCGTTAAGAAGTTTATGCAGAAACATTAGACTTCCGCACTCTCTCCTCTTTCTAAGAGTAAAAATCTTAAAATAATTTAAACGCTCTTCATAAGAGTAGAGAGTGCGTGATAGGCCGGTTTTATAGGTTACCATACGCATATACTTCCTCTGCACAGACTCTATCGCTTCCGAATGCACCTCATAGTATGGATTCCAAATTATGGAACCAAACTCCAGTTGGCTGCGTACAAGAGAATTATAGAGCAAGTTAAAAGAGTTAATATTTTTAAACGGTTTAGTAACCCTATATATAAAACCCAGTGTTCGCTCGATCTTACTTACTACATTGTTGATATGCTCTCTAAAAGTCAGGTGCTCGTCGTGAAGTATTCCTAGATCTCTTACACTTTTTGTAGATTTTAGTGTTGAATTGCCGATAGAGTAAGGGTAGTCTTTAATTTGCTTATTTCTAGTGAAACGAATAATTTGACATTTTTCAACATTCAGTTCCATTCTATTAGATTCACACCATTTTTTCAATTCGCAAAGATCTTTCTGTAGTGCATTGCAATCCTCCATTGTCAGTATTTCTTTGAATATTTTTAAATCATCTGCATACATTAGATGCCGACAGCGTAGACTCTTAGAGAGATCATCAATGAATATTAAAAATAGAAGTGGTCCGAGATTTGATCCCTGAGGCACACCAGATTTAACTAAGGCAGGGATCGATGTATATCCTTTCACACGAACAATTTGTGTCCTATTTGATAGGTACGACTTCATCCATCTAAGTAGGTTACCGTGAATACCGTTATTTGCAAGTTTCATATGTAATATGTCATGATTAACTTTGTCAAAAGCTTTAGCGAAGTCGGTATACACGGCATCCACCTGGTGTTTCCTATTAAACGCGGATGAAATGTACTGGTTGTACTCCAACAGGTTAGTTTCCACCGATCGGTTTTTGGTGAATCCATGCTGGTACGGACAGATTATATGTTTAAAATGTCGTGTAACATGATCACAGACAAGAGATTCGAATATCTTTCCGAAACAGGAGAGTATGCTTATTGGTCTGTAGTTAGATACTGAATTCCTGTCTCCGGATTTATGAATCGGTATGATATTAGCAATCTTCCACTGCGATGGAAATATTCCTATCTCAAGACATTTATTATATATAATGTGCAATGGCTGTACGATTTCTGCTGAACATTTTTTAATGAATAAGGGAGGGATTTCATCATGACCTGGACCTTTACTATCATCTAACATTTTTAACTTAGTTCTAATATCTATTTTATTAATAATAATATTGCATAGCGAGTAATTAGCACTCGAAACACACACACTTTGTTGAGTCAGCTGCACTGGGTTAGCATCAAAAACTGAGGAAAAGTATTCCGAGAACAACTCGCTTATTCCGGATCCATCGTTGGCAGTTTTGGATTGAAAATACATAGTATCCGGTATCGCTGGTTTTGCTTTTTTTGCTTTTACGAATGACCAGAATGGTTTACTTGTCTTATTTAGAGACTCTTCAATTGTCTTAATATAGTCATTATAGCTTTCTTTTATCATTTTTTTACCTCTTTTTCTCAGCAAAGAAAATGTTTCGTAGTCGACCGCGTTGCCGTACCTTTTTGCCTTTTTTCTGAATTTTTCTTTTTCCTTCAGCAACTTTATACAGGATGTATTTAACCATGCAGGATATTTTGAGGGTCTTTTGCTCTTGAATGGTATTGCTATTTTAATTATTTCCCACAGCTTGGAATAGAATGTTTCGACTAATAAATCTGGGTCATCACCCGTTAGGCATGTATACCAGTTAATTAGTGATAATAATTCAGTACATTTTTTGTAGTCGCCCTTAAAGAAATCATATCGAGCTGTTGCAGTATTTTGAACCAGCTCGACGTTATATGCAAGTTTCAGATATATGTCTAGCGGTGGATGATGAGCGTCGAGTCGGCTTATTGCTGTGGAACTTTTAACACATATATTGTCTTTGTCAGACAATATTAAATCTAAAATTCGATCGAAAGGGTTCTTGACATAGTTAGATTGGGTGAGGTTACCGGTCGACATAAGTTCCTGTAGGGCTATGGATTTTTGCCCTGAAAAATGTATTTCGCCTATATCCCCTCCATTTTCACAGATTCTGTTCCAATTGATATGCGGTAGATTGAAATCTCCAATGATGACGTTTTGATTTTGTATTTCTGAGTTTATACAGATTTCTTGACATTTTGAAGTAAAACATTGAAATTTATTAATCGGGATGTTAGGTGGTAAATAGACTGTACATATATTTAGAACCTTCTTTTTAGAATTATTCGGCTCTATTTGTATCCATAGATCTTCATTTTCCGTTTCCCATAATGGCATTCTTCTAGACTTGATTGTATTCAGTACAGCCACCAGAACTCCGCCCCCGTTGTTATATTCGGATGCACTGGATTCCCGATCTCGCCGATATATGACATAACGTGAATCAAATATTTCGCCATCGTATACACCAGAGTTCAGATTAGTTTCCGTCAGACAAATTATATGATAGTTGTTGTTTAACACCTCTAGGTTTATTTCTTGTAGTTTAGATCGCATCCCCCGAATATTTTGGTAATAGATGTTATAGCAATTGAATTTTATATCTTAACTTAATTAAGGCTTGCGTTGTGGTAGTAATATTGCTATTTCAAAGTGTGTAGCATCGTAATATTTTTAATGTTGATTGCTGGAGTGTTGTTATTTTTCCGCATAAATATAAGGCCATTTCGGATCCAGACGAATTCCCATTTGTTATTTTTAGCCCATATTCTGGATGCGGCATGTATCGCCTTTCTTTCAGGAGATAGGTGTTCGCAGACATAAACTGGAGTGCTATGGTCTCCTAGGATTCCAAAGTGAGAAGTGTTTATTTTATTATTTCTATATTTCTTATTGTATTCTCGTACGGATGCAAGGATTTCGTCTCTCATCCTAATGCTATTCAAGGATACAACAATATTCCTAGGCCTGTTATTGCTTGTGTCCATGCGAGCTACTCGGTGACAGGCGGTTATTTGCTCAGTTTGAATAGGGACATTAATACTTTTACATAAATTTCGGAGCATATCCTGTATATTTTCGTTTCGGCGTTCTGGTATGGCTTGCAGTTCAATATTGCAGTTACGACTCTTTTGCTCGATCTGGGAGACTCGTGACTTCAGATCTGTGACATCTGCACGAAGAGATAAATTTTCCTTCTCAAGGTCAGTAATTTTTGTGTTTTTCTCATTCATTTTCTTAGATATTTCATCATATTGATTTGACAGGAATTCTAGTGATGTTTGCAGAGATTGTAGTGCCATCAAGCCTGACTTTACTTCACGCAACTCCCTATTTATTTGATTTCCTATAATGTCTTTGAGGTCAGAGATCATTTCGCTTCGAATTTCATTCCTCAGACATATTAGTTTTTCGTCAAATACATATAGATTAGCTGCGATTTTTTGTGATTTTGCGGACAGGATTTCTTTTTTTCAGGAAGTTCTTGCTTCATACAATTTATCGACTTGTTCGATGGGTGGCTTTGTGCAAGATAGCTCGAAGGAAAACACCGTGTTGGAACATTTTAAGGCTTTGCTGGTATTGAAACATTGCAACGAAGAAGTAAAATCTGATTGAAAAGAACTTCCGCGTGTCTTTTGTAAGAAATAAAAAAAAAGTGGAGCAAATGTTCCCGATTTCACACATTCTATCTAAATAATAACAAAGAGTGGATGGAAAGAGAAGTTACGTTGCCAAAAACTAATAAAACTATACAGGAGATGGTAGACTATGAGGCTGTGCCAGGGTAAAGGACGGCCGAAGAACTCGTTCTAGGGAATCTTCTTTAAATCGATGAAAGGTCGCTTGCAATATCTGATGGCGACCAACGGTCCGCGGCAATTGAATTTTGCAATAAAGATCTCTTCATTAAATCTCACAAAATCTTTAGCGCCACAGAAAGGTTTAATTTTTCATTTAGATTTCGATCTTTCCGCGATAAAATATAATATATTGCATTATGTTGTGAATGCATTACACAGTGTGCTCGATTGCGTTTCTTCGTGAACTAAAAATCAGAAATTAGTTCGTGGGAACGAGACAGGGCAATACGCTAGAGCGGAATATGATACGAACGGTTGTCAGTTTTTCGCATAAAAACTACCCACTAAATATAAAGCATCTGAATCTTAGACCGCAGGAAATGTGTTCAAATTTATTCGGACGAGTATAAGTTCGACAGGTAGTATTTATCGACAATCCGTTCTAACGTATTGCTCTATCTTGTTCGCTTGAACTAATTTTAGTTTTAGTTTACAAAGAAACGCAATCGGGCCCAGTGACTGTTTTTCTATCATGTACTTGTTAAAAAGTACAATAAGTCATTGTATACCGCATAATATTATTGATAATCATATAATAGCCCAGGTAAATCTGCAGGAATTATGAAATAGGATTCTACATAATAGTCGGATCAGGGGTGACCTCATTGAGACATAAAATATCATCAACGAATGCTACAATTGCCCCGACTTGCCTTCTATCTTCAAACGAAACTACAAGCATCATCTGCCAGGACACAACTTTAAGCTGGAGAAAACACGATTCCACATAAATCCCAGGAAACATTTCATACCAACCGGATTGTGGTTAGTAGAATAGTTTACCTGCTGAAGTGGTTGAAGCAAGTAGTGTAAACATATTCAAAAATAGATTAGACGGATATATTAAACATAAATTGTAATTCATATCAGATCACTCATATCAGCAATTATGCTGCCTGCTTGTAAAAGTATTTTTATTATTAATATCAGTAAATCTACATAATAATGTAAAATCAGTAATTTAAGTCTTTGACATCAAGTCATATATGGGGATCAGTTTTTTTTTGCTATCGTCTGGTTGAACAGAGATTTCTTCGTAGCTGTGCGCCCTGGATCTTGGACCTGGTGGGTATAGCTGACATGCTTTTCTCTAGGGTGCGACTATTTATCCTTTTTCTTCAAGAGAGGATTATCCCCAGTTGAATCCGCGACCCGCATTTAAAGTTTTCATAAATACTTTAAACTTTAAAATATTGCAGGTGATTTTGATTCGAGCTTCTGCATCACTTTCGAAAATGTGATGCAGAAGCTCGTCAAAAAGTTTTAAATATATTTTTTAACATTTATGAATCTCCCTCCGTATACGTACTCGTTCAGCCACGACAAATAGATGGCTTAGTTTGCAAAAGTGCTAGCTACATTTGAGATAACTTTACAGGGGAGTGTTAAAAAGTAATAATTCTGTATTATAACTATTATAGAAATTCCAAAAGTCGATTTGGTAGCTTCTCCTTCCTAAGAACTTCTGTAATTTTAGGGAGTTGTTTTATTTTCCAACTATATAGAAAAAAAATAAAAACGTGTTTTGATGAGAAGTTGAGTTTGATGTGTTTTAATGAAAAGTGTTTCGATGAAAAGTGGGGCAAATTTTTCAGATTAAGCCATCGAAATTCAATGTGTTCAATGTTGAAACCCGTTATGTGGATCTACCCTGCCATTAGCGAATAACCAATGCACTAATGCAGGATTAATGCTTATCTGCGCAGGGCAAATATAATATAAGCGTATGCGCCGATTGGGCGAGAGGGCCGCTTCGAGGTACCTTAACGATTTACGGATCCCGCTTGTTTCGTTTGACATTTCCACGAAATCCTGCCCGACAATGGGTATTGACTTCATGCGAATTAACCATCGAGCGCGCTTTTTGCCTCCGGACACGGTCGAGGAAGATGGCCGCGCGATCTGACCGAAGGCCACCTTTTCATCTCCATAATAGACTGACTAATCGGCGATGTCAGAACGCAATGAGAGTGAAAACGAAGGACTTGTTCCAGGACTGAAAACTTCCAGGAATTATGCCAGTTTTAAGTAGTTTATATCTAAATTTCGAGGAAGCATTAAAAGTATTATGAAAGTTGTAGTTATCTTGTTAGGTAAGGAATATGGAAACTATAGTGTTTGAGAAATAGCAGCAAATTGGACCAGAATTGTTGTCTCCCAAAAAATACAAGTTACGCTTTATATACATATGTATGTATAGAGTCTCTCCAAGAAGTTAGTGTAATCCGCTTTAAATTCACAGCAAATTAAAAGCCTTGAAGAGTACTAATTCAAAAAGATAAATGTCAATAATTTGGTAAGAATCCCAGTTTAAAATTTATTTTAAATGGAGTATATTTAAGGGAGTTTTAAAATTGTGAATTTATTTTCCATGCTGATGATTTGTAATATTACCAACATAAGAATATTACGATAGTTGACATTCTTATTCTTGTTTAATTTATATGAAATTTATTCATTTAAAACTTTACGGAAGCTTATTGCTGAATTTGACAATTACTATCATTTTTAATATGAAATCGAAGACAATTGCGGTAGTTTGACATTATGAACAAGATAAAAAACGAATTTACCGTGTGAAGTTTGAAACATCCGATATTTCGGCGATGTTGCAACCGCCTTTGTCCAGGGTAGTCTACCCTATCTTATTGTTATATCCTTTTTAATGTTGAAAATTCTGCATAGACTTTGTAATTCAATTTTTTTATTTTAATCTATTGTTCTTCCTTCGAATATTAAATCATATTATCTAGTGTATATGCATTATTAAAAATAAAAGTATTTGCATTATTAAAAGTAAAAAAATGTCTCCTTTACGAAGTAGGTCGTACAAAGACTGAAAAAGAATTGCTTCATACAATAATTTAAAATATGTGTGTATGTAGATGTATGTGTATGTGTTATTATATATGTATGTATGTATTTTTGTATGTGTATATGTGTATATATGTATGTAACTAACCCTTTATCATATATATTTGTATTAATATGTTTACTATTTTATGCCATTATCTTAGTGTTAGTATTGAAAGTAGTCTATTAGTCAGTATTACTCAAACGTCAGTACTACTCAAAAACAAAGGCTATATATTTCGTATGCCCAGATACAGGCTGTTCGGTCTAGTTGGGCATTCGTCTAGAATGATCGTATGGGTAGTGTTCCTTTTCTTATTGCTTATATAAATAGTTACAAATCATATCTCTACGATCTCATTGTTAACTCTCTACCAAGTTGTAACAAATAAATAAAATAAAATAAAATAAGTAATTATTACAGGCCAAGACAGCTATCATGATAGTTTTTATTATTGTTTTTTTTTTCATTTGTGATGGATTCAAGTTTTGAAATCTGCTGGAGTACAGTATTTTATTCTAGATATCAGTAAGAAACACCGCTAAAGGCAATTATATATTTATATAATGCTTGTGTATAATATTATAATAACAATAGTTTTTTTTTTGTTTCAGGTAAGAAGAAGACATGTGATCAACTATCAAGGTATTTTTCCGCATTTCTCAATGACATTTAAGTTTATATGTAAGCTACGCGATGTAAACATGCTATTTTTTATTGGGCTTGTCCTATTTGTCATTTCATTAATCCAATGCCGATTACCCAATCAACAAAGACGTCTTAAAATCAATTTCGTTCAAATATCAATCCGGCGCATTTGTTTTTCTATTGTGCCACACTTGCGCAAAAGATATCCGATGTTATCATTGTATCTAGCATTTTAATGAAATCATTTTTTATTGCTTATCGAAATCGGTTCACGTTAAACGTTTACGTAAGTAAACAATTTTATAATGACTGTTTTATAGGTACCTAGAAGATATCATGTTGCAAAAACCGTACACTAAACGTATTATTGTTATTGTAAATTTCCCTAAGTTTCATATTTTATTTGTAAATTATAACAAATTATATTTTATTTTGTTTTTTTTTTTAAATTTTATTTTATCTGGGAAACAGACAGTGCAAAAACCATATTTACTAAATGAAAATTTAACAAACATAAATTATTTATATATTTCCACCTATTAAACGGCCATATAGTGCGCAATGCGATATAAAAGAAATAGTTTAAAAGATACAAGCATTTTTAAAGTGAAATCGTTAGGGTTTAAAAAAAAATAAAAACAATGCTAAATTAATTGCCAAGTTACTAAACAGTCGAAAGTATAAAAAGAATAAATACTTGTATAAAGTAAATAGAGCAAAAAAACATAAATATGTATATTAATATGGTAATAAACAAATTATGAAATAAATAAGCACTCGGGATGACATAACGATTCCAACAAAAACAAACACTTCTAAATCGGTTCAAGCGTCTAGAAGTTATGGTGGAATAAAGAAACAGAAAATATACATAGATGAACTCTGAACACATTACTCTCCTTTTTCTTGGGCAGTCGTGTAAAAAGATCATAAATGGTGTGCTGTCTAACGTTAGTTTTTCTTTATTATTTTTCATGATTTTGAAGGCGTTTGTGGGATAAAAACTATTTAAAATTAATTATTTTTGCTATTTCTTCGCAATAATAGCAATAATAACTTTATTAAAACTGAAAAAAGCAGAGATTCTCGGCGTCAGTCTATAGTTAGTTTGGCCAACTTGGCCATATCGGAGTAAGTCCCGGGAGAGGAAGAAAAGGAACTGTTAGGACGTCTACCTAGGAACCGGCAGAACATCAAACGAAAGTTGGATCCGCAATCTACAGCTCAAGCTGAGAAAATCGCCTTGAGATCTGCGGATAAGTCGTTATGCGGTGCAACGCATTTTCAAATGTGAACTCTATTTGCCGGCACACAAATTGAGAAAAGCGGACTGAGAAAAGCAGCATACATACTGAGAAAGGCGGCATACAATCTGAAAAATCCGTGAGGACAAAGATAAAAATGTTCTACTGGAAGGATTTTGTTTTCTTAAATGACCCGCCAGTGAGAGAAGAGGACTGAGGAAACGGGATACATACTGAAAAAAGCGGCATACATACTGAGAAAAGCAGCATAGAACCTGAAAAATCCTCGAGGACAAAGATAGAAATGCTCGACTGGTAAGATGTCGTTTTCTTAAATAACCCGCCACTAAGAAAAGAGGACCTATAAAAGCGTCATACAATCTGAAAAATCCTTGAGGACAAAGATAAAAATGTTCGACTGGAAAGATGTCGTTTTCTTAAATAACCCAGCACTAAGAAAAGAGGACCTAGACAAGCGTCATACAATCTGACAAATCCTTGAGGACAAAGATAACAATGTTCGATTAGAAAGATGTCGTTTTCTTAAATGACCCGCCAATTAGAAAAGAGGACTGAGAAAAGCGGTACACATATTGAAAAATCCTTGAGGACAAATATATAAATGTTCGATTGGAAAGATGTCGATTTCTTAAATGACCCGCCAGTGAGAAAAGAGGACTGAGAAAAGCGGCATACATACTGAAAAATCATTGAGGACAAAGATAACAATGTTCGATTGGAAAGATGTCGTTTTCTTAAATGACCCGCCAGTGAGAAAAGAGGACTGAGAAAAGCGGCATACATACTGAAAATTGAGGACAAAGATAACAATGTTCGATTGGAAAGATGTCGTTTTCTTAAATGACCCGCCAGTGAGAAAAGAGGACTGAGAAAAGCGGCATACATACTGAAAAATCATTGAGGACAAAGATAACAATGTTCGATTGGAAAGATGTAGTTTTCTTAAATGACCCGCCAGTGAGAAAAGAGTACTGAGAAAAGAGGACTGAGAAAAGCGGTACACATATTGAAAAATCCTTGAGGACAAATATATAAATGTTCGATTGGAAAGATGTCGATTTCTTAAATGACCCGCCGGTGAGAAAAGCAGCATACATACTGAAAAATCCTTGAGGACAAAGATAACAATGTTCGATTGCAAAGATGTCGTTTTCTTAAATGACCCGCCAGTGAGAAAAGAGGACTGAGAAAAGCGGCATACATACTGAAAAATCATTGAGGACAAAGATAACAATGTTCGATTGGAAAGATGTCGTTTTCTTAAATGACCCGCCAGTGAGAAAAGAGGACTGAGAAAAGCGGCATACATACTGAAAAATCATTGAGGACAAAGATAACAATGTTCGATTGGAAAGATGTCGTTTTCTTAAATGACCCGCCAGTGAGAAAAGAGTACTGAGAAAAGCGGCATACATACTGAAAAATCATTGAGGACAAAGATAACAATGTTCGATTGGAAAGATGTCGTTTTCATAAATGACCCGCCAGTGAGAAAAGAGTACTGAGAAAAGCGGCATACATACGGAAAAATCATTGAGGTCAAAGATAACAATGTTCGATTGGAAAGATGTCGTTTTCTTAAATGACCCGCCAGTGAGAAAAGAGTACTGAGAAAAGCGGCATACATACTGAAAAATCATTGAGGACAAAGATAACAATGTTCAATTAGAAAGATGTCGTTTTCTTAAATGACCCGCCAGTGAGAAAGGAGTACTGAGAAAAGCGGCATACATACGGAAAAATCATTGAGGACAAAGATAACAATGTTCGATTGGAAAGATGTCGTTTTCTTAAATGACCCGCCAGTGAGAAAAGAGGACTGAGAAAAGCGGCATACATACTGAAAAATCATTGAGGACAAAGATAACAATGTTCGATTGGAAAGATGTAGTTTTCTTAAATGACCCGCCAGTGAGAAAAGAGTACTGAGAAAAGAGGACTGAGAAAAGCGGTACACATATTGAAAAATCCTTGAGGACAAATATATAAATGTTCGATTGGAAAGATGTCGATTTCTTAAATGACCCGCCGGTGAGAAAAGCAGCATACATACTGAAAAATCCTTGAGGACAAAGATAACAATGTTCGATTGCAAAGATGTCGTTTTCTTAAATGACCCGCCAGTGAGAAAAGAGGACTGAGAAAAGCGGCATACATACTGAAAAATCATTGAGGACAAAGATAACAATGTTCGATTGGAAAGATGTCGTTTTCTTAAATGACCCGCCAGTGAGAAAAGAGGACTGAGAAAAGCGGCATACATACTGAAAAATCATTGAGGACAAAGATAACAATGTTCGATTGGAAAGATGTCGTTTTCTTAAATGACCCGCCAGTGAGAAAAGAGTACTGAGAAAAGCGGCATACATACTGAAAAATCATTGAGGACAAAGATAACAATGTTCGATTGGAAAGATGTCGTTTTCATAAATGACCCGCCAGTGAGAAAAGAGTACTGAGAAAAGCGGCATACATACGGAAAAATCATTGAGGTCAAAGATAACAATGTTCGATTGGAAAGATGTCGTTTTCTTAAATGACCCGCCAGTGAGAAAAGAGTACTGAGAAAAGCGGCATACATACTGAAAAATCATTGAGGACAAAGATAACAATGTTCAATTAGAAAGATGTCGTTTTCTTAAATGACCCGCCAGTGAGAAAGGAGTACTGAGAAAAGCGGCATACATACGGAAAAATCATTGAGGACAAAGATAACAATGTTCGATTGGAAAGGTGTCGTTTTCTTAAATGACCCGCCAGTGAGAAAAGAGGACTGAGAAAAGCGGCATACATACTGAAATATCCTTGAGGACAAAGATAAAAATGTTCGAATGGAAAGATGTCGATTTCTTAAATGACCCGCCAGTGAGAAAAGAGGACTGAGAAAAGTGGCATACATGCTGAAAAATCCTTGAGGACAAAGATAAAAATGGTCGATTGGAAAGATGACGTTTTCTTAAATGACCCGCCAGTGAGAAAAGAGGACTGAGAAAAGCGGCATACATACTGAAAAATCATTGAGGACAAAGATAACAATGTTCGATTGGAAAGATGTCGTTTTCTTAAATGACCCGCCAGTGAGAAAAGAGGACTGAGAAAAGCGGCATACATACTGAAAAATCATTGAGGACAAAGATAACAATGTTCGATTGGAAAGATGTCGTTTTCTTAAATGACCCGCCAGTGAGAAAAGAGTACTGAGAAAAGCGGCATACATACTGAAAAATCATTGAGGACAAAGATAACAATGTTCGATTGGAAAGATGTCGTTTTCATAAATGACCCGCCAGTGAGAAAAGAGTACTGAGAAAAGCGGCATACATACGGAAAAATCATTGAGGTCAAAGATAACAATGTTCGATTGGAAAGATGTCGTTTTCTTAAATGACCCGCCAGTGAGAAAAGAGGACTGAGAAAAGCGGCATACATACTGAAATATCCTTGAGGACAAAGATAAAAATGTTCGAATGGAAAGATGTCGATTTCTTAAATGACCCGCCAGTGAGAAAAGAGGACTGATAAAAGTGGCATACATGCTGAAAAATCCTTGAGGACAAAGATAAAAATGGTCGATTGGAAAGATGACGTTTTCTTAAATGACCCGCCAGTGAGAAAAGAGGACTGAGAAAAGCGGCATACATACTGAAAAATCATTGAGGACAAAGATAACAATGTTCGATTGGAAAGATGTCATTTTCTTAAATGACCCGCCAGTGAGAAAAGAATACTGAGAAAAGCGGCATACATACTGAAAAATCCTTGAGGACAAAGATAAAAATGTTCGAATGGAAAGATGTCGATTTCTTAAATGACCCGCCAGTGAGAAAAGAGGACTGAGAAAAGTGTCATACATGCTGAAAAATCCTTGAGGACAAAGATAAAAATGGTCGATTGGAAAGAGGACGTTTTCTTAAATGACCAGCCAGCGAGAAAAAAGGACTGAGAAAAGCGGCATACATACTGAAAAATCCTCGAGGACAAAGTTCGATTTGAAAGATGTCGTTTTCTTAAATGACCCGCCACTGCAGAAAATTCGAAAGATATCGTCTATACAGGCGATTTTTTTTCGATTGAATCATTTTATAATCACCAAAATGATAGAATTAGGACTACTAATAATCTAAAATCTTCTGAAATGGTTCCTCATCGCCAAAATGCTAAATCTGTTATTTGTTGGGGAGCCATTCGCTCTGCAATCAAAACTTCCAACAGTTGTTTTAAAAGGCTGCCAAAATAAACAAAGATGAAACATTTTCGAAGCTGCGGTTTTCAGGATCAGTTCGTATCCAGCTATGAACAATTCAACAAGACTCTGCTTCAGCTCACAAGGGCCGTAAGCGTTCAACAGCCCTACAAAGACAATTTTCCTGATATCATCAGCTCTCAAGTAGGCCATTCTACTCGCCCGACCTGAATTCCATGGACTACCGTGTCTAGTCAATTTAGAGGTAATGCCTGTACTCTGCGGCACAGAAGTTTCAATAGCCTAAAGTAAACACTAACCAGGGAATACGGGAAAATAACCGTGGAGGAAGTAGGTACGGAATATTGTTTTGAATTTCGCTAAACATGTGTCGCTGTACGTCTAAGGAGCATATTTTGAGGACTAATCAACTTTTATCTCAGAAAAGTTCTATTTTTATTATTTATGTTACTTGCAGTGAAAGCTATATCCCAATTTGATAACATTATTCTCAAAAATGTTGTCAAAGCTGTTTTGGACAGCTGTATAATAAAGTAGGTACACAAAATTACCAATCACAATCGCCAAAAGGGATCAATGATCTATGGAAGGTACAACAATACCGACATAACACATATATACCTATGTAAATGACCGTCCCAAAATTGGAAAAAAATGAGGAAGATTGGTCATTATCGCCTCACTATACCTAACCATTGTTTACTAATACAATACACTATATAATCAATGCTAATGCATAAGTCTAATTTGAGTTTCTGTACTGTAGCATTGATTATACGCGGTGAGTTTTAATTTACATGCAACTTGAAGTGGGTGAATCAGTTGGAGCAAATAAGCAAATTTTGTTTAAAAAATGTGGGAAAAAAAAAACAAAAAAATAATAACAACTGTTTTTTATTTGTAAATTTGAAAAATTTGACTTTTAAATAAAATTTTGACAAGCCTTGAGCGCGCTGCGCCATTTAGCGGTAGGTAACATATCGCGAATATTGTTTATTCGCGATATTTTACCTACCGCTAAATGACGCAGCGCGCTCAACGCTTTTTATACTTTTTAGTTTTTTTTCATTGAAAAATTAGGTATCTACATATGATTGCAAAAAAATGTTTTTTCACAAATTTTATAATAAAAGTTGTTTAGTTGCTCGTACTGATTCATCCACTTAAAGGATGCCGGTAAATTAAAACATTCTGTCATGCTAATAGGTAAGTCATTTCCAATTTATGTCTAGGTACTGTATAATACTATCAAATCTATTTTTAGTTGTGTTCGATCCTTTAATTGCATTTTATAGGGTTCATTGTGCATTCGATTACATTGCATTGTATTCCATTGCATACAGTTGAAAACATTATACTAAAAAGTAATAAAAGTTTATCGAAAATAATAGGGTACATTCCAAAATGTATAGGTAAGTTATACATTACATATAACAAATACCAATGAAAAATATACACACACTATACATTACATATAATGCATACCAATAAAAAATGTACGATTTCTGTTTCATACTGGAAGATTTTTTTTATATATTTCAAAGTGGCTCTAAAATGTATTTTTGAACATTTAGCGGCACCTGGTGGATATTTTTGTAACTACGTGAAAACGTTGCCGTCGCGTGTAATCAGCGTCGCAGAACTCATCACTGGCGACTACAGTAACTGGCACAAAACGTTTCCATAAAATTATAAATGAAATCCACTAGATGGCGCTGTACTTTTATTCATTAGAGAAATAATTTTCCCTTGGTTTTGAAAATCTTTTTAAAACTGTCATCGAAACAGGCGTACCTATATTAAAATCAAATGATTTTTTAAACCCCGATTGTTATGACTCATCCAGTTATATCCCAGACAGAGGCGCGGTTACAAACCCTGGTACGTTTGAGCGTTTGCGTGAACTTTATTTTTAGAGCTCCCTACATCTGGGCCAAAGTTTCTTTTTTCAGTGCGTCTCGCTCCGGAAAACGCACGCTCATATATCGGCGTCCTTTTCTTCGATCGTCGGCGTACGCGCCGCAAACAACTTATACCAGTTTCGCGCTCATGGGCGCCGCCGTGCGAGAGCCCGGGTATAGAACTCCTGATAATATCGTAAAAATTACGTGTGCCAGTTCTCACAATAATAATAATAATGTAAGAAGTCGATATCGATGTTGTGTGCATTCCGTGTTAAAAATTCGATATCGGCTATCCGTGTTTTAGTGCCAAAAATATATTGTTGGCGAGTTTCTGACAGCTTATCGCTGCTCCTTGTGTACGATTAGTATGTTTCTCAGGGAGACAGGGTCGCCGTTTGGGGCTTATGCAATTTGGAATTTATGATAAAGCATTCACCACATCACCAGCATGGCTCATATGCGCAGGCACAGGGGTTATAAATCACCGTTTGGGCGGAGCGATAGGCGAGTAAGTATCCAGTATTTATTTAGTAGTAGGTACAACAAACAGACAACACTTAATCCCAAAGAGGAGAACAAGTATTGCACAAAATAACTTTTCTTACATTGCTCCTCGACTGTTCAACAAAATGAATAGTGTTTTTCCTGCAGCACTAAAATTTAGGACTAGTCACGACTGTAAAAAATAACCTAACTGTCAATTTTGACTGGTCGAGAAAAAACGGAGACACTAATTACATATACTTTAGTCGCAATAATGCATCCAAATGTATTAATGCCTACCTACTGGAGTAGAATGAATTCTATTGTATTGTATGAATTCTATTATATTGGATTGTATCAAAAATAAAGGTTGAAATCAAATATCTATTTAAATAAAAAACGGTGTCACAGGTGGCTTCTGAATGAAGGTCGGGATATTAGCCACCAAATATTTGATATTCTTATGTAATTTAATTTAAATAAATTGAATTACTATTATTATTATTTTATTAAATCGCTGTTCTTGTTTTTCTCTTTTTTTAATTGAATTATATTGAAATATATATTTTAACTTGTAACATGGACATTTTATATATAATTGTATCCTCGGACTATTTAAATATGATTCTTTAAATATTTATTGAGATATCATTTTTTCCTTTATTTCGATTCATTAATAATATTTTTATATTTTATTGTATTTATTACGACATTATATTATTATTATTCACTTTAATTATTTCACCATTTACTGAATGTTATTTTTCTAGCACACTACAGCTACATTTACATCACACTACACTACACTACAGTTACATCACACTACACTCAAATTACAATGTTTATTATTATTAGTTAATTTTTAGTATTATTTGATACCTACCATATTTTTTAAAATAAGTATTCTAAAGTATGCATAAACCACTCTACTTGGTACGCTTGCCTTAGTACGGGCCTAGGCCTAGTTAGGCGGCGTTGATTTAAAAAAAATTGGTCTGCGGTGCTTTCTATTTTGCTATTATTTACATTTAAGCCGATAATGTTAAACTTACAATGTACTGCTATAAAAATGTGCTTTTCTTTAATAAATAAATAAATAAATAAATAGGTACAGTCATGGAAATCATTATCATTTTTAGATATCTGATATTGTACACTTTCATAATACATACCTAACTTAATTCGTATTTTTGTTTTGGTTTTATACAATGCATGCACTGAAATCAATTATTAGTTTATGTGCATTCCACCTGTTTGGTTATGTTTTTAAATGTCTTTCTGTAACATGTTAATGTCTTCCTGTTATATTATTACGATAGTACTATGCGCTATGCCAATGATTATTATCGTATGGTATTATAGAATGGAGAGAGGCTGCAGACGCTCGCATAAGTACAATAAGCAAAGCGAAAAAAAAATGATTAAGGCGAAAGTAATTAAGGCGACATGATACCTGGGAACGACCATATTTGAGGAATTTTAGTTTTATGAGTTTTTTTTTTAATATAAGCATTAATTTTAAAAAGTTTCTAAGTGAATCCCTCGATAAGGAACCAATTTAAAATTTGACTAAAAAAGTTTTCTCATTGCCTTGGACATTAAGGCTTTAAACTGACTTCGAAAACTTTCAGGCGCGTTTACTCCTGCATTGTAAGTGGTGAATGTGTTTTATTATAATTTTATTATATTGACTGATTAATTTTCTAGGGCAGCACTTAGTCACATTTTTTATTTAGGCCCTAAATTAATTACAATTAATTAAAACGTGAAAGCGCTCTAAGAGTTACGCTAAATATGCTTTGCCATTAACACCCTTATACCTTTACTGCGTAAAGATAGTTATTCTGTACTAGCGCTGCGATTGACCGTTTAGTATGCGTCTGGTTCCCGGCGTTAGCGGATGTGGAATCTGCGCTTAACGCTGGATTTTTATTGGTTTTTATTGGTTTTATTTTCAGGTGTCTTCCCATTTCGGATATTTTTCTGAGGTCTCATGTCGCCTTAATAAAAAAAACCATGAAGGTTAATGAAACAACCACAGACACTATCTTTAACGAGTATGATTTATTGCATATCCTGCAGGTTATCTGGTTTATGCGCCGAATAAAATCCAGGTAAATACAACAAACGTCCCCCAAAGATCAATGTTAACAAGAGTCTCTTAGAAATGTAAAATAAATATTCTCCGAATGCGAACCTTCCTCGGGAATTTTTTGAAAATACATGCCTGAAAATCACATTTTCCGATATTTTGGCACTTGAAAATTATTAAAGTAAGTATAGGCATGGTCTTTATCAAAAATTGGGCTTTTCTTTTGTAGTTTACTTACGCGTAAAATACATTTTTATATATTTTTTTAATTGTATCTAAACTTGGTACACACTAGATAAAATAGTAATCACGATGTCATGTGGTTTATTACTCGTGACGAGAATATTTTGTATATATAATATTCATATAATATATTCATATAATATATAATATTTATATTTTGTTTATTACTCGTGACGAGAATATGAGGCGATAAATATATTTAGATTTAAATCACTTGACTTATGCAAAAGCGATTGTCTAAATTCTACTGCAATATCTCAATAAAAATATTAAATTAGGGAAAACTAATGAGTAATAAAGCATATGTAAAGAAAAAAGTTGTCTTTTACTACGATTACGTTTTTATAATCGATAGAAAAAATAATCGAGATTAATTACTAACAATTTCAATCAAGAAGTATCCTAACCTAACAGCTATTTGACCAGTTCTTCACTAGTCCTGGCTGCTTCATCTATAGTTACATTTGTAGGTATCCAAATTATAAAATTAAGTCCCTTTTGAGGCCCCTTCGGAACCCCATTGAGTCGGGGGCCCTCGGCGATCGCCGACTTGGCCAGCCCGGGCCTGCCGGCTGCCCCCCCCCTCCTTACCTCCCTCTAAAATTGGCGCTAGTAAATTAGACTTGATTAGGCGGATGGGCACAAAGATTTAGAAGTCTCGCCCAAGTAGAGTTGCATGTGTATACGGAATCTTTTAAGGGGTATTTTGGCCTAGAGGCCTAAATTTTAGGCTTTTTTCCGAGAAGGATAAAAAAAATATTTTTACGATACAAAATGTTTATTGAGGTTTCATGAAAACAAAAAAATTTAAAATTCAAAGAATTAAAGGGTAGTGAAGTGGGGGCTAAAAAAGGTGCGTCCTCGTTGACATGATTCCAATCCTTGTAGTGTTATGAAACAAAGAAAAATAAAAAAATCTTGGTTAGTAAGGACGTCGCTATGGCCCGGACCTTGGAAAGAAAAATATTACCTTTTAATATTATCTTTTTTACGCAAAATGGCAACGTTTAAAAAAAATATATTTTTTTTAATTTTTCAATATATTTTTTTAATGTAAAAAAATAAATAATCCGTGGTCCCGGATATAGAGAGGGATAAGCAAATAGGATTTTCAACAAATTTCAAATAAATCGTTTAAGTAGAACTTGAGATATCATGTCAACCAGTTCGAAAAAAGTAGTTTCGAGAAAAAAGCGTTTAAAGTTCGAGACAAAGTTTCGGGAGCGTAACTCAGATATTGTACCTAATTCTCACATTTGGTTCTACTTCGAAATTAACGTTTTCTGAAGTACAGAATCATAGTTCTTACTTTCCCCACCAGAATTCGCCACCAGCTCGATTTTTGCAAAAATGGCACTATGTTTCCCCCAACTTTTTCAAATGATACTTTAAGTTGTTGGTTATATTTTAAGTGATTTAGGTGGTGATTTTAACTAAGTTGTGAAAATATTATAAGTAGTTTCATTAGTATGAAGTGTAGGTGTGAACTAATTATTGCGTTTTTGTATTTTATTGAAAATAGTCTGGAAACTTAGCAACGATATACTGGAAAGTTAGCAACGATATTGTAAAAATATTCCATCTTCCAAATTTTATTTTATCTAAAATTACGAATGTGAAACAAAATAAATGTCGATGTAATTATAAATTGATTGAGGTTTCGAATCGCAAAAATTATCTTGTTCGCGGGAAGTATTATTATAGAAGAAGAATCAGGTAGATAGGTATTCGATTTTTTTTCACCAACTTTCTGGTAATTTTCTACCTCACGTATTAACATTGAAAAGACGTGAATTGTTCAGTGCGCCAGCGCTGCTAGCCAAGAGCATTCTTGAAACATCCCAGAAAGACGAAAATGACCGCCTTTTGTAATGTAATTCTTATGAGTGCATTGTACATAGTAATAAAGCGCAGGCCGCAGTGATACGTGCGATGCACCAGTCCTCAAGGTGTGGCGACCTCCTTGCGCGGTTCAACCCCCCCTCCCCCTCCTTCACCCTCACCCCTCGCCCACGCGAACTACCCTCGCGGAGGACGCGAACATCGATTCCGCGACCCGCGCATGCGTCTTCATACAACCTCCAATTTACTAATTTCACTACGGAATACGAGAGTTCTGCGACGGTACATTTACATTTTAAATAAAAATCGAATTTATGATTGGATTTAAATGAAATATTTTTATAAAATCTTCTTTATTTCGGCCAAATTTAGAATTCTTCTTTCGCTATGTGAATTCAACAAAGTCGTATATTTTATAGCGAGTATAACAGTATTTTTGCCATAGCTACTTCTATTGATGTTTGTCATTTTTTTCAGAATTTTGATTATTATAATTATAAAAGATGAATCGGGTATCCGATTTTTTTTCACCAACTTTCTGGCAATTTTCTACCTCACGTTTTAACATTGAAAAAACGTGAATTGTTCAGCGCGCCAGTTCTGCTAGCTAAGAGCCTTCTTGGAAGTCCGAGAAAGTCGAAAATGACCGCCGATATAACGTATCTTTTATTATTTTTATTTCTCCATCAAAGCATCATCCTATAAACAAAAGTTGCTTGATTTGTCGTACTGATTCACACACTACGAGGATGTTACTAATTAAAAATTACCTTGTATAAATAATCAACTATTTCACAGAAGAAAATTCTAAAACTGGTGCTTTCGCATCTCAAATTTTATGGCTTCGAAGAGGGGAGTGGGTATTAAGGTATACACCTTACGTGCGGTAAGACAGCATTCCTTTGCAGCTCTGTTTGTATTTATTTATTGCCTAATCAAAGCGTTTAGGTACAACATGAGATATAAGACACGGCCCGCAGAATCAGCCACTGAGGTTGTAAATAGCAAATAGTGACAAATAGCAAAAATTACTCAAAAAGACTCAGGAGAAACGATAACTTTATGGTAAAGGACTACAATAATTATTTTCAAAAAATCTATGCCGAAACGATATTAGATATTTTTTTATAAGCACAGAGGTAGGTATCATTTCATAAGACTTTTAAAAAATATGCTAACCCGAAAGAGAGATCATCACCGTGAGTGCTTCATTTTCCCAACTTAAAACCGCATGTCTTCTTGCCTTCGACTGCTTTCAATTTTTTGTTTTTTCCGTGTTAGCCGCTCTTGTAGAAACCTCTACAAGTGCGACAGCACAGATTCAAGCTCAGTGAACACTTTCTGACTAGCTTTATAATCCCCCCTGTACTATATTACTTAACACATATATACAATCTGTTCATAAAGTATCCAGCCACTGGCCGACAAAATATAATTATCATTGTAATATATATTATACACGTCAGATTGCAATCTCAAGTATTTCTTAAATCGCACATATAGGCACAGGCGTAAGCCTAGTTAGATGTGTGACGTGCCTCGGGTCGCATGGGATTGGGATTAATTAACTTGTCGCTTTATCTAACAAGAAAGTAACCGTTTTTTTCCTATGTAACCTTAGATATGTAAAATGAAAATGGAAAAATAAAAAAAAATAAAAATATTAAATTAAATAAATTGAAAATACATTTACTCTAATACAAACTCTGCTGCTAATGCACAACTGCTCCCAGCGATTACACTACAGTGGAAACCACTTTTGAAATAGTGTGCAACTGGTCCATCGCATTACCCATAATGTCTTCTCTTGATTCTAATCAGTCCCTTTCAGCGGCATTTTGAACCTGGGTCATTGGTCATGTTTAGGTAATAGGGATCCTGAGAAGCAACTGGAATGCCGGGACTGCGAGATTTTGTATGGTTCAAGTTAACAACTATTCAATGGCATGGTCAATTCATCTTATAGAAGACCTACAAGGGTTCGCTGTCTGCTAATGTCTGCAGTGGTATAAATAATTATGTTGTGGTGCTCTTAAACGGGTCACATTTTCGCTTCAATATGTGGTTGCAATACAGTTGCCGCCAAGTTTGCTAGCAATACCAGCTATGCTATACCAGCTATACAAAAATATTGTTAGTATATCCCGGTCATATAGCTAAATATGTTTTGTATGGCCGAAGCATTTTATGTATTGCCGGCTCGTTGCTAGACGATCGCTTCGCAATCGAAAATACTGCAATATTGCCCGGCCAGCTTTATTGTTGTTTCGTTCTGCGGCATAAGCCCTTTCTGATGCGAGGATATAAATATATATATATATATATATATATATATATATATATATATATATATATATATATATATATATATATATATATATATATATATATATATATATATATATATATATATATATATATATATATATATATATATATATATATATATATATATATATATATATATATATATATATATATATATATATATATATATATATATATATATATATATATATATATATATATATATATATATATATATATATATATATATATATATATATATATATATATATATATATATATATATATATATATATATATATATATATATATATATATATATATATATATATATATATATATATATATATATATATATATATATATATATATATATATATATATATATGTGTAAATTATTATTTTCAAATTGAAATTATGTATTAATACTAAATAAATTAACGTATAAAATAAATGAAAGGAGACTTATCTGGTCTGTGTAGACCAGGAGTGACTCCACGCCTTTTTTTCTTCTCTATTCTTTCAGTGTTGGTCAATAATCCCTGCTGTGGTATTAGAAGTCTGGCCAACCGGACTTCTTCCTGCCTCATGCAGTGGTGACACAAGTGAAAGTCGAGAATCTATGCTGGAAAGGAATAGGCGATTAGTATATCTAAAAACTAATGATTAATGAAAAATGTTGGTTCTATATTTCGGTGTAAACCGTTGTCAAGATAAATGACATTTCTGAAATCGAACAATTCCTTGAAAATTTAAATTCAAGAAATCGAACCAATAGAAATGATTAATACTATTTTACACGATCCAGCTAAAGTATATCATAACCGACCGTGAAAAATATTATTTTTAATGAATGATTATAAATAAAAAATAAAAAGCAGTTGATGAGTATTAAACCTGATTGAATAAACCCCATTAATATTGTCTATTGAGACCCGAACCTTTGCAAGCGCCTAAAATATAAATAAAAGCCATTTCCCTAGATTTGACATCCCTTTCTTTTGCATTATCACCAAGGCACTTTATTATTTTAACCTTAAAACATTGATCAAAAGTTAAATTATGTGCCCTGGCATGCAAAGATATTGGGAGCTGGCTTTCATTTCCAACACTGGCCCTATGATTATTTAGTCTAATATTAAGTGGTGTGGTTGTTTCGCCGATATAAAAAGCACTGCAAGTGTTACACAGAAGCTGATACACTATATTTTTTGAATAACAACTACAATGAAAGGGAACCCTGTATTTATTAGTAGTATTTGGACTGGAAAAAAAAGGACTTTGATCTAACAGAGGACAAGTTTTACAACGTGGACGACCACAAGGTTGAAGACCCAAGTTATTATTACCAACAGAGAAATTTTGTTTATTTTTTGTTTTGTTTAATATTGATCTAATATTAGGTGGTCTGCGGAAAGATAAAATTGGTGGTAAATCTAAGAGATCTTTGGTGGACGCATCATTAGAAATAATAGGAAATAAATCAGCTAATATATCTCGCAGTTTCTCGGCTCCGGGAAAATAAGTGGTGATGAGAAACATTCTATTTAAATTTGAAGATATTTTTGGGCTTGGTGTATATTTTACTTCAGAATTTAGAATATTTTTTTCTAATAGAGGAGCAGGATAATTTCTTTCCAGAAGAGATTTTTTCAGGTTAATGAGATATTTATCTAAATTTTCCTTGTTGTTAACCAAACGGTGTCCGCGAATGGACATTGAATAGGGAATGGATTTTTAGTATGAAATGGATGACAGCTATCAAAGTGTAGATACTGTTCCTGATTTGTAGGTTTAATATGGATTGCCGTTTTAATTATACCATCGGAAATGATCAAATCAACATCTAAGAAAGTAATTTGTGATTTAGAAACTGTATGAGTGAAATTTAAAGGTCCAAAATTATTTAGGTCGTCAAGAAAGGCTGTTAACGTAACTTGTCCGTGTGGCCAAATCATTATTATGTCGTCAATAAACCTATACCATAAAATGGGTTTTAAATTTTGTGTTTTAAGAAAATTTTGCTCTAATAAACCCATAAAAAGGTTAGCATACGAAGGTGCCATTCTAGTGCCCATAGCAGTTCCTTTAATTTGAAGATAAAATTCATCTTCAAAAGTAAAAGCATTACACGTCAAGACAAATTCGGCTAATTTGCAAAGAAAATCTGTAGACGGTATTTGAGGATGAGGTCTATCATCGAGAAAATGAGAAATGGCTTCCAGTCTAGTAGAGACACGTATATATATATATATATATATATATATATATATAGATATATATATATATATATATATATATATATATATATATATATATATATATATATATATATATATATATATATATATATATATATATATATATATATATATATATATATATATATATATATATATATATATATATATATATATATATATATATATATATATATATATATATATATATATATATATATATATATATATATATATATATATATATATATATATATATATATATATATATATATATATATATATATATATATATATTGTAGCGGTATTGGCTTTTCCGGCGAGAAAAACAGTCGGAAAACCCAATCTCGTTCGCGACATTCAATACGAAAACATGCCCTTTGATCCGCGAGCGGTTTGACAGTTCAGTCAGCGCGAGCGGCGTAGTGTCGGACACCGATTGCGCGACGGATCGACCCGTTATCGATCGTGCGATCATTTAGCGATCCGGTGTACAAATATCACACAAATAAAATAATTTCGAATAAATTCGGAATTATGTCAGAATATAATAATGATAAATAAAAGTAATATTCGATTGTTTTAAAATTTATTATTTAGACTGTAAAATATTTGGTTCTTAAAAATAATTGAAATATAGAATATAATACAAAAATAAATCAGGAAATTTAATGAAAAGAATCACGAAATTATTAGTTCGCAATAGAATTTCGTTTCGTTTTTGGGCGGGATAACGAAGTTCGTTGACCCGCGGATTACCTCGCAGATTGTAAAAGGGTCATTCGTTTTCCGGCCTTCAGGCAAACCACTCCGAATAATCAAGAGATCCCGAGGGAATATTAGTGATACGGATAACTCGGTGAGTCCTGTTTAATGCTTGAGGGTTAGAGGAAACCCGCTATGGGTTCCCGATTAACGATAGGGAGAGTGCCGGCCGGGAAGATCGGACCACTGACGGGGGGCCGCTGCCCTCAGTCCTCCCTGGTCCAATCTGTCCTATCCCCTGGCCGCGCTGAGTGTTTCCTAACCCGAATATTGTGATCTGTGCAGGGATCTCTTGAAGGCGACCATCTCCGGCGTCTGGATCTCTTGAAGGCGACCATCTCCGGCGTCTGGATCTCTTGAAGGCGACCATCTCCGGCGTCTGCATCTTTTGAAGGCGACCATCTCCGGCGTCTGGATCGGGAAGGCGACCAATCTCCGGCGTCTAGATCCTTGGAAGACGACCAACCTCCGGCGTCTGCATCACTCAAGGCGACCTCAAGGGAGGCGATATAGGGCGAGCACAGCAGCGAGATCTGGCGGGCATCAACCTCAGCTACCCCCAGGTTCCGGGAACGCAGATCCCCGGCGAGAAGAACCTTTCGGGCTCAAGCGGTGCGGCTAAAGACGAGGGAAGCCGTCCCTACAGACGTCCAAGGAGTAGAAGCCGACGGAGGCCTCGCAGGCGCAGTGCCGGGACTGGGAGTACTCTCGGGGCTATCCCTCGTTCACACGTTTTCCCCCTGGATCGTCAACGTCAACGTCCTTTTATTTTAACTTTACGTTTTTATCTAGTCAACGTTTCACCATTGTCACTTTTATATTTTTATCTTTTAACGCTTTTTTATTTTATAATTTTATCTTGACGTTTTGTTGTTTTATCTTTTATACTTTTTTATAAATCGTTCTTAATTTAACTTTTAAAACCTCAATAAACACAAACTATTACTGAGCTGATTGTTTCCGATTTCTCATTACGGAGCCGACCCTCGAGATCAGGTCCCTGCTCTTCTCTAATTTTGAGTTACCGGTCATAGAATACTTTATTCAATCTTCGATTATCATATCGTTAAATTGGTCGATTTTAAGTGTTTCGCGAACGTACGATACTTAATCGGCGCGGTGAATATATTGCCGCGGCCGTTATACGACAATACATACTAATTGACGTTTTCATACCTAAAATAAGGCCTTGTTAAATCTAAAACCATAAATACCCAAAACTATTATTTATAAACTTATTCATAAACGTCACAGTGGCGCCCAACGTGGGGCTGTCATTCGGCTGTTGCAACGGTCCGGGAGTAATGCAGTCCCTGATGGATTCTCTGATCGGATCCGTGTTCGAGAAGCGGGTATTCGTCTATCTCGACGACATAATCATTACTGGTTCAACTTTTGAAGAGCACGCTTCGCTATTGTCGCAGGTGCTCGATAGGCTGAAACATGGAAATTTATCCATAAATTATGACAAATATCAGTTCTTCCGAAGCGAGCTAAAGTATCTGGGACACGTCGTCGACCGGTTTGGGCTACGAGTGGACCCGGTTAAAGTCTCTGCAATATCGGCCTTCCCGACACCAAAGACTAAGAAGGAGGTTCGCCGGTTCTTGGGAATGGCGAGTTGGTATAGGAGGTTCATCGAAGGGTTTGTCACGATAGCCGCACCCTTAAATAATTTAACATCGACAAAGCAGGGCTCGCCTAAATTTTCCTGGAGCAACGAAGCGGAAGAGGCTTTTAATAAGTTGAAAGCTGCAATATCGTCGGCTCCTGTGTTAGCGTGCCCGGATTATACTAGGCCGTTCAAGGTCTATACGGATGCTTCGGCGTATGGAACAGGGGGGGTGCTCACGCAAGGCGATGGGCCGGAGGAGAAGCCGGTAGCATTCACGAGCCGTTCCTTATCGGCCGCGGAAAGGAACTTTGCAGCTACGGAACGTGAAGCCCTCGCAGTCTTGCATGCCGTAGAGCACTGGCGTTGCTATCTGGATACGGGCGAGGAGTTCCAAATATACACAGACCATGCGTCTTTGCGTTGGTTCTTGAACCTAGAATCTCCCACAGGCCGGTTAGCACGGTGGGGCGTCCGGTTGTCTCCGTTCAATTTCAAAATATTTCACCGCAAGGGCAGTGATCAAATTGTTCCGGACGCTCTATCACGAGCTCCCTTGGTAGCTTCAATAAGGATCGACGATACTCAGGACGTTTGGTTCAAGTCGCAGTACGAGGGTGTGCAGCGAAATCCGCAAGCATATCCAAATTTTGTTATTAGAGAGGATAAGCTTTATCGATATAGTAGGGCAGACGGTGAAATAGATCCTGAATTCCAGTGGAAGCAGGTATTAATGGCAGAAGACCAAAATAGGCTCTTGGGAGAACACCATAATCAGCCAACTGCTGGGCATATGGGAGTCTACAAGACGTATCATAGGCTGCGACAACACTATTACTGGCCGGGCTTGTATCAATCTGTAGTAAAGTATGTTTCCGATTGCGAAACTTGCCTGGCAACAAAGCATACTACGGCGCCGCCTATCGGCCTGATGGGTACTCCTAAGAAATGTAGCCGCCCATTTGAATATATAGCGTGGGACTTACATGGTCCGATGCCGTTAACGAAGGATAAAAATCGTTATATTCTTTTGATAACGTGTTGCTTCAGCAAGTATTGCCTAGTAATACCCCTGAGAGAAGCGTCATCGGCTTGCATGATACCATTTATCAAGGAGAAGCTGTTTCTAATACACGGGATCCCGCGGGTAATATTATCAGATAACGGTAAGCCGTTTATATCTAAGGAAATGAAGAACTTTTTGCAATCGTATAATATACCACAGGTGTTAAATACTCCCTTCTATACACCGCAGGTTAATACTGTAGAACGTTACAATCGTACGTTAAGTACGATGTTGTCCGCTTATGCAAAAAATAATCACAAAACTTGGGACGTCCACTTACCAGAGTTTCAATTTGCGTTGAATTCGGCAAAGTCAGAATCGAGCGGATTTAGTCCACACTTCTTAGTGTACGGTCGCGAATTAGTGGCTTCAGGGGAAGTATATTCTGCAATGTCTCCAGTAGAAGCGCACGATGCCATCTTATCGCCCGAAGAAGACGATCGTCTAGATAGATTCGGCAAGCTGCAATCAATATTTAAGCAAGTTAGGAACAACCTAGATATACAACATCGCAAAAATAAGAGATTATACGATCGGGGTCGTCGTCCACCTTCGTTAAAAGTAGGCGATACAATATGGAAAAAATCTCGTGTTCTTAGCGACAAAGCGAAAGGTTTTTCCGCAAAACTAGCGGCAAACTATGAGCGTTGCCGAATAAGGGAAAAGCTGTCAAATAACGTATACAAACTAGAAACTGGGGATGGAAAATTGCTAGAGGGAACTTATCACATAAAAGACTTCAAAATACCAATGAATCGCTCGAATACGGAGACTGGCAGTAATAGGAATTAAAAATAAATAAAAATGACAATACACAGGTTGAATACAAGACTTAAAACCTTCCTATGAATACTAGGGTTCAACCCCATATTATTTAATCATAATGTATGTTAGGGTAATAACCCCATTAAAATAGTTAACTCGGGTTAAAATAAATATGCAACCTAGCTCTTATAGTAATTCACCGTACAAACTATATATAGTGTGCTGCACAAAACAGCTACACATTAATAAAAGTGAATAATACATACCGGTCACGGTGATATCGCGGGCGCTCGGAGAGTCCGGACCGCCTGGACTTCAGTTCTACGGCTTCAACTTCTGAAAATGGAGAATTGGTAGATACGGGTCAATAGAGATGTCAACATTGGGATCCCAGAGTTAGGTAGATACATCACAGCTTAAGAACCATGGGCATTGGCGGTAGGGATACACCGTCAGTGTCATGAAAGTGGCGCTGTGCCACACATATACTTGGCACAGTTTCATGTATGTCGTAGAGTGTTCGAGGAAGGATGAATGGTGAAGAAAGAAACGGTTATCGTGGTTCACGTCGCACTATTCGAGAATATAAGCTTGCGAAGACGGGGTATAGCAACCCGTATATAGGAAGCCTCTCTGCGCAACTCACTGTATAGCCAATCACATATTTTGGTGCCCTTTCGTTCAACATAGTTCGGGGGACAGGAAAGTTGCAGATAAAATCGGAAGCACTCATGTAATAGATGCGGGTCAGCAGTGAAAAAACACTAATTCATTACGGGGAAACATTCAGTTGATACTTTGGAGCACAACCCTCATTACAGCTTTGTCATGGCATAAAACAAAGATTTCGGGTTCAAATAGGTTGCGTGTCTGCTGCGCGCCTTAAAATTACACGGAAAGGAATACTTATTGGGAGTTTGAAGCGAATTCCGGCGAAAAATATTCGTGGCGCCGCGTTGCCGCCACGAAAGTGAGGTTATCGCGGGCGTGCGAGTCAAATAAATTAGCAAGTACGTACTTACCGATCCGAAAATTCCGTGTTCTCGTGAATTTTCTTCATAGACGGGTGGGTGTTGTAGCGGTATTGGCTTTTCCGGCGAGAAAAACAGTCGGAAAACCCAATCTCGTTCGCGACATTCAATACGAAAACATGCCCTTTGATCCGCGAGCGGTTTGACAGTTCAGTCAGCGCGAGCGGCGTAGTGTCGGACACCGATTGCGCGACGGATCGACCCGTTATCGATCGTGCGATCATTTAGCGATCCGGTGTACAAATATCACACAAATAAAATAATTTCGAATAAATTCGGAATTATGTCAGAATATAATAATGATAAATAAAAGTAATATTCGATTGTTTTAAAATTTATTATTTAGACTGTAAAATATTTGGTTCTTAAAAATAATTGAAATATAGAATATAATACAAAAATAAATCAGGAAATTTAATGAAAAGAATCACGAAATTATTAGTTCGCAATAGAATTTCGTTTCGTTTTTGGGCGGGAAAACGAAGTTCGTTGACCCGCGGATTACCTCGCAGATTGTAAAAGGGTCATTCGTTTTCCGGCCTTCAGGCAAACCACTCCGAATAATCAAGAGATCCCGAGGGAATATTAGTGATACGGATAACTCGGTGAGTCCTGTTTAATGCTTGAGGGTTAGAGGAAACCCGCTATGGGTTCCCGATTAACGATAGGGAGAGTGCCGGCCGGGAAGATCGGACCACTGACGGGGGGCCGCTGCCCTCAGTCCTCCCAGGTCCAATCTGTCCTATCCCCTGGCCGCGCTGAGTGTTTCCTAACCCGAATATTGTGATCTGTGCAGGGATCTCTTGAAGGCGACCATCTCCGGCGTCTGGATCTCTTGAAGGCGACCATCTCCGGCGTCTGGATCTCTTGAAGGCGACCATCTCCGGCGTCTGCATCTTTTGAAGGCGACCATCTCCGGCGTCTGGATCGGGAAGGCGACCAATCTCCGGCGTCTAGATCCTTGGAAGACGACCAACCTCCGGCGTCTGCATCACTCAAGGCGACCTCAAGGGAGGCGATATAGGGCGAGCACAGCAGCGAGATCTGGCGGGCATCAACCTCAGCTACCCCCAGGTTCCGGGAACGCAGATCCCCGGCGAGAAGAACCTTTCGGGCTCAAGCGGTGCGGCTAAAGACGAGGGAAGCCGTCCCTACAGACGTCCAAGGAGTAGAAGCCGACGGAGGCCTCGCAGGCGCAGTGCCCGGACTGGGAGTACTCTCGGGGCTATCCCTCGTTCACACGTTTTCCCCCTGGATCGTCAACGTCAACGTCCTTTTATTTTAACTTTACGTTTTTATCTAGTCAACGTTTCACCATTGTCACTTTTATATTTTTATCTTTTAACGCTTTTTTATTTTATAATTTTATCTTGACGTTTTGTTGTTTTATCTTTTATACTTTTTTATAAATCGTTCTTAATTTAACTTTTAAAACCTCAATAAACACAAACTATTACTGAGCTGATTGTTTCCGATTTCTCATTACGGAGCCGACCCTCGAGATCAGGTCCCTGCTCTTCTCTAATTTTGAGTTACCGGTCATAGAATACTTTATTCAATCTTCGATTATCATATCGTTAAATTGGTCGATTTTAAGTGTTTCGCGAACGTACGATACTTAATCGGCGCGGTGAATATATTGCCGCGGCCGTTATACGACAATACATACTAATTGACGTTTTCATACCTAAAATAAGGCCTTGTTAAATCTAAAACCATAAATACCCAAAACTATTATTTATAAACTTATTCATAAACGTCACAATATATATATATATATATATATATATATATATATATATATATATATATATATATATATATATATATATATATATATATATATATATATATATATATATATATATATATATATATATATATATATATATATATATATATATATATATATATATATATATATATATATATACTCAATCATATAATTTCTTCTAAAATAAGTTACTAACATCCATTTCTGTTACAGAAACCATCCTCCTATACTTATTACATCCAAGGGCATACAGTAATTCGGCTGCAATAACTAAGAACATCATAAATTATCAATTGCGGAAACAGGTGCTGCTGCCCTAAGTATTTAAAGAGGACATTAACTATCGGTAAAATGTTTCTGGTCCACCAGGACCCCAGATAAGTAACTTTTCATGAATCTAATTTTATATATTATTGAAAATAATATATATATATATATATATATATATATATATATATATATATATATATATATATATATATATATATATATATATTTATATAAATATATACATATATATATATATATATATATATATATATATATATATATATATATATATATATATATATATATATATATATATATATATATATATATATATATATATATATATATATATATATATATATATATATATATATATATATATATATATATATATATATATATATATATATATATATATATATATATATATATATATATATATATATATATATATATATATAGATATATATATATATATATATATATATATATATATATATATATATATATATATATATATATATATATATATATATATATATATATATATATATATATATATATATATATATATATATATATATATATATATATATATATATATATAGGACCCACGGCCAAGAGACACTGGTATCTTTTCTAGAAGATTTAAATAATTTCTCCACTATGGAATTTACCTTTAAATTTTCTAGCGAAAGAGTCACATTTCTAGATGTGGATCTAGTTCTTGTCGATGGTACTCTAAAAACCTCGGTCCACATAAAGCCGACCAACCACCAACTCTATCTACACTACAATAGTTGCCATCCTCCACATACTAAGCGCTCCATACCGCACTCTCTTTCAATTCGGGGTCATCGCATATGCAACAATAATTTTAGCCTCAGCACATACCTCGATTCTCTCAATTTGGCTCTCAAAAGAAGAGATTATCCTGATGTTTTGCTTGCTAATCAAATTATTCCCGCGCATAGGCGATTCCACTTGAAATCCAACAACACCTTGCCGAAAAAAGAAATGGTAAACTTGTGTACCACCTACTTTCCCGGAGTTGAAAAGTTAAGGCCAATTTTGAAGGACTTGTTCCCGATCCTTTCATCGAGCCCGTTGACGAAAAGTCTCTTTTCCGGCCCTCCCTCAGTGTCATATCGTCGACCACCTAACCTACGCAACATTTTGTCTAAGACAGGGACTCCATCTCCCGTGACGCAATCATCGCTACCACCAGGATCATTTCCCTGCAATCGCAGTCGTTGCAAAACATGCCCGATCCACCTCCAGGCAGAAGAGTTCACGAGCCCCAATACCTCCGAAAATTATTCGATCAAATCGCATGCAGATTGCAATTCGCAAAATTGCATTTACTATCTTCAATGTAAGTTTTGTGAGGCGTTTTACGTTGGGGAAACCACCAACGCTCTCAGATTGAGGATGAATAATCACAGATCCTCAGTGAGAAACGATCTGTCTAATCTTCCGATTCCACTCCACGCTCGGTCGCATGGAAAACCCTTTAACGACTGTTTTACGGTTAAGGTGGTAAAGGCCTTCCCAGAGAACACGCCTGAAATTAAGCTCAAAACATGGGAACTGGGACATATTTGGGTACTTGGAGCTTGCCATGGCAAAGGCCTGAATATTCAACATTAATGATACAGACACATTCCATCCTATAGTATACACCCTTTTAATATATACATATATATCTATCTGTTTTTATACTCTCACAAACACACCCTCACAAACATACACACTCACACAAATAAACACACCCTCACTCACCCTCACACACACACACACACACACACACACACACACACACATACACACACACAGTGTAGATACAAATTACACTATATATTAATTCTTCCACCTATATATTCTTATACACTCTACATATTCTCATACACTCTACATATCATTATTATTTCCACATTACAAAATTCTAAATCCAATATTTTATTTAAAAATGCATTTTCCCGCCCATTACACCCCTCTCCCAGCACCACAGAGGAATGCGGGTAGTTGCAGGTGACAGCTTCCACTGCAGTATTCTTCTTGCCGCTGAAGAAGGAGCCACGGGCTCCGAAACGTCCGGCAAAGGTACAACCTTCACTAACCTTACAATTAAATAAAAATGTTTTAAAAGTTTTCATTTAAAAATTATATATATATATATATATATATATATATATATATATATATATATATATATATATATATATATATATATATCCTTGATAGATAATTTTATTGTAAATTTGTTATTAATAGTGAATTCATATCAAAAAGATCTTTCAATTTGTATTCAAAAACATTCAGTCTTAGATATTTAAAGTGTCATGTCTATTGAAGTAAGGTCGAATCTACATTCTCGTTTTTTTTTTGTTTTACATTTTCTTTCCAAACAATACAAGCCGCTGCGACACGTATGATTTCGTCAGCCGTTGTTACCCGATTGTGTAGCCCGTTTACGAGACAAAATTATGGGCCATACTTTTGCAGAAATATTGCCGAGAAAGGCCGAGATATATTTTCCAGCCATATGCTGCATTAAAATGTTGCAATGATAGCCGGGCTCTATACAATATTGGAGCCACATATTGCCCCTAAAGTATAGCCCGTTTAGGACCACCATTAATAACTTCACACGGTAAGTTCATTTTTATATTATTTATAATGTCAAACAACCGCGATAGTCTTCGTTTTCATATTGCGGCAACCCAAAGAGCTAATAGAATAGAGAGCGGGTGTGTGAAGGTGGACTGTGAGTGAATGCGTTAACCGAATAGAAAGAGATGGCTTCATGTGAGCCCCCCCCCCCTCTATATTTGTCAAGTTGCGCATGCGCGTTTATCCATAGCATAGCAGGCTTATGGCGTCGAATCGTTGCCATAGTGATATATAAACGTTGACATAGTGATATATTTACGTGTCTCTACTAGACAAGGATAGTGGGAGTACTATATGCTGCTGTCTCTTTCTATTCGGCTGACGCATTCTCAGGCTGTTCTCGGGGTCTAGTACTTATGGGTCAATGGGTTGTACCTACCACTCCTTTATCCTTGAAATGGCATGGCGGCGTGAAATGGCATGGCGGCGTGAGATGGTATGGCGGCGTGAGATGGCATGACGGCGTTCTTGAAACACTGATGGGTCTTGTAAATAGTTTTTTCGTAGGTATTGTCAGGCTATTGGTCAAATTTAACACAATTTCCAATAAATCCTTTCACCTTTGTCAATCCTATGCGCTTACTACACTTTCTCACTATTCAGCCGATTTCCGCATACTTTGTTTATTTACGAGAAAAGGAAGTTAGATTTGATACTTTTTGAACAGATTGCTTATATTCCTTCACCCGTATCTTGCTTACTTCGTTAATTTTAAAGATTTGTTCTAATACCATACGGTATACTAATGGGCGTTCTGCCAACACTTTTAAATCTTCACGTTTGTGGTACTGAAAGGAGTCTGAATTATCTAGCCGTCTAATAATTTACCATCTACTTAATTGCTTTCTTTCAACCTCAACATGCCGCCATAATGGTTCCAACTATTTCTGCTTGGATGATTTTGGCGTGTGCTCTCAGTGATTTAATCAAGCTGTAGAGCAGTGTAATATGTCTTTGCTATTGCAAGTGATATTTTTTTTCTTTTTATGCTGGTAGTATGTAGTCCTTTACAGAATACGTTCTTGGGTGATATATGTATTGCCTAAAATCATCAAGATTGTGTAGCACGTTTACGAGATATCATCAGACAAGGTGATGAATCGATAATCGGCGACAATAATCCATGCATTTCTTGGAAAATTTTACTGTATGGGCTGCCATCCAAAAAAGCTGTCATTTCTAACATTGCCTCGCAATTCACACAATATCACATTGATAGTCCTAGCATCAGCATCGCAAGCAATAAGTACTTAATCGACACACTCGTAGGTAATTTCACATTTCCGTTAGTCAGTTGATATCGTGTACCGACAGCGACGAGTCTGTCGCGCGAGTCGGTTTAAAGTGCGATGAAATGGGACGAGAAGGAATAATGTATTCGTTTGTTACTTTCGGAAGTATTTTATTCGATAGCTGTTTATTGGTAAATATTGCTACCTTTTATTAAATAAATTGAAATATCGTTTGTTACTTTCGAGTTATTAAAACATACTTATTAATTTGCTAATAGAAAAGCTGATGCTTCTTAAAAAAAATAAATTCGTTTTTCTCTGTTTTCATTAACAGATTAATTTATTTAATAAAGGATATTGACAATAGAATGTATAGACATTCATACTGCCAAGTTCTAAATATTAGGTTTTTACCTATAAAGTTGTCATTCTATGCAAGAAATTTAAAACCAAAAAAATATATATATTCGAATCATTGCCCTATTATACATAATAGGGGTCAAAGATGATTTATGCAGTATTGCCATTTTAATTAAAGTTCATTTTAACGCCTCTGCTGTTAACCTAGTTTTTCAATTGCTCGTTTTTTATGAGATTTAAGAAATTTCACAACACAAGTTGAGAAATTTCTATAATCCATTATACTTGACTATTTTATATTTGCACCTTTTTCTTTTACCATTAAATATTTTTAGAAGTAAGTTTTATCATAACTAATGACGCTATGCGCTTACTCCATAGCAGACTTTTTCTGTCTGGCAGGATTCTAATAAATTATCTCTTTCCTCGTTTTATTTACCTATCGATGAGGAGAGTGGGAGAGTCTTCTCAAAATATTACACCTAGTTGGTAATATTACACCATATTTGCACCTTTTTCTTGTCTCATTAAATATTTTTACAAGTAAGCTATATCATAACTAATACGCTGTTCGCATATTTCAAGGCAGATTTTCTATGGTATGAATATTCAATGAAATATAAAAAAATGCAATTTTAGTAGCACGTAAAATTATTCAATGAAAATAAATTAAAACTAACAATTCAACTAATTGAAATGTTTGTTTGCTTTTCAAGATATGGACACATGACTATGCTGGGATTCTAATGAAATCATTTAATTTCTCGTTTTATTTATCGGTGAGCGGAGGGCGAGGTGTATTCTCAGAATATTACAACAATGTCTAATTTTAGACCAGCAATATTTATTAAAAAAAAAATATCTACTGATTTTAAAAAAAATCACAAAAAAAAATCAGTTCAAAATGACAATGATATAATAATAACATTATTTTAGATATATGGTAGAAAATTGTATTAAAATCGAAAAATATATTATATCATAAATATTTAACATTTAATAAAAAATACTAACAAGTTTATAATATCTAAATTAATAATACGATTAACCTCCGTATATCATTTTTATACAAGTCTCTTATTTATTATCATTTTAATGGCAATTCTGCTAATCAAATTCTTGGACGCTTTTATGTTTCCTTGGATTCGATTAAAGATCCTTGGCTCAAAATGGTTCTTTAGCGTTAGGTTAGCGGTACATTAGTAGCATTAGCATTAGCGGTACTAAGACATTTGCTGTGTGCGACAAATGGATCAATAATTCCTGCAACAACATCTAGCTGTCTGGCACCATCTAAACCTCGTATTCTTTAAAAAATAAACGAGATTATAAAAATAATAATTGTAAATGGCACATAAGACCGACATAGTTCCTCGATACGAGGAACTCCGTTCTCCTGAGGAAACGTGCTATAAACCATGCGGGATATCGAAAGCTACGTAGCTCTAGTATCCGCGGTAAAAGTAGACAATGAGCCACTTCATTTAGAATGAAGTCGTGTTTCATCATCCCTATATAGAGAGTTTTCTTATATTTACCTACTATTATTTCCATTAAATTTTCATATATTTTTTTTATTTTATTTACATTAGTTTGTAATATAATAACACAACAGTATTGCAATAAAATATTTATAGTCTGCTTTTCACAAAGTAGATCTTATATTACGATTGTGTGTACACTATATTTTTCGGGACACCTTAACCCGAGACGTGTGTACACTATATTTTCCGGGACACAGTATGTACACTGGGCCTAATGTGGAACAGCAGGTTTCCAATATTTTCTAGGATTTAAAAAATTGAAGGGCTGAAATTCTAAAGGGTCTAAGTGCCAAAAAGTTAAAGTCGAGATATAACAAAAAAACTGAATAAAACAAACATTTTGTCGAAATTATTATTTATTTCAATTGAAATACAAAGAAAATTATATTCTTAGTCATGAGACTCCGCCGCCAACCTCTCACACCAACAAATATTTAAAGAAAAAGTATTAAAGTTCCAAAGTCCTGAAATGTCCTATGTAGGTAACTGAATAATAATAAAAAGGGTCTAAGTGACATGACAACAGTCCTTTAAAATGTGTATTATCAAGCTTCTGTTTTATTGATCAAATCATCATAAAATGGTTGGTGTTCAGCAGGTATATACGGCATCATCTGTTTTAGGTCAATTAGTTTTTCTTTTGATATGTTATTCTTGGCAGGCAATATTGGAAGTACCATATCCTTCAGTTGAGAGGGCATTTTTCCCTTTTTAAAAATGTTGATGGTGTCCCAAGGTATAGGATCATTGAAAGATTGCATTAAATCAACATATGGTAGCCGGTTTTTCTGGATTCTTATCCATGACACAGTTGATATTTTCAATTTTGTTGTATTCAGGAACTCCGTGGAGGCTTCATTGAGGTCTTTAAAATCATGTTGGTCCAGTGTTATAGGTTCGAATGGGTTTTTGTGACACGATTCACGTATCATTTTTTCGATATCTGCAGGTTCATAGCATTTGACCACTTTTTTTCTCTGTTCTATCTGTGCAAAGTCACGATCACATGACATGAAAGAGTGGCCACTGACCAAGTATTTATGATCTATGATATCGAACACGCCATTGGCAACTAAATAAATAAGAATAAATAACACCATCCGGTTTTTATTCTGGCCTATGCAGTTGTCGCTCCAAATTACTATTTTTTTTTTTAAAGTATTGGCAGACATTATATTTAAAACCTTCAACAGTGAAGAACCAACTTCATTACCTCCTCTTCCGGCATATGATTCATTCCAGAGGCACATGTATGCTTTTTGGTTGTCAGCAATATGAACGCAAAGGTTGTAACACGAGAGCTGTCTGCTATAAAACATCTGACTATGAGTCAATGTCGGTATAAAAATGACTTGTTGCATGTCCATAGCCATTGTCAACGTATCGCTCGTTGGGGATTGGGATTTTACCGAATCCGCTTTCATTGTATTTTGAGCACTTTCAGCTTTACGGTGATGGTTTTCTAGCTCGATAGCAGTATGAGTTTTTTGTCTTCCTTCAGAGCATTTCAGTTTAGCATGAAGAAGATCACACTTTGAACAGGTATCTGTTCGTGGGCGTCCAAACTTCAAATAGGGAAAATGCTTTTTGAAGGTTGTAAAGTAATATCTGTAGGTCACAGGCGAGTCTGGGTATTTTTCTTTGAATGCCAGGTATAAACGGTGAATATTAAGATCGGGGCTTAAATAATATTTTTGAGTTTCATGTCGACTGTAGTGACTTTCTTGAGAAGGGAAAGACTTAATATGATGCAGTACTATCTCGAAAATTTCAGCAGTGAATTTTCTGGGCTTGTTTCCGGATCCCCGCTTGTCTATGAAAATCACTTCTCCGCGCTTCTTTTTTTCCACCAAAGTCTGGACTTTCTTATGCGAAATGGCAAAAACAGCTTGAAAAGTCTGACGGCATACCTGGACATGGTTCCCAGTACCGTCTGGCAGAGTATAAGCTACTGATGTTTGTCTGCGACTGTCTACAGCGTTGGTGTATGTACCGTGTCGCCTTCTTCCAACTGGAGTTATTTGAATGAGCCCGAGAAGATATGTTCCTTGCTTAATAGCGTCTCCAATTCTATAGTATTCCATCATAAGGGTTTCTCTCCTCTCGTGTAAAATTTGCCCACAATGAAATTTACACTTGCAGGCAACCTGAAATAATAATATAGTTTTTAAATAGAAGCACATTATCCAGTGAATGAAAACCACCTTACATTATTTAATTACTAACAGACGAAACGTCGCGTATATTTGCCCAACGATGCTACGCAACTGTAAGTTATTAAATAATGATTATTAAAAAATAATACTAACCTCTTTCAGCGTTTTCTTTGGAATTTTAATCTTTTTTGATGTTATATACTCCTCCCCGCACAAACGACGCTTCTTCCGTTGAATTTTCACATTCTCTTTCCGATTTTTCGCAACATGTGTGTCTGAAGTCGAAGGCACCGGCGTAACGTCCATCTCCATAAACTTGTTAATTGCCACTGAACGATAGAAAAGACGGCGCCGCCGCGTACCGGTCGCAGCTTGCGCCAGAGCACACACACTCGCCTTTCCGATGCACACGCATAGTGGAACATAGACCCGCTCCTTGCTTTAACAGCTTGTGTGTAGTAGTGGGGCGGAGTTAGACACTTAGACTCTTTTATACGACATTGGGCTTGGCACATTGATTGTATTTCCGTGAAAATATCGGTTTGAGATTTTTTGGCACTTAGACCCTTTAGAATTTCAGCCCTTCAATTCCGAAAACATCTTGGTCTATTTAAAGTGTCTATTATATGGCGCAGAAGTTGCCAAAGTCAAAAGTATAAAACCATTGTTAATAAAAATTAAAGAATAGTAAATAAACGAGAAAAATGGTACTTTGTTAAAAATTTCCTAACTCTGGAATAAAGTCATATTTAAACAAACGACTGTAAGCTTTTGTAGCAAAAGACTATGATCTTTCCAAAAAAAAAAAAGAGTCATTTGTGTGAGCTTCTTATTTGAGCACCTAAAGTGTGGAGTATATTACGGATTGAGGCATGTCGCAATAATCGGAACAGTAATTATTTGGCATAAAATCAGTTTTTATTGCTGCAAATGCAAAAGTTATAAAATAATTATAACAATTGTTGACAGAAAGGCATTTACAGTGCGGAATTGTGGCAAAAGTGTATTCGATGATCATTGCTAACCGGTGTTTCGCACGACGCTGAATAGCACTAAAACGTTAAATTCAGTAAAAGCATGGACTAAAATAAAAAAGGAAAACTAAGAGAAAAAGCAAAAAAAAATGCATTCACTTACCTTCGAAAATACTGACGCCGTGTGTACACTGACTCTTTTAGGGAAGGGACGTGACTTGCACTGACTGGCTTTAAAGAGCAGACACAGGCCAGGTTAAATTGTTTTATTGGCAACTGTTGTGAAAATATATACGTACAATACCCCATAAAATTAGTTCTGCCATTTTTTTTTATCGGAACTTGGAAAATGAAAGCTTATTTCTATGTCTGATATTTATATAATAACGGTCATATATTTATTGAATAGCTTCAGATTCATACGAATATACATTATATATGCAAAAATAAAAATGTAGGCGAAGGTGAGTATATCAAATCCCTTGAAATGTTCCAGTCGTTTTTCTCTAGAACCCACTCCATATATCAAACGAATAATCCTTTTTTTGCAACACCATAATCGCTTAAACATCAGCAGCTCTACTCCATAACAGCATGCCTTTAGACACGAGGCTATGAATGTATCTAAAGTCAAAATCTCAGGCAATTGCCATGTCCGTCAGTTCTACAAATATGTACGAGTCCTACAAATATGTACATATCCTACAAATATGTACGAGTATATGAAATGAAATTTATTCATAATGCTAATGGTTTTATTTTATGCTAGCGTAACCCGGACCTTGCAACATAAGATTATTAAAGCGCTTAGAATTTACCTAAAACGACAAAAACATAATTTGCTCAAAATCAAATATCTCCAATTTTTTGGCGAATTTAAAAATTAGAAAACGAAAAAACATCTGTTTGTCAGCCTGTATATCTGTATATCTGAATTAACGGTATTTCAAGAATCCGTCGTCCAACTTCGAAAATTCCTTATTCAATCGATTTTATTCATCAATGGAAAGAGCCGAATAGAATAATGGTACCTTACCTACGTTAGAAATAGCAGCTACCATCTAAACGAACGATAGAAAAATCCGTTGTATTAGTTCTCCCAATTAAAAAGAAACGCATACTAACAAAGACATTTTTGAAATCCCACTGTACGTTCTTGAGTTACAGTGAAAAGCCTAACAGGCAATAACTCAAGAACGCGTTGTCTGATTTCTGAAATTCTTTCTAAAACTCAAAACCACATTGTCCGATTTCTAAAACTCTGTTTTATTATTCTATAAAAAGAGCCGATAGATTTAGGGTTCCGTACCTGAAATAGATAGGGGAGCTGTCATACAAACGGACGACTGAGAAAACACATTTTCATCCATACACTCGCCAATTTTTTATAAGCTATCCGAATTGATAAAATTAACTGATTATTGAAAGATTTTTTGAAATCGGACAATGCGTTATTGGATTATAAATGAAAGCTTTACATTAAGGAGCGTGCCTTTTAAACGAATCATCCAATTTGAAAAATTGGTTTTTATCAATTGGAAGAGCTTATTATGGGGCCTTCTTATAAATCAAATTAGGGAGATGGCTATACAAATAGTCGGTTACCAACTTTGAAGTAGTTCTCTGAATCAACAATAAAAACTGATTATGCTAGAAAATTTTGGAAATTGGACCTTTGAGACGAGTTCTTGAGTTACTATGATAATCTTGACTCAAGAACGCGTCCTACGATTTATAAAACGCTTTATTGACTGTAAGATATCGCTATGGCGTTAAGTCCGCCATTTGTGCATAAATTGTCTTTTTTTATAAAGCCAGTGTAATAATCATTAGGTAATGTTTTATAGCACAAAAAGGTTATTCTATTCTATTCTATTCCATTCTGTTTCACTCATCGGTGGGAAGAGCCGGTTAGATTAATGTTTCCGTACTGGATCGAGTAGCTGCCTCACAAACGCAAGCGACTGAAAATCCAATTTTCATCTGTATAGTCGCCAACTTTTTAACAGCTATCACAAAAAATACAAAAAACAAATTAGCGAATATTTTTTTTAAATCGTACATGCGTTCTCGAGTTACAAAATTCATAGCTGTTTGACTTGGGCCGTAACTTTCAAACCAATTATTTATTTCGAAAAATTCTTTAGTCAAATAGTTTTATTTATCATATGGATGAGTTGATTGGAGCTGCCATATACAAACCGATCCCAATCCAGCTCTGGCGTTTTGAAAAGTACTTACACGTTTGATATTACTGATCTGACACGTTACTTGTAGCTTGTTATTTACTCATATATTTTGTAATTCTTAATAAGATTATAAAGCCGTGTATTTTTTGACGGATAGAATTTAAAAAAAAGTGGCAGCTCAGTCGTGGTCTTTTGGGTTTTACGTCAAAACTTTGCGGGATTTTAATCGAAGAAATAAAATTATTTTATTTTATTTCATTTTATTTTTATTTTTTTTTTCGATACGATTTCATATTTCTATATTAAACACTCAACAAACCGCTGGTCAGGGCTACGGGCTCGATTTGGGCGTAGCCAGTTGAATTTGCTTTCGCCGGTGATATTTTTGGCGTTCCAGTAACTTCCTTGATAGCTCCACTTTAGTCTATGGGAGCTTTTTAAATTGCTCTTGAGGCGCTCATTTTTTTGTTTGCCTTTTATTTCGGTTACGTTCATATTTTAGTTTGATTCGTATCGAAATTTTCGAAAAAAATGGATTTCTCCATTTTTTAAATTTTGGTTAGTAATGTTCGGCTGTTATTGGTGAAGCCAATGTCGCAATAGGTCAAGATGTAGTATATTAATCGCTATCCAACGATACTTCGGTCGAGAGAGACTGCCTGTAAGGTATGCGCTGCTACCGACTAATGTTCTTCGGCGCTTCTGTAGCTCTCTCAAATCATATCAAGTGTATTTTCTTAAAAACGTTTTACATATTTGTTTAGACATTAGTAAACAATACTTTGAATAGCCGCCTAAGATTTAAATTATTCTTAAAATTGATACTAAATGTTTCCTAAAAGTCTCACCATATAATTTATAATAATTGTATTAGGTACTTAAAACTAAACAGGCAATTAGGTAATTATTTGTCGATATGGTAAAAAAAGTATTGAAATAGTATTTTACTCTCGATCGCTCGGTGCGGAAATAGAGCTTTTTAGCGTTGCTCTCCAGCCACCCTTTCTTTTGTTTACCGTTTAATTTCGGTTTAGTCCAAAATTTAATTTAATTTATGAGGACATTCTTTAAATAAAATCATTTGCGAAATATTAATTATATAAAACTTCGGTTAACATCGCAATACGTCAAATATGAATTTTTAAATGATACTCGCACTTGCCTCACTTTTCGCTCTTAAAAAGCAAGTTAATAAGACCGTCGCAGTGTCCGAATGCGTGGAGATTGTCCCGTGCCTCCGTCTGGCCACCGCGTCCGCGACGCGTCACGCGCGCGCCCCCCATTCATGCCGCGGCGCGCCGAGGCCCGACGCTGACGCTGACGTCCGCACTGCCGACGACGGCGACGCCGCGACGCCAACGCGCGGCCAGTTGACGTCGCGACGCACATCGCGAATATGCTGCTCTTCTATAGTTGTGCCGCGTCCCCGCTGCGAGCAGGGTAGGCTCTCGCCACGTTGTCACCGGAGGGAAACACGGCGCGGCGAGCCGATTGTCCCGCAGTCGTACGCACGGCCACAACCAAACAGCCGGAAACATGTCGTAACATGATAGGTTACAACTCGTTTAATCAGGGTTACAACAAGTTGTTTACACAGGTGAGTCCTCCTGCGTATTTTTATCACTTTTCCAAAATTGAACGTATGTTCAAAGAGAAGTGACGCATAACCTAGGGTTGCAATATAACATTTCCAACATAATTTTATTAAACTAATATTATTTGTTAAAGGATTAAATACATAGTTACATCCTGAAATTTAGACAATATCATATATTTCTAATCATAAACAAATACGATACATGTGTTTTAAAAAATTTAATGCATTTACTAATACAATTAGTACTTACTAACTTACTCCAAAATAGCTTGAACAAATTGTTTTTTTGTGTACCTATATCAATTTTCCTTCAAAGAAGTTTCTATTTTTTTGCTTAATTAAGCCAGAAAGATTATAATCACAAATCACGAAAGAGAAACTAAAACACTCGCTACACAGGATAAAATACGAAACACATGGCAACACTACGTAATGCATTGTACTATACATATTCTTATACATTCTTCAATTTGTATCTGTTCTTATTATTTACATTGAATGCATCAAAAAGGTGTAAATGCAGCATTTTACCTCTATCCGATATATATCTGTAAAAACCGCAACATTAATGATTATGATAAATATTACTAATGAAAAGTATAAAACGTCGCTTTTGTACTTGTACTTCATCGATGTCATTTTATTCAAAATATGCACTATAGCCCAGTCAATCAACGCTCAAAAGCTCGTATCCTCCTACACCCGTAGAGGATACGATCGCTTATAGAGTTTTTCACTTTAGGGCTGTGTTTGGAGTAGTTAGGATGTACTCGTAAACATACTAAAAGTCCCTGGACCTACGAGGTGAGCGGGGTGCGAGATATCCACTAGCCAAAATTGTACATTTTCTAAATATGCTTCTTAACAAACTTCTACCGCTCTTACTTTTACAGCAATGTCTGGTTTTACGGTGTAAATACAAAGTATACAGCTTATATACAAAGATGTACACCCTTGAATTAAGGGATCGCATGGTAAATTTACATTGCAAATTGAATATAAAATAACAAAAATAAGGCATTTATAGTAAATTTTGTTGTCTACACCTTCTACTATAAAATTTGTGTATACTAGGAGCCGAGGTGCTAAAAGACAAAGTTTGCGAAAATCTTGACTCAAGAGGCTATTTAAAAAAATTGCGGCGATTTCAGATACCAGATGTCTTGAAAGTGATTAGGAAAAGAAAACAATTAATTCCAATCCTTTTGGAAATTTCTTCGGTTTTTAATTTGAATATTATAACCTTTCAATACGGTGTACTGTTTTCGAGATATAAGCGAAGTCCTAAAAAAAGTGACTACGTGCCCCCTGCATACCGCTCAAATCGTAGGTCAAGTGATTTTTATATGTAAAAAAAATGTTCCGGAAGATGTTCTCAATGCCCTCTTCATTGAACTATTTATTACCTTCATTGACTGGACTATATTTACAATAATAACAACCCAATTCTTTGGTTCGTTTTATTTTCACAATATGCTATTCCATTTTTTTTTTTGCTTTAGCAATTCCACGTATCTTCGATAGAAACATGAGATTCACTCACATCATCTGCAGCGCAATCACTAGCTACATAATTTCAAAAGCATTTAGGATAAAATTTAGGTCACACGCTACAATTAAAGAGTAATTGTCCTGAATTCCTAATTGGCTACACCTAATTACAGTCACGGCCTAATAATGGCTCTCTACATCATTATGACGTGCCTACATCTCAGTCGATTTTTTAAAAATAATTTAATTCAATATTTAAGATCCAGTATATCATAATAATAATAATAATAATTTCAGACATACTCAAGGCTGTATATCCAACCTCGTGTATTATAATCCAGCAAGCTGGTCTGTAATTTGTATGGAAAACCTTGGGAGCCCGGCCGTCCAATTATATTATTTTCTTATATGACATAAATGGTATTCAGAAAACTGGTAATTACCTACCACTGAAAACTTGAATGATACGTAATATAATATAATACTATGCCCATTTCTGTAATGAAATGGTGAGATCTTAACGAATTTTTAAAGGCAGGCTTTTTACACGACTGCCCTACAAAAAAGGGGTGTTAAATGTTTCATCTATGTTTTCCGTTTCTTTTCCATCTAAACGCTCTAACTGATTTAGAATTATGTAGTATTGTTAGAACCGTTATGTCATCCCGAGTATGATAGGGTACCCTAACTGTCAAAATATCAAGTAAATTATTGTGTAAATGTCCAAACCTCGAAATGTCAATATATTAACATAAATATATCGTGTTTAGTTTCAAATGATAGGTCTGATTGACTACATTCCGAATATGTATATATGTATCTATATGGATAAATTCATAAACCACAAAAAATCTTTAAAAACCTGATTTTTTAAAATTATAAAACTGTAGTTTACTTTCGTAACGGCGGCCTTGTTTTTTAATCGTTTTAATATATTTACTCGTTTATATTTTAATGTAAGATAGTTTCGCGTTCCTGCATCATTGCAGTCACTTCCACTCTATTATTCTATCATTATTATATCTAACTATGCTGGCCTGTAATTGCCTTTATTTGCACTTTAGCGACTCTCGCGAGTGGACGTCTTTCTTGCGCGCCTCTTGCCTATTTTCAACCAAGAAAATCTGCATTTTTCTGTTCGTGACGGCGATTCAGTGACGTAACGGTTTCGGTGATACATTGCACAGCTTTGGAAAGAAGCCATTGAAAAGTTTTCTTCAATGGAGGAAGACTATTCCAATTTATTCAATAGTTTTAAAACTGCATCAGTAAAATCAGGTCCAAGTGTACGTATGATAATTATAGAAATAATTCAAAGGTTTTTGTCTCGTCAATTATTTAATTTATGCCCTTTATAGATATGCCATATTGATGAGGATAGCTTTATAGAAATACCGCTTGACTACCTCGGCTACCCTCGCATTATGTTAGAATATTCAAGATAAAAGATCAAAATAACCATTATTCACTCCCTGGCTAGGGCATGTTTGGCTATTTAAATAATAACTCTTTTTTAAATATAATTATTCAATTAACCCAATTTACAGTACAGCGCGATATTGAATCATGATGTTGTCATAGAAATGTGCGTGACAAAGTGATTAAAATCCATGGAAATTCCAGGCGTTCCATGCACCGAACGCTCAATAACTCAAGAACCAGTAACAAAAAAGTTCAAGAGTTTTGGAAAACCTAATACTTCAGATCAGGCAGTATTCTGGCCATAGAATGCCGCGGTAGAGTCAGCAGGCCTTAATCCGGCCATAATCCAAAATTGGTACGTTTGTGATAACTAATATTATCACAAACGTAACAATTTTTCATATCGTACATTTCTAGAGGGGTTTTCTTCTATATTTGCACTCTGCAAAATCATCGATCAGTTTTGAGGCATCCATTTTATCGGCTTCCTTAACTTCGGCAGAGTTGGATTGAACGTCGATCGTAGACTGAAGTTCCATTTCGGGCCCCAAACTACCGTAGGCCCCGTTGCGCCACACCGGCTACACCGGATTAGTTACACCACTGACGTCACCGTATGTTATCACTAGCAACGTGGTTTTATTTGATAATCAAATAATTAGCATTAGTCCCTCAGCATTCCAGAAAATAGAGACTATAATTTTACCAGCCCTGGGTATGGCATAATATTAAAAAATCACTCTATATCTACATCTTTATGGTTGCATGCTTTGCTATTTTGGTATCGGAGTCGTCATGGTGTATCTATATCTCATGACATGTAACAATACCTGGGAAACATTGTTCGGATTGACCTTGCACCTATCGAAAAACATTGGCAGTCCGTTGGTGCTTGTTTCTTTCGTGAACATTTTAGGCAACCAGCGGCAGCTAACCTTATCCATGCCCTTTTCATCACGCAATATTCGCAAAACGCTTTCAGTTGAGATGCTTAGGATCGTGGCCAACTTTTTCTTAGTCAACGAATTGTTTTCCAAGAAGGGTCTTAAACATTTTCGACGATGTCATCTCCAGTCGCCTCGAACACTGCGAGGGTCGTCATCCAGTGACTCTCTGCCAAACTTGAATTGGCATGCGCCCAGAATTTGACCATAGAAACGAACGACCATCAGCCCCGTGAACTGTTAGTGCTTTTGTGAGTAATTTAGAGATATTGCCACACGATACTGCATTTTAAGGCCCTGATCTTACATTGTAAGGTTTTGGGTTTAATGGTCACCATTTTCCGTTGCGATAAAATTTACGAATTTGCATTTCATTTCTGTCGATCGAATTCACTTACACACATGCTATACGCATGCATACGTATAAATACGTCATAGTAGGCTTGGTTATAAGATATTGTCGTATGATAATAAACCACCCGTCGTAAAGTAAAGAGAAGAAACAAACAAAAAACATTGTTTTCAATGCTTGACTTGCGTCTTTTAATCGAATGTATTTGTTTGGCAAATACAAAAGTTGCGGCGATTAAAAAAAGAAATTCATTTTCTAATCGGAGCGCCATCTCTATGTAAGAACGACCACTCCCTGTTTACTTTAATGTTGTGGTATTCTGTATGCGGGCGTCCAGCGTAGATACACACATGCTTTGTACGACCCGGCGATCGCGTTTATTCTCCCTCTACGATCCTACGGTGCTACGGCGCTACGAGCTACGAGCTGCGCCGCGTCAGCTGTGCAAACTCTCGCCGAGTTGCTAGTATATACGACACAATAAACCTGGGCCTCGCTGTATCTGCAAACCAGCCGCTACGACATGCCGGCGCAATTTTGCTGAAATTCTACCGCATTCAATGAGAAGCTCCACGGTTTGACCCATATTAATAAAACACCACTGGGCATTAGCTGAAAGATTTTGTATGACATACGTTATTAAGGGTTTGTAATCCACACTTCGCAGAGGGATCCATCCTCTGTCTGTTATGTGGTCATCATATAAGGGGCACCATTCAACTTCAGTACTAATTAGCCATTTTAAATATTCCGAAACTATTAAACTGCAATACTTTCTGATGACCACATTAATATTTTAAATAAAAAATAAAAACGTTTATTTCTCTAATAACATTAAATATAATTTCCTATAACTAGTTTAACTTCCAACAATATTCAAGCAAATATTTACTTCAAAATATTTTTCAAAATCTATACTAATATTATAAAGAGGTAAAGTTTGTGAGGTTGTAGGAAGTAATCTATGGATCTATTGAACCGATTTTGAAAATTCTATTACCAATAGAAAGCCACGTTATTTGTGAGTGTCATAGACTATACATTAATCCGAAAAATAAAAAGACTTTTTCGTGGTAGTCGGATTTGTAAAGTAAGTCGAAGAAAAAACGGGCGAACGAAAACGTTCCTAACTAACTTTTATTTATAATTTAAGTTATGACTATATAGTTTATTATTAACCGAAGGATATGTGTATTTAATTATCTATTTACTTCAGTGTTTGATTTTATTATAATTATATATTTACATATTTTATTTTTATGCATATTTTTATTTAATTCAATGTTTTTTTTCCATTTTCGCTTTTTACCTTTTTGTTTAAACTACTTTTTTTTTCTTTTGATTATGTTTTCTTTTTCTTTTCTTTTTAAACTAGTATTTGTTTAATATGTCTGTTCTAGAACAAGTGTTCATACTTAGTTGGGCGACATGGGCGGATCTTCACTATAAGCGTGACACAACTTGCTGTGGGTTTTATTTAAGTGTAGATAATAAATATAATTTGTTACGCTTGTTGCTTATTATGTACATTGCTTTAAATAAAAAATAAAAAATAAATAACGCTGCCTTAACAATGAGAGATATATGATTAAGTTCTAGTGAAAAGTTGTAGAGCTTGATAATGCCTACAAAAAGGTAAGAGACAGCATATGTCTAACTTTTATATTAAAAAAATATATGTCACAAAAAGTAGTATTTTATATTAAAAAAATAATTTAAATCGTTAGGTCAGGTTTATTGGTCATATTATCAACAATTATGAATTCATATCAAGATAAGTAAATTTATCTTCTCAAGTCTTTAAAGCAAAAGACTTTTCCCTTTTACTGCATAAAATTTCCCTTTCACTGCATAAATGGTTAAAGAGATACGACACTCACAAATAAGACACTCACAAGAAGACACTCACAAATAACGGTAATATAGTCAAATTGGCATTCAAATACATACATACATATGCAGTATAAATATAACCCTTCTTTTGGTAGTCAGGAAATAAATCATAGCACTCAATACTAACCGAACCACACTCATAAGTTCAACAAAAGTAAAAAGTTTTACCGCCCAACAAAGTGGGCACGGCTCAGCTAGTATTTAATAATGTTAAAAACAAATTGAATAGTCAAAGAAGTCTACATACCCATGTATGAATTATATAGATTGACCCAAGAATATGAAAAATATTTTTTTTTCAATATATAAAATGAAACAAATCAAATATATACCTATTACTCACGCTATTTATCGGACAATATATTAAATGTTAAATTAAAGGAAAATTATATAATTATATTTATTTAATAAAATAAACAACGTGGGCACTAGTAACTAGTAAGTATTAGAGTTTAAAAGTTTAGCAATATTGAAATATGCCAATTTGTGCTAAAATGCATGCGATGGCCATCCCCACTTTAGGTTTCATCAGAAAAAAAGGCGGAAGTATTTTTTTTCCAAAAATCTTTATTTATTCAATAATATCAATTAAATCTTTTCAACGTGTACGCCGTTTTATATAATACTTTCATGAGAACGCTTTTTCCAATCTTTGAAGCAATTCTCGAATGCACTTTTGGTTGTGGCGTGTAGACTGTAGGTCCTTCAACGATTGTGTTTTTATGTCCTCAATGTTGGCCAAATGTCGTCATTTCATGATTATTTATTATTTTTTTGGGAATAGAAAGATGTTACAAGATGCCCAATATGGAAGCAAATGGGAGGTGTTGATTTTCGTTAAAAAAAAACAACAATAAGCAATGAAGCGTGAGCACGTCCATTATCGTGATGGAATTGCCATAAGTTCATTGTCCAAAAATCTGGGCGTTTTTTTTTCGGATAGCTTCATACAAACGATATATAGCTTCCACATGTAGTATCTTTCAACGGTGACAAAGGGACTCCCATTAAACCTGCATAAAATCAGTCGAATGTTATGAACATCCATACATACAACTCATTTATTTAAACATATGCATTTCTCAACCCAATAATCAAGTCATTCGCTGACTTTCAATGTTAAAACTATTTAAAATATCTACTTAAATATGACCTTATACCAAGGGTTTGTTTGAGTAAGAAAAAAAAATATTTTGTCTGTAAACCAAATATAGTTGCGTTTCTTAAAAAAAACACTTTTTACTTAATACAAAGAGTATATTATTTTAAAAAGTGAAATTTACATTGATCGTTTTTCCTGTAACCTTTCATATATCATACATATATACGGCTTATATAGACAAAATTCATAGAAATCTGTAGATGTTAAACAACAAGGTAGTGTATGTAATACAGCTTCTTGTTATATCCTCTAAATATTCTACTAATGCTTCAATCACTCTACTATACATATAACCTTTCTGCTGAATAATTTAACAATAACCTAAATTCCGTCTCATTGATTTATCTTTAAGATTGGTCTCGCCAATACTAAAAAGCAATTTTAATGCAAAAAGTCCCAAATTCGTTAGTTTTATTTTGAACAATTTATTTATTTTATTTATTTATTTATTAGTTACACATACATTTAAATGCAAGAGCACAAAAGAAATATGATTTACAACCCAGAAATTATCGTTATATGATTCTAAATTTAAGCATACACCTGTCTCAGCCCAGGCTAAATTGCGCATAAGTTAAATGTAAAAGTTTGTTTTCCTAATGTGCCGAGTAAAGTGAAACCGAGCCCGCCTTGCAAGGTACTCATGTGATAAGGCGAGCTCACTTCCCGTAGTAGGTACTACGGTTGTGTCAAAAAAAAAACAAATAACATTTTATATAATATATTAATTAAATATTTTTATCGCAGATCATATCATACATATGCGATACCGCCGTGCGCATTCATACAATACAATATAAGTCCAGTTCATTTATTGTTTAATGCACATTTTACATTGTTCATGAAAATATATCATTTCATTTTTGTTATTAATCAGTATTTTGATCATACTCGTTTTATTATTCTTGCACGTTTGAATGATGCTATACTTACTTCGTTTTATTGACTTTTCTCTTCCATCATCATCCCGCTAAATTAGTAATTCCAATGTGTTCTAAAATTTTGTGTCGGTTTGCATGCACTCTTCTTAGTGACTTATGGTGGATGTTAAACACATGTCCAAGTACACAGCTCTGGTAAGTTATTTTATTGTTTTATCTATCGTAATTTTTAGTTGTTTTTGCCACCCAATAAGATTATTTTTAACGTAATCCTCTCGGATAACACTCAACCACGCCTGGTTGACGACAACAATCCATCGCTGTCAGCCGCCAGCGTGGCAACAATCCCTTGGAAGTCTTCCGACCTCATTACGTCATAGTGTGACGTTAACACTAAGTGGACAACAATTGCCAAGTGCCGTTCGAGAATGGCCTTCGGGCACACTGCTCACAACTTACCTATATTTGCCGGATGGAGAATAAGAAAAATATTTTCACAAAGTAATACGAAGTGTGTCTCTACACAGCTATACCCTTTGATATAAAAAAGAAGGGATATTACCTATTTTATTAATCAAAACTTAAAAAAAATAAAGGATGAATGAAAGAAATGCCAAAGGAAGAATGAAAGAAATGTTAAACTTGAACCCTTTTTCTCGGTACCTATCAATTTAGTTTTTGGGTGAATCTCAAACTAAAATCTCCTATGGTTAAAAATTAAAAATATCACTATTGTTGTTGTTTGATGTACAGAATCACTCGTTGAATAAAATACCGACATCCCAAACACACCATATAGTATAAACCATGTTTTTTTTTTTACGAATATTAATATTTCTTTTCCATATATATATGATAAGCTAGGTTGAAAAGAATGTAAACTTTTTTTCAAAAAGTAAAACAAAATTCTACGCCTATTATAGGCGAATTCTATCAAGAATTACTTATTCCATTTCAGTAATATAGCATTAGAACCAAATTCACTATTTGCAACCAAATTTATATCTAAAACCAATTTTGGCGCACCTCTTTAAATTATACTTTACACTGCGACGCTTATTTTCCTTTATTGCGCATGTGGTTAAAAATAATCTACGACATCTCTTACATAATGAATATATTAAATTATAAATGCCAATCAACCAGCACGTCAATGATCCAAAATCACGATTGCGAAACTAATTAAAAAATAAGAATAGCTATGAAAAGTATGGCAGGTCATGCACACATGGCTGTTTCTCTGCTCCGAAATAATATCAACATAGTCAACTTCGTACACGTTCGAGCCTTTAGTCCTTCTTAAGTTGTGTTGCTTTCTTTACCAAAGTAGCAGACTGGTAAACAACAAAAGCAGAAACTGGATTTGATATTATCACTTTCTTTTGTAGCAAAATACTCGAGGGATTACGAAGGCGTGCAATGCAAGACAAGGCAATGGCAAGGCAATGATGTCAATGTCGAGTCATTGCACTGAATTTATTTATTTATTTATATAATTTAACAACGTAATTACAATAAATATGCATCGCTAATATTCATGTCAATATTTAATAAGTATTAAAATAAAAATAACAATTGAACACGGCCGACATGAGCATTAGCATGTAAGTGCGCTGCCCAAATAAGTGCCAGGACTTGTTCCAGGGCAGCGAGCTCTCTAGATTTGTATTGACATATATTCAGCTAATTTAAAAAAAGACGAGAAAAAAAAATATAAATATACATTACCGTCACCATTACAAATTAAAACTAATAAACAAAACAGGAAAGGTAAAAAATAGAATACAAAAAAAAAAATGGTAAAGAAAATTCAATTTAAAAAATGACAAATAATATTAAACAATAATAAACAAAATTAATGAATAAGAAATAGTAATAAAAAAATCAACGAAAATAATAATAGAAAGAATTGTGAATTATAAAATTTAATGATTAAAACTGTATGGGTATATTGATTTATGGATATTAAAGATAGTCGTATTAATAATAGAGTCACGAATATACAGTATGACTTCATCAAAATAGTCAAATGACATCGTCAGTGCATCTTCGTGCTATTGAGCGACTTGAAGCATTTAAAAACAGCTTGGCTATATTTATTAATTTAAATGGAACATAAAGAGACTTTTAATAGCACTGTGAGACTTTTCTCTTGGCCGTACCATATCGTATCGCCGTAATAAGTGTATTTTTGCCGACCGAAGGTTGCGTATTTCTTGAACAGGGATGTAGTGAGGCATGGAATTTCATCAAGTTGTCTGGCGTGGAAAATGCAACTATTGATAATTCTGATCATGATTCAGGAAGCCCACTGACGAAAAAGCAAAGATGTGAGCTCCCTAAATAACGATCTTCCTGAGTAAAATAATGGGCAAACTAGGACGCGGCTCTGATTTTCGACCAGACTTGTCGCCATGCTCCACCATGCAGTAATGTATGGGGTATAATGATGTAGATTGTAGACCATTTCTGGCATGAAAACATTGTTGTACGAAGATTTTACAAGTCTGACAGTATTATACATTTCTGCATTGAATTGATTGCCTTTACGTAGCATTATTGTAATGCCACTTTATTGAAATGCATCCCGCCCATACTTTTGAATGCCATGACGCCATTCATTAGAGCAATGTTGTATCACCGTTAAAACCCTGAAAACAGCGTAAAGAACCATTGCAATAATTCAATATTGCCAGACAATCAGCACACTACAATTTATGAAAATACTTATGTACTACCAGTACTGTAATACCGTGTCAACATGCAAACAGTAAAACGATCCTCGTGCCTCCATTAGTAATTATTTTAGGGGAATTTTTCTTCATTGAACCAACCAGCCAACTAAGATGAACTTAAAATTTCAATAGCGATGATACATGACTATATTGTTTGCGTCCGAATGATCGGCATTACGCTTTAAATCGACGACAGCTACATGACAAAACTACAGTTATACACAGCAGTCGTGACTTTTCATTGTTATGAGTAAGTGGACTGCCAGCCGACAGTTGTGGAATGTAGCGCCAGAACTAACAGGTGCATATTAACGTATTAGAAATACGCAAAATACACCACACTATCTGAAATACTGGCAAAAGACACATAGGTACATATCACCTTGTGGTGACGCCATTAATAATGTCAATTGGTAATACAGCAGTGCAGTGTTATTACCGTTATATCATTCTGTAGAATCGTGTTATGGCTAGTCGTAAAATAATCTATACGTATCTTTCCGACGTAATTAATACTTAGCATACAGATTTAAGTGTGCGATACAGTTTTGCCTAGCAATTAATTATTTATTTTCTTATTTAAGAATTAATTACAATAAAACCTTGTTTTTGCTTATTTGATTTAACCTTTTGCTTATTTGATTCTGTTACCCAACTGGGACTAGCCCGTTCTAGGATGGACAGGACTCTAATTTTACAATAAATTATGTATTTCTTTTATTAAAATGCTCATAAAACTAAATTGCCCTAAAATATGATCCTCAAAAAAAAAACAATCAAATAGAGTGAGACAATCAGAATTGACATAAAACAAAAGTAAAGATTAAGATAAATCTATAATTAAAAAAATAAAAAAGTCAGTAAGTAATATTTATTATATGTTAAGAAATATAAAAAATTATTTAAAATACCTAGTCAAAAAAAAGTACAATTATTCATTGTCAAAACAATAAATAACAACAAAATGAATTGGTAATTAGTTTAATGTTAAAATATAATCAACATACATACTATTTAAAAATATATTAATAATTTGTGCACCTAAGTTTTATTATACTATAATTTCTAACATTTGATGTATGGTTAGTCTGTCATGACTCGAGAACCATTCCTTTATTTTATTTTTGATTACCCTAAATGTCAAATTCATTTTTATTTCCATATTAATCAGATTGTAAAATCTCGGCGTAATGAAAAAGTAATTACATTACATTTACATTACATTACATTACATTTACGCCGTGTCCAATTGGTGGCTAAAAACCGCTCTTGGACGTGTCAAAATATTTCTGTTTAAAGTAGTAAGTGTCATTACTACTTTAATCTATAAGTTACATACATATATTAATTTAAAAAAATATACAGTATCTAAGAAACTAAAAGTTATTTGTCGTAGAATCGTATTTCAAAACAAATTAAAGAATAGTCAATGGCTACCTACTAAACACACAATAATTAAAATAGTCAGTTAAAAAGTTGAATAATCAAAGCAGAAGCCCAACAATTGAAATAGTCAATAAATCAAATATATACGTAATAAAAACTGTGCATAGTAACATCCAAAGTAGTAAGTAATTTGTTAAATAATCAAACTAAAGCTAAATCTTAAATTTAAATACTAGAAGTACATATATAATTATCATTCAAATTGGTACAATATTTGCAAAGTCATGGCCCTCGAATTCGGTCAGATTATAGAAAGGGTGGCCTATCAGCATCTCCTTAATGTTTTTTTTAAATTGTTTGTCCTCCAGTTCTTTGATAGTGGTAGGGAGTAAATTGTAGAATTTAATGCTAAGGTATAAGAAGCTCTTCTGTACTTTTGCCAGTCTTGTTCGGTGTACGCATAAAAGGGAATTACCGCGTGTATGGTAAGAGTGAATGTCCGCTCTAGTTGCGGTTTCTGTTAGGTGCTGTCTGGCATACATTAAGCACTGGTATATGAACGCCGAATACATGGTCATTATCTTTGCCTTACTGAAGTATGCTCTGCATGAGGTCCTGGGCGTTAGCTGATAGATGCTGCGCAGTGCTCTTTTTTGCAATAGGAAGATTCTTTTACTGTTTGCGGCATTTCCCCAAAATAGTAGTCCATAAGTCATTAATGAGCCGAAATACGCAAAATACACTGATTTGGCTGCCGCGAAGCCACAAAGACTTCTGATTTTTTTTATTGAGTATATAGAACTACATAACTTACTAGCTAATTCATCAATATGGGTATTCCATTTTAATTTGCTGTCAATTCTTAAACCTAAAAAATTTATATCTTCTGTGATGTCAATTTTGAAATAGTCATATAATTCATTTAAATAGTCGAAATTGGTCGGTCTTAAGCGAAAGGGAATTATTTTTGATTTTGTAATATTTAGACGTAATTCATTAGCATTAAACCAAATTAAGAGTTGTTCAATTGTATATCTAATTCTACTTACTAATGATTTCTTATCCTTGTCACAGAAGATAAGGGATGTGTCATCTGCAAACAGTGTAATGTCATCATTCTCGAATGACTCACATCCCGGCAAGTCATTGGTGTACACTAAAAATAAAAATGGTCCTAATATGGAGCCTTGAGGTACACCCTTTGATACAAGAATCGGTTTGCTTCTTGTTCCATTTACCTCTGTCGTTTGATACCTATTTTGTAGGTATGATTGAATTAAATTTAGCCCTTTGCCTCTAATTCCATAGTGTTCTAATTTATTCAGGAGAATATTGTGATTGACGCAATCAAATGCTTTTGATAAGTCACAAAATAGACCAATTACTATTTTGGAATCGTCCAACCCATTTAATAACTTATGGAGTAGCTTCGATGCAGCATTAACAGTCGATAGTCCTGCCCGAAAACCAAACTGTTTACTGTTAATAACGTCATGAGTGTCGAGAAATTTTGTGAGGCGGTTTAATATTATTTTTTCAAAAATTTTGCTGAAAGCCGGTAATATGGATATCGGTCTATAGTTATCTATGTTTTCACGACACCCTTTTTTGAACACAGGTATTATTTTAGCCATTTTTAATTTATCCGGAAAGGAGCCTGTTTTGTTTTTGTCCAATTGATATTTTCATCCTGGGTATTATTAAGCTATTTTCTAAAACTTGTTTTGTTGGTCTTCGGTTTTGAATTATTCCTAAATTTGAATTATTGTCCAAAAATAGCTTTAAGAGGAAAGTTTCAAAAAAAATACCTATTTACTTTTCTAGTAACATATTACCTATTCTTAATAATAATATGGTTATAATTTATTTACAGGGCTCCGCTGACTCCAACTACTCCCAACCTTCATCCGATTTGTCGCTGGACGAAGAAAAGGAATCTCTTCGTCGTGAGAAGGAACGACAAGCCGTGGCTCAACTGGAAAAAGCAAGGGTCAGTGAACGCTTATTTTTAATTAACAGAAAATGTGTGACTAAACCGACGCACTTATTCTGCGCTAATTAGTTGGACGTAAAAAATATTCAACGATAATGTTGTGCGACGCGTCAAGAAGAAGACTGAGATCGTGAAAACATCATGTCACTGAAATCCTGAAGCTGATTAAGTAAGGAAAATAGGTTAGAAAAACAAAGAAAATATTAAAAACATAAAACCATGACTGCCGTTACAGAAAGTGAACTGTTGTATATATTATAATAATTTTTATTACGGTTTTTTATGAAATATTGGTGTTTTATGTATTCATCCATATAGATAAATGTATATTTCCGGAATGTACTCAATCATACCTTTCATTTGACATGACATATTTATGTTAATTTATTGACATTTGATAATATAGACATTTAAACAACTACCGACTTTATATTTAGGCAATTAATGTATCCCATGACACTTAGGATGATTTAATAACTCTAACAATACCACACACGTCTAAATGTGTTCAAGGGTTTAGAAGTTATGGTGAAATAAAGAAACGGAAAGATACATAGATGAACCTTGAACACATTACACTCCTTATTTATTGGGCAGTCGTGTAATAAGGTAGCAGTAATTTATTACGCATTGTTTATTTTTTTACAACATTAAAATACAGTAAAAAGGGACACATAAACAACATTCTTTAAACTGTATTTTATAATGACAAAGAACACACGATAAGTCTGCAAACGCTTTAAAATTGGGATGTCCTTAGATTAGATGACCTAATTTCCAGGATTTAACCCAAAGTTCTTGGTCGCCAAGCAGGAGTATTTGCTGACATTGAATTTCGAAGTAACTTAATGTATTATAGTTAATCGTAATGTCGCTCTCCAGCCTATTTCCATAGCAGCCGAATAGTAGGGAACCCCATTAGAACTTGTTATTTAAACTTAGGGATAATGACGAGATGCTCACGTCTTCGAGCAGAGTGATTGTGGTGGTTTCGAGACCAGTTCATTAATGGAGGTATTGTGAATTGTTCATTATTGGAGATATTGCGGCTGCTCAACCCGGACTACTTTTAGCACGTAGGTTACGAGGTGAAGTTGACGGTAAACATGCATTTTGAAATAACTGCAGCCGCGGCTCAGTCTTGCTATACAGGTACATAGACAGTCGCTGTAGTCTATAACAGATACATTAAGACATTTATAAAAAGGATTCTGACTTTGACGCTGAGCTACTCTTGAACTCTGTACCTATAGGCCCTTGAGGCAAGTGAAGCCCCAACCAACTCTTTTTCTGACGTGTTCGTTAAATCGCAATTACATACATAAGAAGTAGATTACATTGCGCGACAAACCTCGCCCTTGACTTCGACAATTATTCCACCTGCGGAACTATATACAGGTTGAGTTTTTAATTAGTAACACTTTGAAGTGGGTGAATCAGTACTAGCAAGTTTTGAAAAATAGTATTAAAAGAATTGAGCGCGTTGCGCCATCTAGCTGTAGGTAAAATTTCTCGAATATTGTTTATTCGCGATACTTTCCCGATTGCTAGATGGCGCAATGCGCTCAAGGCTTTTCAAACTTTTATTTATCAGTGAAATTATTCAAACTCACTAAAATAATAAAATAAAAAACCCTTTTTTGTTTTTTCAATTTTTTTAAAACTTGCTTTTCTGCTAGTATTGATTTACCCACTTTAAGTATGTAACTAATTAAAAACTCATTCTGTATATACGAAGACGCTGATTAAGATATACATAGCTCTGGTTAAATCACTGTTCGTTCATGGACTGTCATTTTACTACGTTTATGGATGTCATTACTGTCATCTACAAGACCGACCTAAATAAAAAAATGTTTCAAAATTTAAAAAAAAACACACTTTTTTAATACAGCTCTAAAAAGCAAAAAAAAATAACCACTCTGTTATCACTGTTTGACCCGTAAGGAACTTAGTGTAAGCCATGTTGTAATTACCATGTTGTAATTATTTGAGTGTAAAAGTGTGGGGCGCTTTTTCTAGCATTTGTTTAGGTACATAATATTTCATAACAATGCTTTTTGGAAACATTGCACTGAGAAGTATTACGATGATTAGATTTCAAGAAATGTACCATATCATTGTTTTGTCATCAGAACTTTTTTATTTTATTTTATTTATATAAGAATTAATTACTATAAAATATTGATTAGCTTACAAAAATAACAGGAACCGAATGGAAAAACCTTAACCTTTTGCTTATTTGTTTCTGTCACCCAACTGGGACTAGCCCGTTCTAGGGTGGACAGAACTCTAATATTACAATCATGTTTGCTTGATTGCTTACAAATGTACAAGTTTTAGTAAAAAGCTAATAACACTAATTTGCCCTAAAATGTGGTGTTCAAAATTAAGAAATAATAAAAAAATATTAAAAGATAATATAATAAATAAAATACAAATCCATTATAATAATCTGCAATAAATATAATATGAAATTCGAATAAATAATATAAATAAAGTTATATGTGAGAAAAGAAACAGTCAATAATATTTAATACATATATATTAAGTAATATGGGATTTAATATAAAAATACTTAGTCAAAAAAGTACAATTCAATTCAAGTAAAATAATGTCTTTGTCCAAATGATGTTTTCCTTCTGGGTATTATTAAGCTATTTTCTAAAACTTGTCTCGTTGGTCGCCGGTTGGTTGTAAGAGATTATCATATGACAATAAACCTGCCCATTGTGAAATTTCACAATAAAAAGTACAAAACAAAACAAAATATATTATTATTAAAACTTATTTTACGTTAAGTAGATGTATTGACTTCCTAGCCTAATTTAAACTAACCTATATTTCCTATAATAATTAGGCTGATATACACTAATAAATATTTACAATAAAAAAATTATTTTCTACTAAATTAATATTAATATACTTACTTCCTAACCTAACCTAACATAACCTAACATATATTAATTATCTTGGTTTACACTAATTATTCGTACTTACTTTGTTTAATTAAACGATTACAATCATTATTATTTATATTATGAATAATACTAATTTAAGGAAGTACCTAGTGGACGAATTCCTGGACTCTACCAGGACATGTTTGATAAATTGTGTAGGTATCTAATATAAAAATAATTATTTTGAAAGAAAGGAATTTAAAATTCCATAATCATACAAATGTAATAACTTTGGGATGCGATTTACAGGAGAATATTAAGAAAGTTATGGACGGAGAGAATGAAGATTGTAGTCGTATCGATTAATAAACTGCAATTAATCATATCGGTAAATATCCAAGTAAATCGAAAACACCAACTTTTTCTGATGACCTTGAATTGAGAATATGTTTGAGAATTGAGAAACTATTATTTCAGACTACCTAAATTAAATTTCTTGGCTTACCTTTTATTAATATTCTTTCAGGTTGTATTTTTTAACATAACGTCTTAAAAAATAAACACTAAGTTGTATTGTTTCTTATTTTCAGACGAAACCTGTGGCATTTGCAGTTCGAACCAATGTGTCTTATGATGGCTCACTCGACGACGATTCACCAGTTCACGGAAATGCCATCTCTTTTGATGTTAGGGATTTCCTTCACATCAAGGTATGATAAAATGTTCCCACACGATATCACCGTGCTTTGCCACGTAGTACTAATACCTCTTGCTGCGGTATACTGATCTAGCTCAAATAACCGCAGTGTGGTATTTTCCATGCCCAATGTCTGTGTTTTAACCAAGGTAACATATAATTAAAGTGTCAAATGAAATGAAATCAAGCCTATTGTCTTCGAAGCCTTACACATAGTTGTTTAGTACACAATACTTTGGACACGTGATATATATAATTTGTTTAAATAATCTAATAAACAAAACTAGTAATTACGGAATCGATATAATATTTTAGGAAATAGCCGCTTAATATTAAAAGAAGTAAAAAAAAAGATACTAAAAGTTTCTGAGAAGTCTCACATATTATTTAAAATAAACGTAATTCCCCATTCCACGAGGTGCCACAGCGAGGGATGCCAACCGGGGTATATACTCCAAAGGGGGTAAAATTGCAAATCTTGGAAGTAATGAAACTAAAAGGGAATCATACGAATACAATTGCGGAGGAAAACGTGAAATTGTAAAAAAATATGTGAAATTAATAAAGGATTTATGTAGTAAGTATGCATGAGATGTGTGCCTCGTGCAAGTCTCAATATGAATATAATAAGCTTGCAAAAGGCAATGTCTCAGAGTGGTGGTAAAGGTAAAGGTGGGGGGGCGGAATTTACCGAAATATTATCATCTGCATCACTACCAACCTTTCGCTTGGCGACAGTGTTATCGCATCCTACCAAAGTAAGAACCGGACTCTTAAAATAATACTTGGCTCACTGACTCCTGCCTGACTAAACTTAAACTCTAACTGTGACATTGCTGTTTTGCCAGAACCATCTGCAGGATTATCTGAGGCACTTCTCGACCTTCGAACCAATAATGGCTCATGCATTCCATTTCAGAAGAAAGAGATCTGTAATTTTTTGAAATCCAATAATGCTAATGCTTTCAAATTACACGCGATGAAGCTGTAAAAATACCGGTGCCTTTTGTAAATACATATCTATACGGTCATGGGTTTTCAACTCTCGTAAATTTGAAAACCACATATTCAATAGAAACTGGTTAAATGTCGAAAAGACGATTCTGACCGATCTAATATCAAAGCCTACATACAAAGCTTACACCCACCACTATTCTTCCCGCCCATTCACACAGAAAATACCGCAAACTTACCATGATAAGTCTATGAAATAGGTATGAAATGGAAAGTAGGCCACTAAAATATTACAAATTTAAAGGTGTTAAATTTGGCCAAAACCTCATTTCAAAAATATACTAAACTGCACATCTGGATTTATGTCAGTCTCAGCTGACTCAAATACCCCCCCCCCCCATCTTCACGTATCCTTCCCTGTATGAAACATATAGATACCTCTGTATGAGGGGGTATATCTTTATAAACCAATATACGAAGTTAGTTTTTATTAGTGAGCACTCGTCAAGTGGATTGTAAAGACATAAATAATATCACTTTTTTTTAAATTGTTTGATATTATTTTTTGGCCATAAAATTATCCTACACGAAAAAACTGACATTAACATTTCACAAACATTTTTTTTAATGTAAGGCTGTTATCGAGAAAACGCATATTTTATTTTCAGATATTCATTATTTTTTCTCACTAAAAAAGGCCTAAATCGTAAATATTTTTTTATTATTTTTGTCTCGGTATTATCTCTTGTAATATAATAATAATAAAATCTCATGTGACCAAAAAATATGTAATATCATAAAAACCTTTTTACAAAAACATATATTTGGTTTAGTTTTATATACAGAAACAATGACTTTGCTGCTAGCCAATAAAAACTAATCCTTGGGGCAACACCCAAACAAGTTTTCCGACCCTTTGCTAGAGGGATTTTCGCATGCATAATAAGACATTAATGATTAATTCTTAGGCTTCAATAAAGTAAAAGATTCGACTCAGATTGTAATCGGGTTTACCCAGATTTTTTTCCGCAAATGGAATTAAAAAAAATAATGCGTTTTGCTTACCACGCACGGCAGTTGATAACTTTCAAGATAAGACGAAGTTTTGATTCTTGTCTTCTCAGATATGTATGCGACCATGCCGAAAGGATTTTGGAATTAAAAAACAGGCAGCATGGTGTCAGATTGCGTCTGGGTGAGCTATCTGATTTACTCATTGCCGTTTGTTTTTCCATATCTCGTGATATCCATATCCGGCTTTACATTCTTCTCTGTGGCGTATATTATCATTTGCCTGACTGTTATTGAATATATATAGGTCACGCTGAAAGTTTCCGGAACTGGCTACTTAGATAACATTTCAAACAAAATAATTAAAATATTTTAAAATTCAACTCTTTGGCTGTAGAAAGTAAAGTTTGTTTCATCTTACTGTCATTTGTTTATTCATCGTGGCTTCATTTTAAAAATTGCGTGTCTGCATTTTGATCACTTCGTCTTCAATTCGATCGTCATAATTTCCGCTGTATGATTTTCTCACATTTTGGGTGTAATTTGACAGCTCAACAAAGCTCGCTCGGTTTTAAACTACTTTTGGCGATAGAGCACCAAGTAAGACGACAATTGTTAGTTGATTTACTTTACAGAATTCAAACGGTTATAGTTGGTTATAGTTGTTCAGTTATCGTTGCTGAATCCAATTTCGCTTCATGCTCAGGTAGAGCCATCAGTCACCTTGTATAACTTTTTAGATTTGTTTTGGTTGTTATCGGTCGTTACTCACCGGGTTGCCGTCTAATGAAATCTATCATAATTTCGGTACATTAGTAAATTTTGACCTGGCTGCCAAACCGAATTTACAGACTTTTCACGTTAAAAATACATGTTTCCTTGTTGCCTCTATTCTACTTGTTTTGGCTATCGGTTTTAAACTGGCCCTCAGTTGTATTTAAGAGTGTAAGTAAAACCTTCATCTATATTAGTATACTAGGTGTATGCAAGTTGTTCTACTATAATATACTTGACTTGATGACTGATATTTTTTGTTTTTACATCGAGCTTCGATTACTCGCTAACTCGCTAGTACTTGATCAGGTCTCGCTTGTTGATAAAAAGTACTAGTTAGTTCTTGCTAAAATAATTGATAGTTCCTTGTTGGAACACCAACGGTGGATTAAGTTGGTTTCTGATCGGGTTAGTTTTGTTCCCCCTTCCAGGAGACCTGCCTGATCCTTGTACGTAAATGCCATTTGTATTCAGTTTCACCAAGAGTGCTTTGTCAGCGGGCAACCTTTTTCTGTAGCTGTTCTTACCTCTGAGTTCTGGAGACCTACGGCGATAGTTTTCCGGTTCAGCATCTAATGAAAGACTCTCGGATGGCGTCAATCTCTGCTGACTGCTGATATTGCTCCGAAAATGACGCAAAAGTTCAATTCAGGTTTGTGAAGGTTTCTGCAGTTATTTCGGTGCGATATCTCGACTGCAAACTCTGGAGTGGAGCTCGGGCTTGACGGCTGATATTATTTTTGTTTACTTTGAGCTTCTATGACTTGCTAGGACTCGGTCAGGTCTCGCTCGTTGGTAAACGTAATAGTTCGGTATTGATGGATAAACAATAGTCGTTTCTGGAACACCGACGGCGTATTGTGTTGATTCCTGATAAGGGTAGGTTCCCCGTTCCTTGTGCGTAAAGGCCGTTTTTATTTAGTTTCACCGAGAGTTCTCTGTGAGCGGGCATCCTTTTTCTGTGGCTACGGGTACTGGAGAGGTATGGTGATTATTCTACAGCTTAGCTTCTAAGGAAGTTCTCTCGGACAGAGTACCTCTGCGCCTACTACTGATACTGCTTCAAATAACGCAAAGGTCCCTTTGCTGTCTAAGAAGGTTCCTGCAACTATTCAAGAACGATCGAGACAGGTGTGGAGTTCAGGCTCGACGGCGGCAGTCAGGGTCGCCGGAAGGGTCTCCGAGGGCCCGAGCTGCATTCACTCGTCCGCCGGTCTGTTGCAGGAGAAGTACGACAACAACTGGTGGATCGGACGGCTCGTGCGCGAGGGGGAGAGCGTGGGCTTCATCCCGTCCCCGGTGAAGTTGGAGGCCGTGCGCGCCGCGTCGGCCGCCGCGCGCTCCAGCCGCCTCTACCGGCCGCCCGGCGCCGCGCACGCCGCGCACCCCGCGCACGCCGCGCACCCCTCCGACGCCAGCCGAGGTAGCACCCCCCCCACGCCCGGTACGTCCCTCATTCGCATCACTGTCACCGCCATCGCATCGCAACGCAGCGCGCAGCGCGTAACGCAATCCGCAACGCGTAACCTAACGCAATAATGAAACATGCGCGTTCTCAGCCAGTATGCAAAATATGTGGGTTCAATATAAAAAAACGCTAATTCAGAATGCAAGAACCGACCGATGCGTATTTAAAGCGACGTAAAGAATAACTGCGTTTTTAAATCGTTTTAGTTAGCGTTTTAAATTGATGTTGTGGTTCTTAAACAAACATTATCGTTGAACTCGGGTTCCAACTACTCAGTCCTGATGCTGCCTGCAGTGGTACGTCCTGTCTAAGCTATGAGACTTGACGATCTGCTGATTCCAAATTAGTAAAGTAAGCCAAATGAAATAACTCCAATCAATAAACTAGCACACTAAACCACATAAGTATGTAACTTGAAAATAAAATAAATATACTTTATTAGTTTATGTTATACAATCGATGATGTACTAGTAGTAGTAGTAAAAGGAGTGGGGGGCTTGTACCCAGCCCTTGATGTCACCTGGAACTATAAGATCTTTTGTAACTACCCACTTTGTGATTGGGTCAGTGGTCTGCTATAAGCCCGGTACTGTTTACCAGTCCATACAGATCACTGACCTTCAGGATGGGCAGGTCGTTTGGTTCGATAAAGGCTCGTCTTAGTAAACTGTATTTCTTTGCGGCGAGACCTGGGCAGCGACTAACGGTATGTATGCTGTCTTCAGGTTCTTCGCCACATATTCGGCAATCCTTGCTCTTGGTCAAGCCAAGGTTGAACATATGTGCTCTAAGGGTCGTGTGACCGGTGAGGAGGCCGATTATGGTCCTAAGGTTCTTCTTGTTCATATTAAATAGGGCCTTGGTTTTCTTAGGAAGTGGTTTCTCCATCATGGCCTTTGCCTCGCGATATCCTTGGCTCTGTTTCTAGGATGCCCGATGTTCCTGCTCCAAGCAGTCCCTAATGATTTTCTTACCTATGGCAAGGGGATCTCAACAACTGGCTCTGTCGGGCATTCCAGTGTGCCCAGTTTAGCCAGTATGCCGGCTTCTTCGTTGCCGGGTATGCCTTGATGGCCCGGTGTCCATATTAAGGGAATTTTATTGGCTTTTCCAAATTTGTTGAGCTCTTTCATACAGTCCCAGATCACAGAAGATTATGTGGTGGCTTTAGCCAATGCTGCTCTGTTATCAAAACAGATGAGGATATTTCTATTTTTTTTACGTCGAATCGACTTTGGAGTTTTATGCACTCCAATATGGCAAACACCTCGGCTTGGAAAACCGTGGCATCTTGTCCAAAGGGGATGCTGATTCTGTGGATGGTTTTGAGTCCGTACACGCCTTCCTCAAAACGTCTATTTGTTCCTGATCCGTCGGGAACCAGGCGTCCGCATTGTGGCTTTAGAGCCAATGCAGTTTCTTCCAGTCTTCCTTGGGGGGATTAGGATTTTATAGGATTTTTCGACCAATAATTTCTTTAGTAGTGTATTCTGTGTGAGTGAGCTTTTGTGAAGGAGGTTTAGCTCAGGAGGGTTGGGCCCTCCTCGCTTCCATTCGGCCAAACACTTCAGTCTGTATGCTGTAAGTCTGGCGGAGTGTATTATAAGCTGGTCCAGAGGCGGGCAGCAGAGTGCCACATCTAATCCCTTTGTTAGGGTGGTCTTCATGACGCCAGTTGGAGACGTCAGGCTTTTGAGTATGTTTTTTGTCTCGAATTTTTTTACCCTGGACCACCAAACTATTGCAGCATAGGTTAGTCTAGGCAGCAGTACTGCCCTGTAGAGCCATAAGGCGACACCAGGATTTTCCCGTGGCCCTTTTACGTCCACAAGGAGGCATAGAAGCTTGTTTATTTGCTCTTGAAGTGGTGTTTCCAATTAGCGTTTGGGTCTAGATAGACTCCAACATATTTGACTACTGTTGCGTATTCTATCTCCTTGTCCCCGAGCTTAAGATGCTCACCGGGTTCGGGTTTGTATTTTTTGTTGAATATCATGACCTTAGTCTTGCTTGGATTAACAGACAGACCCTTGGCCTGCCACCAGTCTCAAGTAGTATTAAGTGCTTTGTCGGGAGTTTCTTAAGTATTGATAGGACCGTAGATCTGTTAGGAGTGATTATGTACTAAAAGGTAGAATAAAAATATGGGCGGCAAATCTGGGCTTTAATCAGACTAACATGGACTCGTAGGGCGCATTTAAGATAATACTTTCTTTTGTAGATTATACCTGCTTTGCAAGCTCTAATTAAAAATTGCATTATAATTGCAAGCTCTAATTAAAAAAAGTTGTTAATAGCGCCACACGATTTTTAGTCTTATCCAAACTTTATTTGTCTTATTCGTGAGCCATTATTACTTTCTACCTTTTAGTAAATCACCGATCGTGCAATTTAACTGTTTACTTGTTAAATACTTTAATTCATGTTAAATTTTAATGAGAGCGATACGGTAAATCTACGCCCTTGACCTAAGAGGGGATTCGCGTTTCTCGCTTCCGACATCTCCAGTTACTGAATATCTCAACAGAAAAGTAACCTTGAAAACTCATCGATTTCAAACGCTGCGTTTTTAAGCCATCGGCCGGAACTTGCATTTTGAATCCCATATCTAGAATCTGAATTTTGAGCTACTAGTCGAGAAACCGTATAGTTTCAGTAACATACTTAGCAACGCGTGACGCAACGTGCAGCGCGTAACGCAACGGTCAATGCGTAACATAAAACTAAACGCATAATTTTTAAAGAAACGCTTTTTCGAAATTTTATTTTAAATTAACTCACAGACCAACTACGAGTAATGTTATTCCTAACTACAATAATAAAAAAAATGGTAATTATTTAGAAATTTAGATTTTCTTGATTTCACTGAGTTTCTTATAGAAAAAATCACAATTTAAAATGACAAATTTATTAACTAAAATCCGGAGCATACTTCAAACTTTAAGAAGCAAAATATCTCATTGATCTACCATCGGTCACCTTAGCATCTTTCTATTGAATCTTAAAAAAACTAAAATCAAAATCATGACAACTGTTGACGACAAAGCAATGCTTTTAGTGTTTTTAATTTGTGTCTGTATATTTTTATTCGTTTCCGCATCTTGTATTGTGTTGTATGTTTGTTTTGTGTGTTTGTTTTACTCACGATCGATAAAATATGGAATGCATGGACTGGGTAACAAAATTGACGATCCTAATGCATAACATAGTTCGTTCGTATTCATATAAAGTTGTTTTATTAACATTTACTTACGTTTTCTATCATTTTGTTGTTTATATTATAATATTCAATTAGTAATGTTACTATATTATTTTACATTAGTATTTCGTAAATAGCCTAGTTAGCGTCTATGTTGCGGTTATTACAAAAATTCATTTCATTTCATGTCATGTGATCCAATCCTCGTATCCTTGGTGTATTTTATTCCGATGAAACCAGCTTGTTTTCCTATTTAACAGATATTAATAATTATTACTGTAAGAAATGAATTTTATAAGTATGAAAATTGTCTACCTGAAGTATATTTTTATTGTGGTAGTTTATTATGAATGTATCTAGTAGTTGAATAGATTTCGTAATACTTATATATGTAATTTTTGATTGTAAATAATGTGGGCATATGTATTACATAAAGGGCATGATTGCATGTACTACTGCTTTTCTTGAAGAGGTTTTATGCTGAGCTGTCATGGTGACAGTACTTGGAATGTGTCTATATTATAGCTTATTATATTATAGCAATGAAGATTATATCATATTCATCATATCAATGTTTTATAAGTCAGATGAGATAGGGATGATTCAAAAATTAGTTTCTCAATAGGATATTGAAAATGTAAGACTTTAATAAAGTAATCTATTTATTGTTTTTTTTATCTTCTTTAAAAACAAAATTAAAATCAATCTAATGATAATTAATTTAATGATTCTTCAGTCTCTATTCATGTTTCAAAGTTCTTAGCGAACATGTCTCAAAACATTTAAAAAAAATGTCTAAATTAAATTAGTATCCTCTAACAAATTCCCGCTATATTTATGTTCACTTGTTTTATCTAAACTTTTATATGTTTACGAATACCATTTGTTTGGACATTTTCTCATGTATATCTTTTGTGCTGAGATACATATGAATGGTTACTTATTGCGGCTTTGGATAAGTTTTTGGGATTGATTGATTGAATAGGGATTTGAAAGAGTTTAGTTTACTTCGTTTTCTAGTTAGAGTGAGAGTGTTTTGAACCATTCGATTTAGGCCACAATTAATAAATGTATGGATGCATGTCATATCTGCTATAAAGCTTAGATTCTACGGTATACAAAATCGACGAATCTGATGAAATTCTTTAACGACCAGGTGAAGATTCGGATTCCGTTGCTGGGGGACGTCTCGGAAAGTCAACTTTGACAACGCCACCGACTAAGGAGAAGCGGAAACCCTTTTTTAAAAAACAGGAAACGGCCACACCCTACGACGTGGTGCCATCAATGAGGCCTGTCGTTTTAGTGGGACCATCTTTGAAAGGATACGAAGTGACGGATATGATGCAAAAAGCGCTATTTGACTTCTTAAAACATCGGTTTGAAGGAAGGTTTGTGTATGCTTCTGTATTACTTTTTCTTCTTAAATGCCGTAGACCATAAGCTCTGACGTGAGGTAGTTAACGAAAACAGAAAGAAGTTTCTCAATTGAGGACCGTTTTCTCAAAGTGATACATCAGGTATATTTTCAGAAATGAGTTTCTAATGGTTTTATTTACTTCTCTCGGAGCCGGATGCACCAGTAAAACGAAATTGGTACAAAATGATACAAAAACCTTATATTAGCAGGCTTAAAATATTAGTTAATTCAGTGATACGTAATCCATTGATAATTTTAGATTTTTTGTCTTGTGGGAATTGTTTTATGACATTAGCGAAGATGTTATGTACTCGTAATATACACACTTATTAGAATATAATAATAAGGAGACAATACCAAGGTACTGAGGTCATATGTATTGTATAGTTTTCCGCAATCTTTTTGTGTTCAAGGTACACTCACCAAATCAAGGAATTTTAGAAGTACGCCAAAGAAAAAACCAATGTTTATTTATTATTAAAATCAGTATAATATAAAAATATGTTTGATGAGAAATGTGAGCCTTCTTAACTGAGCACAGGCGATCAAAATTTAAAGCAATCGTTGATAAGGCTGCTCTAATCTCTTCGTCGATCGTCCTCAGGCGTACTTGTTTTTTAATTTAAACGTCGTGAGAGTTGAACACCCCAATTCGCATAAGTAGGTCGTGGCAAATAAAAGAGAATTGCAATAGCATGCTTTGAAAGCAGTGGATACTCATTTTTATATGCAGCCAAAAATGTGCTAGCTCTGTTTCAGAAAATTTTAGTTTTAATGGTCGATTAGTTTCTAGCTTCCTACTCGTTTATTGGTAGGTGTCCAAGGGAAATGCTATCTGCGCATGGATTTCGTACCCAGTCCATAGGTTGCAGGTTACACGTAGGAAAATAAGAGTTAATTTTTTCTCCTAATAGTTCCAAGTGTTTCACTATCAAAGCCAGCACTTTATTTTCTCTATTATCTTTACAAAACTTGACAGTTTTCCACGGCACACCAACTAAAGACCATGGTACACCAGTGTGCCGCGGCAGACACTTTGCGGAACACTTCATAAGAGTCGAGGAACCACTTACTATAAAATTGTCAATGTTGAAATTACCATGAAAGATTTTTTCAAAGAGATACATCTACTGCAAATGTATTGTTTTCATAAAAAACTACCAAATTCACAACTAAGATATTATAGAAAATTTGTATTTATTATTATCAGTATGCGTTTATATTTATTGATATCTGACTTAGGAACTTATAGTTATTTGTTTAATTTAAATATAATTCTTAGAAATCGTTTTAGGACTAAAAATGTTCATCCTGTAAAAAAAGATTATTGCTGATGTATCATTTAGATAAAACGGTCTTCAATTAGTCATCGAGTTTTTCCAGTGGTCCTTGCTGTTGGATATTTTTTGACATTATTTTAAATTTTATAAAATATTCACATTTATTTCAGAATAATTATTACGAGAGTTATGGCTGACATTAGTTTAGCAAAGAGGTCTCTGTTAAACAATCCATCCAAAAGGGCAATCATGGAACGATCGAATTCACGTTCGACTTGTTTAGCTGAAGTGCAGGTTTGTCGAGAATAATCATATTTTAAATCTTACGCAATACAAAATTAAACTACAACAATATACACTATTCTATGTGCCAGTAGTTTAAATACTCTTCCATAATTTATAATGTTAACATTTTCAGGCGGAGATAGAAAGAATATTTGAACTGGCAAGAACATTACAACTCGTGGTTTTGGATTGTGATACCATAAATCACCCGTCGCAGCTCGCCAAGACTTCATTAGCACCAACTATAGTTTATTTAAAAATTTCTAGTCCAAAAGTAAGTATCTTTCATTTCATCATGTACTGTATTCCGATGTCTTTTTATAAATATTTTTTTGAGGTTAAGCCACTGCTAGATGGAATTTTCAATTAAACCCTGACAACGTTTAAATAAAGTTTATTATTTAGGGCGATATATTAAATTAATTTTAGTGCTATGATTTCATATTATCAATTATTATTTTTACTATGTCACTATCTGTATCGTTATTTTCCGCCAGTCAAAAGTTTCACTTTTGAAACAAAAAACTTCACATATTTAAAAATTCTTCAGATGCTCTTTTTTTTCTGCATCATTTCTGCGTAGTTCCTATTGTTGGATTACACGGAAGACAGTTTCCTTTTAATTCATTCTGCAGTCGTTGAGGATATCTGATAACGTGTACACTGTTAGGTTGTCACGTAGGCAAGTAATCTTGAAACGATGGATTTTTGCTCAGAATATTCCGTATATACTGATAGTACTTTTGTCAATTCAAAGTGCCTAACACAATGAGACAATGCTTTTTAAACCGCTCGACCAGAGTCGAAAAACATTAGTAAAATGGTGTTTGCCATCGTTGGAAAGCTCTATCCCATTAAAGCATGGCGTCCTTCAATATGATGTTCATAGAAAAGCTGAATATTGTGGCTTGCGAGTGATTACTTCCATTAATACCCATTACTTCCGAGTAAGCCTTCACTCACCGCGTGTTGACCGTGTTGGTGTAAGTAGCCCGGCCAGTAGTAGAAATATGCAAGTTATGCGCCAGAAGGTAAACTACGCGGTAGATAAAGTATGTAAATAGAGCAGTCAGAATATGGTCTGGCCGGTGTTAGCGTTTTAAATGTAGCGTTTTTAACTGTTACGTTGTCGTTAGAATCTTCAACAGTCGAAATCGGGAGATCAGCTCATGCGTAGGGATGGGGCAAAATACGACGGATTATGCGCCGTAGGTACCATTGATCGGTCGGAAAGCCAGGATTGATTCCAGTCGACTTCACTTCACATGACTGTGCTAATTTTTGTCTGTGACGTCAAAGGGGAATGAATGTACCTGCAATCGCCTGTGTAGGGGAGAGCAGGGGAATTGGAGCCTACTAAGGGAAAATGTTAAAGAAAAACACATATATTTACTTTGTTATAATGTTTAATCAGGTACTTAAACCTCACTAATTTGACTATTTTTTCATCACAGTTTAAATCAACTTCAGCCGTGCATTTACAAAAAGGCTTTAAGAAAAAAAGTAAATCGTTCCCATTACCCCATACATGCGGTTAATGAGAGGCGATTTAAATCTTATATGGGAAATGAGAGCCATAATTTACTTCTTTCCAAAAATAAAGCAAAACATATTTAAAAACCAAATCAATTGTTGATACAAAAAACTCTGAATAACAACTAAAAATACATTGTGATAAATAACAATGTTTACATTGTGAGTAGTAAGAGACATGTAGGCTCTCATTACCAACTGACCACCATTTTGAAAAATAGTAACACAAATATTTTATTCGACTCTCAATCACAATTCAACGAATGGCACTTGAAAGAAGACGAATCTAGGTATGTAATAAGCATAAACATAATACAATAAGAAATCGAACTTTCTCGATGGTTGACGGAAACGGCTGAGTGCTTAAGGTCACCCGAATGTGCATAGGTTCCGTTCAATCGCCATAGCTACCATTACCCACCCGCTCTCATTGCCCCGTGCTCACCTAACGTTGTTTTTAAGTTCGGTTAACCGAATGATTCTTTCAGGTTTTACAAAGGTTAATAAAATCCCGGGGCAAAGGACAGACTAAAAATCTATCCGTACAACTAGTAGCAGCAGAAAAACTAGCTCAATGTCCTCCGGAGATGTTCGATATTATATTAGATGAGAATCAATTGGAAGATGCCTGCGAGCACATAGCTGAATATTTAGAGGTAACATTTATTACTTTATTAGTAGATAACGAGCTAAAAAATATGAGGCATGAAATATGCAACAAATAGAGAAAGTAAAGCACCAGAGAAAAGTATACGCTTCAGAAGTTACATAAATGCATAAGCATAATGCCCGAATGAATTCGAATAGGCAAACTGAATTGTGTTATTCTGTTTTAACTACAGTATTCTTTGCAGTTTTTCACAGCATCCAAACCATTTAATAAAATTTTCTGTAAAATAAATCTACGTATGTTTTCATAATGGACCGATTTTTTTAAACAAATCTACATTACCTACAATTTATTTGCCTTTTAGCGACGGAGTATTAAGATTTGTATATATATTGAGAAGTATATAAGAAACAATTAATTCAAACAGCTTTAAAAGTAATTGCATTCGTGACTGCAGAATACTTCTCTTTTTTTGGTGTCATGATTATTTCCTTTGTTGGCTGTCATGTGAATATCCTCACACGTATTTTTGGTCCCCAATCTACTGAGGCAATCAATTGAAAACGACACAGATGATATAACGAGCATGGCGCGAAAGTTGGTAACGCAGGTATGCATACGTCTAGTAGTGCCCTCTATTGGGAATCAGAAATAAATAGCGGGAAAGTTCACCGCTGTTCCATTTGCTTATTAGACGCGTTCGAAGTGGGGTCAGCGAGTCGTCTATGCGTCCGAGTTCAATTTGAAGAATATCGTTTCCTGTCTCGTATTGTCGCGGGAGATGAAATATGACGTCATCCAGCTGTCACCCAGCAAGAGCCAGAGACACTAATGGGACGATGGAACGAAACGACATTCTTTAACGTGATACCGTTCAGCCTCCATAGTGATGCTGGACGCACACACGACTCACTGACCTCACTTCGAACGCGTCGAACGAGCAAATAATAGCGGTGAACGTTCGCGCTATTCATTTCTGATACCCAATAGAGGGCATTACTATACACATACCTACCTGCGTTACCAACTTTCGCGTTACCAATTATATCTTCTGTCTCGTTTTCATTTGTGTGCACCAAAACATTTATTGCAGCGCCTAATAGGCAGACATCGAATACCGTGCATCATTTTTTGTGATTGAATTTCAGGCGTATTGGAGAGCGACACATCCCCCGGTGGCGGTGTCGGGTTCGGTGCCGCGGCCGCTGCCGGCGGCGGCGGCGGCGGCGGCGCCGTCGCAGCACACCACGCCCACCACGCCCACCGCGCCCAGCACACCCGCTTCGCCCACCCACGCGCAGGGACACCGCGGACACCGCGGGCCAGGTACATTCCTCACCCCTTTCCCAACCGGCAGCAGAGGTTTCATCGAATCAAACAACCATGGGTCTGATCCTTTTATATGATCTGTAAAGGAGAGCCGGGTTGATTTGATCACTGATTAGTACGGGTAGAATAAATGTTACATATTTTTAGTCTAATAATTATGTAAGATTATTTGATCAATACATAGTAGCTTCGTCGATTTTTGCTATTATCATTGATTATATATAGTATTAGAATACTCAACTCCACTGTACATTTTGGAAACCCTTCTGTACCGGCGAAATGCAAGTGGCGCTGATGGCATAGACGGCGAAACTAATAGCAATTTATTTGCACATCTATATTTTATTTTTTTTATTTATTTATTTAGGTAAAAAACAGTCATAAACAAATGTTTTTACAAATACACTTAAACAAATAGACCTACATTACCATTAATTTTAACAAAACTTGTAAATGTAGCCATAACAATGTAAATGTCTAGTCGGATCGAACTGTTTTCATTTAGTACGAGTACCTAAATTATTGACTGTAAACTAAAACTAATGCAACAACAAATCACTCAATTGTTTCCTAAAAGTAATTAATGACACTGAGAATATATCTATGTCGTTCAAAACTTCATTATAACACGTGCAAGAGCGTCTGAAGAAGGTATTTTTTGCGTAGTTTGAATCAAAAGAGGGAATATAGAAAGTATCTTTTGAACGTGAGGAGGAAGACCGCGGGATTTTAAAAAGATTTTTTTCCAAAAGGGGTGCAGAGTTGATGTGGTTATGAATAATTTTATATAAGAAAATGCTGTCTAAGAATTTTCGTCTTGAATACAGAAAATGCATTTTGTGTGTTGTTACTTTCTCTGCGTAATCGGTGCAGAGGCTACCTGTCCGAAAGTCCAATGATTTTAAACATTTCTTTTGTACCCTCTCAATCCTATCTACGTGAACAGCATACTGGGGACTCCAAACTACACTTCCGAATTCTAGGACACTACGAACAAATGCATTGTAGAGTATTTTATTGGTGTTGCCTCTGGCAAAAGGTTTACTTATGCGCAGAATCAGTCCGAGTTGTTTAAAAGCCTTAGCTACGATTTTATCAATGTGAAGGTTAAAGTGCAGTTTGGAATCCAGGGTAATGCCTAGATCACGAATGTTGGTAACTCGGGTTAAGTTATTACTGGATATTTTGTAATTATAAATAATTGGATGATGCTTTCGGGTGAATGTTATGACGTTACATTTATCCGTATTTAAAATTAGTTGATTATCCCTACAATAGTTCTCAAAGCTTAATAAATCCTGTTGCAAATCTTCACAATCACCAAGACCTTTAACAATTTTGAATATTTTTGTATCGTCTGCATAAAGCAAGTGATGCGACTTATTAAAACACAGTCCAATATCGTTTAAATATAAAGTAAATAGAAAAGGGCCAAGGTGGGATCCCTGAGGAATTTCTGACGAAACATTAAGAAACGAAGAGCGGTAACCTTTAAGGGCGACGGCTTGACTACGATTGTTTATATAGGACTGGATCCATCTTAGCAGGTCGCCGTGTATACCGAATTTCGAAAGTTTTTGTATAAGGATAGAATGACTAATTTTGTCAAAAGCCTTAGAAAAATCGGTATACACGGCATCAACCTGGAATCCGGAATCAAGGGCATTCAACAAAAAGTCAGTGTATTCGATAAGATTTGTGTTAACACTTCTACCACGAAAAAACCCATGCTGTTCCGTTGATACAACGTGCTGCATTTGAGTGGTTAACGACGTAGTAATTATTTTTTCGAAAATCTTACCAAATAGACTCAGCTTAGAGATAGGCCTGTACTGCATAATATCATGTTTGTCATCACCTTTTGGAATTGGAGTTACCAGAGATTTCTTCCAGATGGCAGGAAAACAGCCCTCCAGCATAGATTTCCTATAAATTATGGTGATTGGTATTGAAAACTCTTTACTAAGCTTCCTGATTAAGATGGGATGGATGTTGTCGAAACCCGCACCCTTGTTTATATCTATTTGCTGAAATAGTTTATGTACAAGGTTTTGTGTTATTTCTACCGTCGAGATGTTAACTGAAGATAAGGCTGTATAATAACGTTGATAATAACTGACTGACAATAAAAACCCAATAATTTAACCAGTTATAACAATAATAACATTCAATTATAAGTGCCATCTGTCGCCTTTTTTATATAGGCTGATACATCGCCGAAATAATACAGAGAGACAAAATTCCATCAATTAGCCTATCTGAAAATTTATGTGCGTAATTATTACGCATTGAAACCATTGCTTATTTATTCATACGCATAGGATACTATATAGGCGTGTTTAGAGCGCCGTCTAAAGTGAGCCGCCATACCACGAACGCCGCCATATTGAGCATACGAGAATATTAATCATTTTTTGGAACTATGAATGCCAATCTGCACGTTGCGTTTCGTAGTAAAATCCTAACTGCCAAATCGTAGTACTGCATTGAGCAATCTGATACGTTATATAATCAATGTTATTATCAAATCAAATAATTGGCCCTCAACGCTTCTTCAAGACATCAATCGATTCAATTTTATTCCTACTGTTTAATTGTGTCCAGTATTAGTAATCGTCTCCTAGTAAACGTTGATATATTTATAAATAGAAGTGATCGTTTTGTGATGTCGTTGATTATCTAAAGTAATTATTTCCTTATAAATGTCTCTTTTCGCTTATTAGAACTTGCGATTGGACCGTTTCACGTAATACAATGCACATGTTTATTACGGAGACTTACAGACAATTGCCGAAATGAAACTGATATTTAAATGCACTTTTCCATTGTACCTCCATGCACAGCCATCCACGATTACTACGGTTACGGATACGAAAGGGAACGAGGTAAATTGTCTTGCATTTAGGAGTACAAATACTCTTTTATTTTTCTCTAGGAATTCTTAAAGCTATACATATAGCGTTTAAAAGATTGTAGTTAGTTTTATTGTAGATTTCATGGCATAGACCACGGATCGATACGAAACGCTTAAACAGTTATGTTGTTGACAGTAGAATCATGATTATTGGCGATCGAACTTCACGCTCATTCATTTTCTTGTTCATACACGAGCAATCATTTCTTCGCTTGCTGTTTAGAAAAATATCACTAAAAAAAAAAAAAATCAAATTAAATTTAATTGATAATAAGTAATTGCAAATTTGACTGAAATATCAATGATAATTTCTATCCCAAATCCGATATCCAATCCCATTTTATTTGACGCTATGCTGCATTTGTGTCGTCGACTTCGTTTTGCAACACGCGTTGATTTTAATTCTGAGCACATCTCTTTTTTAGCTGCATGCTCTCTCTTTTTCTTTAAAAATATATATATCGTTTGTTTTCTTTTATTTTTTTCACAGTTAACGCGACCGGCTATGCATATTGATTTTAAGAGATTGTACTTTGGCTGAAGATTCTTAGTTGACACGGCAGGTCTATATCACTCCCAAACTTTCTTTGCTTTATCGATTTTATTTTTCTTTGTAGATCTTCTGCATACTGGATTTGTTCGTTCAGTATGATGTAGATATTTCTTTCTGCTTTTAGGCTTTAAAACTTTACACCCACACGCATCAGTCACAAGGCGATAATATTTTTAAATAATTTTTGAATGCAGTTACTCCGGAGGAGGTGGTGAATCCCTTTGCTCTGGCGGTGCTGCCGAGTCCCGGAAAAGTCAGAAATTCCGGCGAAATCTTTCTCCAGGCGTCGCTCAATCTCATCTCTTGAAAGACATAAACAAAACTCGCCTCTCTTTTACTATCATCGCACACTTTTCACACTTTCGCTTTATAAACGAGTTTTTATCTGTGTAATTGCCAATTTTTTCACGCTGGCTGCTTTCAACTTGGATAACTTCGGTTTGAGTTGGAATTCCAATTAAATTTTTAAAAAACAATTCATTTGTCTCTCTATGATTGTCATTGCTTGAAAACTAAAAATTTGCCATGCCTGTGTTATTCAATACAGCTTGTTGTGGTCTTGTACTTCAGTTAATGCAAATGTCTCGCTATCAAGAAATGCATACGACAATTGGGACGCTCGTGATTCGTTTCAATATTGAGTCCTGTCCGTTGGCATTAGCAAATTCCTATAAAATGACAAAACTACATACAACTCCTTGCCATGTTATTAATATTAAACCCACCATTCGTTTCAGTATTGATTTACAATTTTCAATATTCGTAAACTTGTTAATATGTTTCCTTTTAAAAAATGAATAATATAAAAAACTGGTTCTTTGAATTATCTTGTCAAGGATGTAAATAATAAAAATATATAATTACTATATTTGTAAGAAACAGATTTGCTGTTTTCACTGTAATAATGACGGAGGTTATATTGTTTCTCATTACTATTACTATATCCAAACAACGATTAGGGTTATGTAGTTCATATTAATTATGTATATTTTAATACTTTTCGTTGTAATGAATCGCTAAATCTGAATTTTGTAATACAGAATTATTTTTGCAGAAATTGGGGAGATATGTTTTATTTTTTATATATATTAGTATACTTTTGCGTATTTATTTTAAACTTAAACATTATATATGAGTCAGTAACAAAGCAGTAACAAAATTGCTAAATTTCAATTTACAGTGTTTGAGGAGCATAATTTTATTTAAATACTGACGCTACCCATGCTAACTCCAGAACTTATATCAAATGGTAGTTAGTGAAAATTATGCTTGTTCAAAATATTCATTAAATGATATAAACAACACCGGCACCCCAAAGTCAGGGCTGTTCAAAAATTATAGGCTATTGAAGGTGTAAATTTGTACTGAAATATACGGTCGGTCTAATATTGCGATAAGACATTCTAACAAATGGTCTTAAATCTCGTTTATAGAACGGTAAAGGACCTAATAGTATTGCTTAAGCACAACCTTGCATTAGCTAAATAAAACTATAGTACATATATTTCAGTTTCGTTAGCGCCACATAAATGTTAGATTTTCACAATGCCGACCGGTATAGCCTCTGGGTTCTTGAAAGCATCCTGAAAGTCTCGGTCGCACAGCCCTAAAATCAGACATACAAAACAGAACACTGAAAGACAAATGTGTCCAGGCCCCATGATATTCGCGCACCACACACCTACTCTATACCACACATTCTAAACAATAAAATGCTTTGCTGCAGTGTAATTGGCTGTGAGTAAAACCGCAAGAATATTTGATTTTTCGTCTTTTTAAACCTTCCCTAACTGTATATTTTTTTAACCTACTCCCTGCCCTTTCTCTGTGAATGTAGTGTACTAATACTAGTGTTTACTGTATGCGCTTGTATCATAAATTGAAACCCTTCGATTCAAGGTGGTATGCAGCAAATATATAGGAGTAGCCCGTGAGACGATCGCGGACCCACGCGCGATGTCCTCTGTGAGGCGGTGACACGTACGCACACTCATCAGCTAAACATGCTCATTTTCTGTCACACCTTCTGTTCATTCATTTTGCAGTTTGCCTGACATTCTCTCCTCGTTTGCATTCGATAGACATATATATATATATATATATATATATATATATATATATATATATATATATATATATATATATATATATATATATATATATATATATATATATATATATATATATATATATATATATATATATATATATATATATATATATATATATATATATATATATATATATATATATATATATATATATATATATATATATATATATATATATATATATATATATATATATATATATATATATATATGTATATATATATATATATATATATATATATATATATATATATATATATATATATATATATATATATATATATATATATATATATATATATATATATATATATATATATATATATATATATATATATATATATATATATACATATATATATATATATATATATATATATATATATATATATATATATATATATATATATATATATATATATATATATATATATATAACCTGCGTAGCTTATGAACCGCTTCGATTTCAGTTTTTGTTTCGAATGAAAGGCTGTGTCGTTGTTATGAATTATGTAATTGGTGTTTTTATGTATGCACGACTGTTTTGTAGTTTGTAATCCTTAAGTTTTATTATCTGTTGTCGAAATTCTGGCCTTGACAATAATCATACAAAAGTCGTATAAAATATAGATGACAGCAAATAGCAAAATCTACAGTTATAAAAGAGCATTTATGTAGTTTTTATTTATTGAAAAAAGGACGATTAAAAATAATGGAATTCACCGACGACGAAAGCGGTGTGGTGCAAAATGTTTAAATTTGTAAAAAAATATATATTTTGTTGAAGCTGAGTTCGTAAGGATTCCGAGGTAAAGTGCAATTTTGCGCGAAAGCTTGCTTGCCTGCAAAAAATGCAAATATAACGATGTTGTCGAATTCAACCATGAATAGGAGAACTATAGCTCCCGTAACAACAGCGAGTACATATGATGTCGCTAAAGTTCTTAAACTCTTTGTGTTTGACTATAATGACAAACAAATATTTCTTTAAAATATATCATTTGCGTAAAATTATTTTCTGATCACTTCAGCCGATTTCCCTTTTACTATTTTTCATCAAAGAATAAAAAAATGTGTATTTTTTTACCATTTTTTGCCACTGATGTGGTAGTTTAATTGCTTACATTCCAAGAATTTTAAAACAAAAGGATCAATCGACAGAGAATTAGAAGGAACTTGAAATTTAGCATTGTTGTTTAATGAATCCTGATGTATAAAATATTAAATATTGCCAAAAATCCACGCTGTGCTCGAATTGCTATATCTTGAAAATTTGCGGAGTAATGTAGGTTTTTCGATAATGACATCTGATAAGTTTTTTGATAGTGATAATAAATTATTTTTGTCTCATTTTTCTGTCGAAAAAAGAAATTACGCCGCTCTATTCCAACACCGCAGATCGAACAAAATATGGGTATATGGGGCTTTCGATATTTTAGACATTAAGGATTACTGAACAACTGTGTCAACTCCTGGGTTTTTTCTAATTTGTCGCCCAGGATTTCCTAGATTTCCCGAACTAGCTAACGATGTGCTTAAATGTGTATCTATGCGCCTTTACCGTACCGCTTTCGTCGGCGTCCGCAGCTTTGCGAAATGAAATCCCTAGAAAAATAGCCAAGTGATCGTGCGCTTAGAGGGTATCGATCGATGCGCAGGGCCATCGTACCACCCGGGGCAGTCGGGCCGGTCGCACGCGGCCGACCATCAGCATCAGCACCCGCATCAGCGCGGGCGGTCGGGCCGTGACCGCGACCGCGGCGGCGACCGCGCGGGCGGCGGCGGCGGCGGCTACGTCGACCGTCCGCCCGCGCGCTACGACGACTACCCGTCCGAGCAGTACCGGCGCGCGCCGCCCAACCGCTACTCGGCGCGGGCGCGCGCGCGCGACGACTACGAGCTGGAGAGCGAGGAGCGCGCGGCCGGGCCGCCGCCGCCGCCGCACCCGTCGCGGCGCGAGGGCGGCCGCTCCGAGGAGCGCTACGGCCGCGGCCGCGAGCGCGACGACTACGGCCGCGAGGAGTGCGGCCGCGACGACTTCGGCCGCGACGACTTCGCGCGCGACGACTACGGCCCGCCGCGCCGCCCGCTCAACGCCATGTAGCACGAGGAGCGCCGCCGTCGCTCCGGCGGCGCCGCCCGCTTCCCCGACCAGCGCTACTGAGCGCCTCCTTCGCTCCCGGTCATCCTTCGGGCTTAGAGTATTAATAAACGAGAGGCAGATTCGTAACGGGCATTCTGCGAACCTATAAAGTCGAGCTCGGGAGAGCGCAGAAAAAATAATGGTCGTCACCGGAGACTTTCCCGGCGAGCTGATTTCATTTGAATATTAATGTCTTGATTAAAATCGACGAAAGCCCTCTCTCGGCCGTCGGACGAACTCGGTCGGTTTCTACTGCAACGCCTCAGGCGGCGCGATTCTTTTCTCGCCTTGGAGCGGGTTCGGGCCGAGCGCCAACGGATAGCGTTAATATTTAATTCAAATGTATGGCGGAATGAAATAGTCCGAGAATAACTCGAGTTCAATATTTCGAGATTGATATATGACTAGCGCGCCCCCTAGTAGTCCGATTTCAACCACAATTCTTTTTAACTATTGCCATGACCAAATATATAATTAAATAAATAAATAAATAAAAAATAAATGATGCCTGCATATCAAATTTCAGCTCGATCGGATTAAGCGTTTGGGCGCTATCGTGGACACACAAACAGGGGAGCACATCTCCATTTTTTGGTGTTGACAATACTTTCCCTTCTGGTCAGTTGGTGGGCCGGGAAAGTAAAAGTAAACAAATGCGAAATTGCCGCTCGACAATCGCCGAAACTACACGTCTCGCCTCAAACATAGGTCTGAACTCATTGACCGCGGTTGTGTAGTCCACGGTTGAATGTGTTGGCATACATGAGCCTAATCCCCGAGGATGTTATATTTTTTAATAAACTTTGTGGAAAAGAAACTTTACCAGTAGTATAACTAAAAACACTTTTTACTTTCACTCCCATATACACAAATCGAAGACTAGAAAATTAAGCAGCTACTTCATTATTTTCGTAATCGTATTTTCCTGTGGGAATATACGTAATGCCTTCGATACGTGTACTTTATAGACCAATACCGAGCGCAACTCGACGCAAGGATTAAATTAAAAAAACAGGAGTTTTTTCGTCAACCGTATTTAGACTGTCACCAAGTCATGCGACCAAAAATGTATGAGAAACGAGCGAAAGGGAAATGAGGAGACAAAATCACAAGCGCGAATGGACAATGGGCAAAACTGTACGGGCACTGGAAAGATGGCACTCTCCAATAACAATAACGTATTTACCATTGGAAAGATCTATTTATCTAGAATATTTTTGACTACCACAACTTATGGGCCGTTTCGGAATTTTGACGTGCGTGTGTTAATCGAGAAAGCTACAGATTGGATTCTGGAGGTTGATTCGGTCTCTAAGCAGTATAAATTCCCTGAAAGTCTCGGATGTAACTCTTTACTCTCTATCTCGGAAGGTGGCTCTTATTGTAGAATTAACTGTTCCATGGGAATCAAATATCCCTAAAGACCACGAGTACAAATTAAATAAATACCATGATCTTGCAAATGCCGTAACCCGGAACGGCTTCACTGTTCACCTTCACGCGGTGGAAGTTGGCGCTCGTGGCCTGCCAGCTAAATCTCTATTTCACCTCTTTAAAGATCTTGGCCTTTCCAGAAAAATAAACAACTCTTTCTTAGAAAAATTATCTAAAACTGCGATTTGCGCATCTCAAATTCTATGGCTTCGAAGGGGGAGTGAATGGGTGGTAAGGTGAACATGTGGCAAGACAGCTGTCCTAAACCTACCACAGCCGGTTCGTAAGTCCGGAATCCACTGCTCACCCCCCAGAAGTGTAAAAAAATAGTATTATGATGGGCCCGACTCCGGTCGGTGAATTCCATGGCAGCTCCGTTTGTATTTATTTATTTATTTATTTATTTATTATTATTAAATATGGCTAATTATACGAAAATCCAAATGCTAATTATTTATTTAAAATGAAGATCCATAAAAATATGTATAATATAATGTATGGTCACTGGGGACACCATGTTGAACAGCTGACCTTAGTATATTACATATGTCAGTAAACAGAGCGGCAATGAAATCATGAGACACATTGCAGAGATCAAGCAATATAACCCCGTATTTCCCCTCCATAAACCGCAGAAAAACTTACGCATTTTTAGGAATATATTGTTTGTACTCAAACCACTATGCATTTTATCGTTTCGGGTATTCTGCGACGGTTTCGTTTAAACAGTCATTAAAAATAGATTGCCTGGATTCATTAGATGCCGTAAGGGATATCAGGTAATTAGCCATATTTAAGAGGAAATAACTCAGAAACGGCTCATAATTGAGATAAGTCGTTCTAGTAATAATTTTTATACATAAAGAGAAATTTCCATTGGTTTACAGCTATTGGAAAAGTTGTCCCAAAATACCCATTTTCTTTTGCAGGCTCGTTCCAACCTCAATTTGATCGGGTCTTACCTGCCTTTCGGACATGTCAAAACGGACCAATTCGAAAAAACGTAAAATGCCCGGTATTTATCTGCCTTGACTAAATAAACATACAGCGCTCTCGTCGAGATATGAACGTTAAACAGGGTGAGGATTTGATATGTGACATGAACGGCAACTTCAAATAATATAAATTTGCCTTCCGTGTCTCATTATTAATACTCTAACTAAGTTAGAACCGGTTGTCGAGAGAATGGAGAATGGAGAACAGTATACATAGATAAATCTTCGACTTTCAAAATCTCCAGGAATGAAATATTTATTGTTTATTGTCATTATAACAAATACTATCCGACGGGCCGAATGAGTTGAAAACCAGTACAACGATTTAATATTGTTCGAGCGCTTTAAATATATACAACCCAATATAAATCACGTTAAATATTTTAGTTATTTTTCCATTGCAATATTAACAGGAACAGAATAAAAGCTTATTAAATCGCCTTAGTCTCATAAATGAAATACTTTAGGTCTACTTCACGATAAAGCCTTAATCTATGGAAATATGTTTATCAGAATAAACCACCTACTTATCCATTTTACTAGATATATTGTACAAAATTAAAAGTTACCAATTATTCTTATGATTGCCTGAAAATATATACTTCGTAGATAAATTTGTATAATTATTTTTTGCATATATATTTTGGATATTATTTTCAATTCCTTGAGTATTCATTTTGCACCTTCATTGTCCACCATCCGCTCTCTAATACTGAATTTTTCCATTTAAATAAATCTTAGCTTAATTCCCCCGCATCTACATATTAAGCTAATTTCAAAGTTGATTAAAAAGTTTGTAGATGCTGGACAAAAATACTTTTCTTAATTTTAAAACTTCTTTTGCTCTCTAAATTATTATGCCATAATGTAGTATTTATCAGTAAAATGATTAATATTTATTTTAGATGTAGGAATTTAAATAGAAAGCTATCCGCTATTCGCTGTTTCCTGATTTCGCAGTAAAACGAAAGCCTTTTAAGCAATTCGGTAAAGTATTTAATAAATCTCTCTAAATTTAAACCAGCGTATATTTTCTAAGAAGAAAGCTGTGATGTTTATATTATATTGTAATAAGAAGCTTAAAACTTTAAGGCAACAAGTTATGTAAGACGTAATGAGATTTCATATTATGTATAGACGATTATGAATTGCTTATTGTCCAATAATAAATAAAAAACACTAATATTATAATTTTTATGAAGAGCTTTATATCTTTAAAGATTTGTACTGGGTGGATTGCTTGGCATTTCATTTCCAATTGAAAGAATGCTGTAATATAATAGTTAATTGATAAAAAGTTTGTACCTAATCGGTGATCGTGATTGAATAGCATGTGAAAATTTGTTGTTCTCTAAACTACAGTGACACGCTAGTTAGACAGTTTAGGATTGTGTCAAATACTGTACAATTAGGACTTACGAAATGCGAATGTTCCGCCTTATTTCCCGTGTTGTAGCTTTCCGTCAGAGTACCTACACTACACCATAGTCGCTAAGGTTACGTACCAAAAGTCACCGTGTCAAGGCAAGCGCTTTGCCTCATAATAACATAAGAAAGTCCTCGGTGGAAACATTACTTGTAGATATTCGTAAGTAAAAGAATATTAATATAATTTGAAAATTGAATTCTCTGTCCTTAGTAATGGCGAATATTGCTAACTTGTGTGCCAGGAAACAGACTGTAAAATTATTAACTACCTTATTGTAACGTTGTACATGTTTAAGGATTTCAACCATTCTGAATTTTATTTAAAGTCTAGTGTAACATTTATTACTACTATAATAATTATACTTGTTGGCAACCTTTGAAAATAAAAGAATACTTTTTATCAACAGTATGACGTGGTTTAATTTTTCCATTCAAATTTTAATACACTTTTTTTTCAGCCGTAGTATTTTTGTAAAATTCCATCGATATTTTGTGATTACTAGAGACGAAAGGTTCTGCCGACAGGCGCCCTTAATACATGACAGCGTCAAGTGGATGATTTAATGTCTCGTGAATAGTGTAATCTAATACTGAGAACTATCCAGCGCATTGTTTGTCACCATGGCAAATATTCAGTTTTTCAAAGATAGCTTTTGTAAAGCTGCTGGCGCTGATTGAGTTTTCTTCCTATCGCAGTACTGCAATAACGATTTTTAGAAGAGAAAACCAAGATAAAATAAGAAACTTTGCAAGAACGAAATCGGGACTTGACGTAGGCTGCGGTATATATGGAGAGCGACCAAACTTCGAGAGAAGTGTAAACTTGGGAAAATACGCCTTCATATTCCAAGCGGAGGTATACGCCATTATTGAATGTGCGGATATCAACCTCCATAAGAACTACGCCAACCACCGTATCTATATCCACTCGGATAGCAAGGCAGCTCTTATGGCACTAGCCTCGAATACCATTAATTCAAAGCTAGTACAAAACTGCATATCACTACTGAATTCCCTGGGCGAAAAGAACAGGGTAATTCTAAGATGGGTTCCTTGCCATTCAGAAATCGAACGACCAATCGGCTACCAGATACCGGCTGAACAGCGGAACAAAAGAATGCCGTGGTCTGCGATATATTCGGTAGAAACCGAATCACCGCTAAGTAATGGAGAGAACCGTGCCAGCGTCGTCGAACCTGTAACCAGTCGGGAGACTGGAATAATCTGGTTACAACTGGAAGTAAGGGCGCGAGTGTCGGCCCGCTTTTGATTAACCTGGTTATCTCGCGGTAAGGCGTTGGCTTCTTACGGGCGAGTGGCATAACTAAACAGTGGACTGTTTTCGTCCCAAGTCTTCTACAGAACGATCTAATATCGTTAAAACTTCCTGGGGTGGCGGGTTCGCCCGTTGTAATTGACAGCTCCGTTAATCCATTCTTTATCCACAATTGCAGTATTGTCTTCAGGTTGTGAAATCCCGCTTGATGAGTCTCATATCCTTACCCTTCAAGCAGGTGCTCCTATGCTATACAATGGGCTCGATTGCGTTTCTTCGTGAATTAAAATCGGAAATTAGTCCGTGTGAACGAGACAGGGCAATACGCTAGAGCGGAGTGTGAGATGACCGGTTGTCACTTTTCGCATTAAAACTGCCCGCCAAGGTCAAATCTTACACGGCACGAAATATGCTTGAATTTATTCGGATGAGTATAAGTTCGGCAGGTAGTATTTATCGACGATCGTTCGTTTCATATTCCGCTCTAACGTCTCTCTGTCTCGTTCGCTTGGACTAATTTTAGTTTTAGTTCACAAAGAAACGCAATCGGGCCCAATATGTGCGCCCTGTTATACCGGTGGAGCAGGTCAGGGGTATTCTTGGCCGGTGGCACGGTCTAATCTAATCGAGAAAGTAAAATAAAACGAATCATCACGTGTGGCAATTATTTTATTACAACAACACATCTGCGGAAATAATGTTACAGTAATAATTCATTACAGATAAGTCTTTGGTTTAAACTAGCTAATTCTGTTATAATCGATATACATTTCTCATACAATTACAGTGACCATTGAAACGATTTTTTTTTAATTAAAATGACTTAGACTGCACACAAAACGGTTTGCTTCATCGTGTGTATGTTTTTTTTATATTACAGTTTGAATAAATAATAGAAACATGTACACTTAATAGTAGAATAGTTTTAACAGGGACTTTGGCATGAGCTAGTCTCATATTTTAAATTATTTATATGTAGAAATAGTTTTCGTATTCGACGCGACTATTTTGGAATTTGGTCCTTGGAGCTGCCGAAGGGGTGATACTAGTAATTCTAGCAACGCTGCTATTTATAGATGCAAAAAACAGCTCGCCGTTTGACATGTTGCTTGGTGATTGAATTGGAGTACTCGTTACGATGTCACTGCTATCTACACTACTCAAGCTATTCGAATCGAAGCTCTTGCACTCTTGAGTAACACTGCAATAGCTGATACTCGGATATCTATACACGGGGCTGTAGCAGCCGATCTGGTGACAGCTCTTACTGGCCGTTATATTTGACTTTGGGGTAACTGGAGGGTTGCACGTCTCACAGCTGAATGGTTTCTTGTCACAATTGTAGCTGTGTGACTTTTCTGGGTTTTCAGTTCGTTTCAAATTTACATAATTGCCCCATTTATCGCAGGTCTCGTCGAGAATTGTGTCTATGCTTCTGTTGTGAGTCTTCTCTATTGTCTTTTCCTTATCAGGCGTCGTTTGTGCATTCTTTGGGAAATTAGTGGTGTCGTTTAGGTTGAGACTCGAGAACGACTGTAAGGTATCTTGCAGGGAGGAGAGCTGAAGCATTTCCTTGGTTGAAGTTTGAAAGTCGGGCGACCACATCAACTGCAAAAACAAAAATGAGAAACATGAATAACTTTAAAATGGCAAACAAAAATGAGAAACATGAATAACTTTAAAATGGCAGAAATGGATGAAGATGAGTTAAGCCATTAGGTAAACATTTTTACAGGGTGAGTTTTAATTAGTGGCATCCTTATAGTGGGTGAATCATTACGACAAGCTTAGCAACTTTTTATTTACAAAAAATAGAAAAGAAAAGAAAATGTTTTTATTTTCTGTCGAACATTTGTATTTCTTTTTTTTTATAGTACACAGTTTTAAATAGCTACAGCGATACCTTACCTACCGCTAGATGGCTCAGCGCGCTTAACGTTTCTCAATTTTTTCTTCAATAGATAGAATTTCTAATTTGACAAAAAAAAACAGAGTTTTTTTAATCAAAAGTTGCGTATTTTATTGTACTGATTCACTCACTACAAGGATGCCACTAATTCAAAACTCACCCTAATATAAAGCATAATAATGAAAATTAGACGCCCTTAAGGCCGTACAAAATAGTGACATTTGAAGAGAATAGAGATGTACCAAACGCATCATCAAGACTGTCATAATGTTACATTTATTAAAAGAGCAAAAAATATAACAAACCAACCTGTTTTCGCCTTGTTAGAGCTCTGTAGTCAGGATTGCGACGAACAAGGAAGTGGCAATTCTGTCTATCCGACGCTTGCCAAGATTGCTGTACTCGAAGTGGTAAATCATCAGGATGAAGCTTACGTTGGTATTCCTGTGATTTACATACCTGCAAATAATCAGAAAGAAAAGTTAGAAAATTTTAATTGCCACATAATCTAGCTTCGCTTTATAAAGAGTCTAAAATAAGTGTATGTGATATACATTTTATTATGGACGATGTAAGTTGTTATGTATAGTGAATATGCAATATGTGTATCTTATACGCCTCCTCTTTACAGGTCTTTGTGACCTTTATAGATCGTATATGCCTCACCAGTCCTTTGATTTCTATTAACTTCAATATCTTCGTGGCAACCAAAAAAAAACTCTTTAATGTTGAATGCATTTTAAGTCAGTCTTTAATTAATTTAATTTTAGATAAAAGATGATCCTTAAAGCCTTTCGACAGGATATACATGTTTGTACTCTTATTACGAGTCAGTTTTTATAATTATATTCGCATTACATTATGAGCTTATTTAAAAAATCAGAAGAAAAAACTTTTAAAAAAACATTGTTAACAAAATATTATTTTGTGGAATGCCAAATAAATTAAAATAAATAAAATTACCTAATTATTTGTTGTCTGAAATTAGTATATATTGGCCGGTATTCCGTTTCTCGCAGGTGCCTAACTTGAGGTCTAAAAACGCGCTAAAATGACGTTTCAGCGCGTTTTTAGACCCCAAGATAATTTTGAACTAATTGAAGCGTGCATGCTCATCAGGTGCTTAAATTGACGTTAAGCGCTGTCTAGACTCTTTTTGGTATTCCGTTTTTACAAGTGTCATGGCGGATGGGTCTTGTTCGGGGTCTTAACTAAGAACGGTCTAAATCGAGCAGTCGCCGTGTACCTCTTGTTTCTCTCGTGATTTTCAAGATATTTTGTCGCGGTTTCAAAGACTGGCTTTTAAATCGAAGAAAATGAGCGCCGATTATCGTAAGTAATTTGCCCTGAAAGTTCTGTGTCAATATTTTTTGTACATTATGATAAATATCTTTCTATATATTTATTATTATTATTATTATTATTATTACATTTACAGACAGGCAGCATAATTGCTGATATGTCTGAATATGAAACTGAGTACAACTACAATTTCTGTTTAAGGTGTCCGTCTAGTCTATTTTTGAACATATTGACACTACTCGCTTCAACCACTTCGGAAGGTAAACTGTTCCACTGGTCCACAATCCGGTTGGTCAGGAAATGTTTCCTGGGATTCATGTGGAATCGCGTTTTCTCCAGCTTAAAATTGTGTCCTCGCAGATGATGCTTGTAGTTTCTCTTGAAGATAGAAGACAATTCGGGGCAATTGTAGCAACCGTTGAGGATCTTATATGTTTCAATGAGGTCACCCCTGGTCCGACGATCCTTAAGTGTAGGCAGCTGCAATCTGCGGAGTCGTTCTGCATATTCCAGATTTTTGAACCCCATTGGCATCTTGGTCGCTCGGCGCTGGACTTTTTCTAAGAGATCCTCGTCTTTCACAAAGTACGGATTCCATATCTGGAATCCAAAGCATTGGTCTGATGTAGGTTTTGTACAGTGACACAAATAAGGCTGGTGTGATATAGTTAAACGACTTGCGGATGAGGTACATAACTGAGTTAGCCTTTTTCACAATCTGTATAATGTGCTCACCCCACTTCAGATCGCTCACCATCGTTACGCCCAGGTCCCTTTGTTTCGTAACACTTTGTAACGGAACCGACCCTAGATAGTACTGTTGTTTGGGGTTGCTCTTGCCGATGTGAAGGACCGTACATTTATCAGCATTTAGCTTCATCAACCATGTTGTGGACCAATCAAGAATTTGATCAAGGTCTTTGCTGAGATTTGCTATAGTAGGATTTGCAAACAGTTTGGTGTCATCCGCAAAGAAACTAACACTTGAAGTTATGCCTTTTTTAAGATCCGCGATGAATAAGTTGAACAGCGTAGGGCCCAACACTGATCCTTGCACAACTCCGCTGACCACATTGAATTCGTCTGACAGAGTGTCGCCAACTCGCACTTTAAATGTGCGGTCATTCAAAAAGGACTTAATCCAGCTGTGCAGTTTGCCTCGTATGCCGATATGTTCTAGCTTAGCGAGAAGCCTTTCCAGCGGTACCTTGTCAAATGCCTTTTCAAAGTCCAAGTATAGCATATCAATCGGGATGTGGGTATCCATAGCAATGCTCCATGCGTTCACGCAGGAAAGGAGGTTAGTGGTAACGGATTTCCCAGGAATAAAGCCGTGCTGCTCTTCCGGTAGTAAGTGGTGGTCTGTTGTGTACTTCCTAATAGAGTTAGCCACTATTCTTTCCATACATTTGCATAAAACAGAAGTTACACTTATGGGACGGTAGTTGGCCGGGTCCAGTTTATCTCCTTTTTTAAAAATTGGCGTAATTGTAGCAGTTTTCCACCCCTGAGGTACAGAGCCATTATCAAACGAATAGGTCATAATGTTCGATAGGATGGGACTGATTTCCTTGGAACACTTTTTTAGAACAATGGTCGGTATGTTGTCGGGTCCACATGAGGAGGCATCGTCGAGAGAGTTTAGATACTTCTCAATATCATCGGCAGTGAACTCCACGTACTCTAGTGTATCTTCGGTCCTTTCACCTTTGATTGGGGGTATTGGTCCAGAGGGTTCACGAACATAGGTTAGATGAAACTGCCTACCGAATGCATCAGCAATATCTTTACTGGAAGTCAGCATTTTACCATTAATCGGATCCTTGACCATTTGGGGCACAGACATCTTGGAAGCCGTTTGTGTTCTCATGTATTTGTAAAATGATTTGGGGCCGCTCTCTAATACGTGTTTCTCGAACGATGCCCTCGACTGCCTCAGGGCTCTTGTCACTTCGTTACAGTGCTGTCGGTATTTTTGATAATAGGAATGGTTGCTTTCGGTGCCATGACATTCTTTGCATCTTTTGTAAGCATCCCAAGCTTTTTTCTTGATATTGATCAAATTTTTAATATGTGCATTAACCCAAGGTTTACTAGTTGCCGGTCGTTTCCTCGTTTTGATGGTAGGTATCTTGTTTTCGACTTCATCTTGGTATGCTTTGGAGAATAAGTTCCACTTGTCGTCAATGTTGTTTGCAGTATATGTATCTTTAAATATGTCGCTATTTGTGAGAGTGTCTTTAATTTCAGAGTAGTCATGGTCTTTGTAATTTTTTCGAGGTTTCTGCGGAGTGTCATCAAGCTTGCTGTTGGTTTGCACCTGTATAGTCGCTAAAATTGATATATGATCACTGATACCTATCGGCGGCAAATAATCCATTTTTGACACCAGTTGCTTGTCATTGCAGAATATAAGATCTAGCCAGCCAGGCTCATCATTGCCTCTGTAGCGTGTTGGTCTGTCTACCAGTTGGTAGAGACTGCTGTTCAGTATCATGGTTGTGAACTGGTTCTCTAGGCTAGATGTATTCTCTGGAGCTTCTGTTAATGGCCAGTTTATTTTTCGAAAATTAAAGTCGCCGAAGATGAGAACATCATGTTGCGAAGATATTTGCTCCATAGCAGTTATGATTTCGTTAGTTTGCTCTTTAATATTTACGTGTGTAGACGTGTCTGGTCTGTATATGCATGCTAGCTCAAATTTTAGATTTTCTATTTGTATGCTAAGCCACAGCATGTCGGAGTGGATGGCTGGGAATTGAGCATTGGGTCGCGCTTGCACAATGACAGATTGAATACTTCCCAAACAATAAATTGCCACTCCACCACCTTTTGTTTTTATTCTGTCTTTTCTATAGAGTACGTATCCAGGTATTTTTACCGCTGCGTCCATTATATCGGGATGTAGCCATGTTTCAGTGATCAGAATGAATGTCGGATGAAACTTGGCTACCTCTATGGTGAGTTCGTCAAATTTAGAGCATAGCGTTGCCAGGTTTGTGTATAAGAATGTGAATTGAAGGATGTTACCGGTGGTTAGTTTTTTGGTTGGATCGAGGTTCTATCGATAATTTTGGGAGTCCCACGGATGTATTTTATGGTGAGGTTATTTTCTCCACGTGCGATGCGATCCTCGAGTTCGCCACGGAGTTTCTTGAGGTGCTCCCTTTGAAAAACGGTTAAATCAGCTCCAATATTTCTTATGTTGTTTTCTCTTTTATACTTCAGGATGGTCAGTACCTCGGCCTTATCTTTCAGGACAACGCGGATGGGTCTCGATTTATCAGAGCGTTTTCCAAGACGATATACTCGTACATTTTCCACCTTAAAGTCTTTAAACCTTCCAAGAATTGTTTTCACGTGAGATTTGTCATGGCTGATTCTGTCCGCCGCCACTGAAGATGATGATTCTGGTGTATCGTAGATAATTAAGTTCTTGGAGCGTCTATCTCTTTCTTCTAATTCTTCGACGAGGCGATCGAGTGGCGAGGGAGGGCTCTGGTTGGACTTTAGCTGTTTGACTTCCTCCACTAGCTGCAAAAGAAGCTTGCGGATTGAGGGGAGTTCCTTGATTCCATTTATAGCCTTGTATATTGTATGATAATCCTTGTATATTTGTATATTTTAAAACAAACGAAAACGTGGCGGCAATGAGCGCGCGGTGACGAGACGACGCGCGGCGGGCGGGTAGCGAGTGACCAAGCTGACATAAATTAAGACCTCGCTTTGGAACGGCCATAGACAAAATTGAAAATTTTTAAATTTAAGACCGGTTCTTAATTTTGATGAAACGGAATACCAACAAAATAACGAAGGTGCTTAAGTTCCTAATTTTAAGCACCAGATTAATTTAAGCCCGCGAGTAACAGAATACGGGCCACTAAAATGAAACCACTAAATAATAAATACAATTTACTAGCATAATAATGGCATAAAAGAAATATTAGACATTATCGACAACTTCAGTGATTTTTCAGACAAAAAGAAACAGTATACATTTTGCCTTTTATTTTTAAAATGGCATTTTTTCTGAAGCAAAATAAAACAACTCGAAGCTGAAGTAAGAGACAATCTGATAGTATTACATTTCTCAGCTACCAAGTGGTCCAATTCACCTATTTCTCGAGGCAAAAAGGCTTAATCCATATCTCATTTATGCTATAAATAGAGGCAACCATTCAAAAGTGGTCCATCACTGCATCTAGGTTCAATTTAAAATTAATTCAACTCACTTCGTAAAGCGAAAACTGCTCGACTTTCTCTGAGGAACTGTAGCAATTGAGTAGTATGGCAAGCAGCTCGTCGGCCGTGGTCCTGTCGCTGATGAGAAGGCTCTTGTACTGACTCGAGGACATCAGCGCAGAGTCGTATATCTTCACGAGGCCGCCGCGACGCATTTGTAATGAGAACCTGAAAAAGCAGAAGAACTTATTGAAGAATGTATATTCCAATTAGACATCGCTTTCTAAGTCGCAGAAGTAGTGGACGATGACACATCACCATGCAAAAGCAACAGTGAGCTAAGTCCCTAAAAGTCGTTTGAGTTAACCCAAATATGTAAAAAAAAACGATATCTACAGGTGAGTTTTTTATTAGTGACATCCTTGAAGTGGGTGAATTAGTACGAGCAAATAAGCAACTTTTTAAGGATATAATAATCTATAAAATACAAAAAAAAAAATTATTTAAATTTAAAAAAAGTTTATGTTGAAAATGTTTATGTATTGAAAAATACTATAAAAAGAGGTGATCACGTTGCGCCATCTAGTGGTAGCTAAAATTTCGCGAATATGGTTTAATCGCGATATTTTACCTATGGCTAGATGGCGCAGCGCGCTCAACGATTGTCAAACTTTTATTTACTAGTTAAAATTTTAAAATTTAGCTTTTTTCTAAATATTTTTGATATTTTTATTTTCCCAAAATTGCTTATCAACACTTGCTTCTTTATTCGTACTGATTCACCCACTTCAAGGATGCCACTAATTAAAAACTCACCGTGTATACAGCAAACAATGCATCACTGGGGTTTTAGAAAATAAAAATAAAAACCTGGTAATATAAATAACAAATCAGGGTTGAGTTTCTAAATAGTCAAAAGCAATACTGAGATAACATTAAGTCCCCGTTTTTTTGGAAATACGGTTTAATTCAGTTTTGCTGCGATTAAATATTTTAACCATTGGAGGAATTAGTGAAATTAAAATTGAAATATCTCAGTGTAGCTTTATGGATCGTACTATTAATTGTATTTAATCGCTCGATTTTTCTCCATTTATCAAGGTTACCATACTTAGTTTATTTAAGGAATTCAACATTAATATTAAATTACTGGGAATAATTCACATAGCTGACAGCCAACCTTCTATAGGAGAGGCACTATTAGAAAAAGAAGAGAATAATTAACTTACTAATAATTACTAACAATTTAACAGTAATAATTGTGCCAGATATGCATATGAATTTAGAACATATTGTATGGAGATCAATAATTTTATATCTATGAAGTTCATACAATTACTGAAATCATATTTAGACTAAATTAGCGTATTACAAAGATTTCCTCAAAAAACACTCGAAATTACAAATATTATTATAGAGTAGATAAAAATGAATTGAAAATTTAGACAAAGAATTCAAAATCAAACATGAATCCCGTGTAAAGGCAATGCAAACTAAATCTTCAAATTATGTCGAATATGAGATAATTATAGGACAAGCCGAAAGGCTCTTCGTCTAGCGATTCGGGTGTGGAAATAAGAAAACCGTTGCCGATTTTAGAAACAGGTGGATCAAACAAAATGCTGAGCGAGCAGCACGCGTCAAAACAACACATTACGATTCAAAAGCGCAGGGGGAAACATATCAAGTTCCTCTTTATTTACACCTACCGCAGTGTTTTCAAAAAGCTCGTAACCTGCCAGAATGCTGTAAAACTTTAAAGGCACGTCATAGAAATGCACAGAATCGTGTAAGATTCGTTGATGTTGTTTGGAGGTAACAGATATGATGGAACCAAAGAGAGTAGATGAAGTGGTAAATTTCGAAGTCCCAAAATATGGTAAAATTTCGAAGTCCCCAATTGGTCTTTCTTGAAAGGAGACACCAGTGTGGGACTTTACCGTTTAATGGCCTTATAAATGGCAGATATCATATCGTGAAGAAGAGGCATAAAGTTGTATCTTGACTCCTTAAACTCCGGATCCCTTCCTATCACTACACGAGCGAACGAACTAGATAAGCAACTTGATAAATCAGTTAAAAAATAAGGTTTACGGCCCTATTTCTGACTACCACTTCGCTACTTGGCTAAGTATTCAATCTCTTACTAAGCATCAAATTACCAACCTAATAAAAAATCAAATGATGTTAACGGGTTTACTTACCTCCATAAAAAACACTGTATCTTATCTCTATGGTTTTACGAGAGTTTTATGATTGAATGACAATTAACGATTATCTCATATCCGTAGCAAAGTATCAGACTCACTTGGAATAGCCTTTGGGATGACAGCTCTGCAGCGCAGCGGGTTTTGTGGAATCGTCCAGCACAAGGACTGTCCTGACCCCAGCCTGCCGCACCGTCACTTCCATGGTCAGGTAGAAGAGCTTCGGATCCCTGTGTCGCATCTTGTACTTGCCGAGCAGCAGGGAGACCACCTCGCGCGAAGTTGTGCCAAACGTTACGCTCAAGGTCTTATACTCGATATCGGGTCTAAGGCATCGTGCGTACACTTTGATGGTCGTCTGTCGATAAAAGAAATGAAATTGTTATAATTATGCAAGGACAGGTTCGCTGATGGAATGCTGCAAAACCCATTGCATGCTGTTAACCATCTAATGAAGAGAGGCACGTTCTGGTTTTCTTATTACAAACTACTATTCACACCCTGAGGAGTTTTTCAATTGCACAGGTAATAAGTAAGACAATTTATTTGGCGTCACTTAAACATGACATAATCAGAAGTATTTTACAATCAACTAATACTGAAGGTGTACGGCGAAGGCCATCATTTACGTTCGGACCTTACGTGAGGAACCTCACTGGGCCGTAAAACAAAACACGAAATAAGGTATGCTCATTATAAAATATCAATTCGTCCACTTACAAAAGAGGATCCTTAATGTAAAAGTACACAATAACTTTCTAGCATGGTGCTTCTTATCTCTTTCTGAAATGGTCAGTTGTCATCGATTTCCCTCTTTTTTTAATTTCCATCATTATCACTACTTTCGAACAGTACAGTTCATTGTTAACATAACTAATTATCAGAATTCTGCGAATTGTGTTGGCAGTACTGATAAACTTGCATCCTCAGTAGAGAGATAATGATACATTAATATTATCAGCGCAGCATCCGGTGTATAGAAAATACACCGTCTTAATAAAAATACATCCAAAAAAATATATTGTGTTGGCGGTACTAATAAAATAATAATACATACACAAAAGTACACCGTCTTAAAAAAATACCTAGAAGCTAAGGCTTGTTTATAATTATTTACTATTTATAATTATTTATATTTGTTCATGTTTATAATTATTACGCTGACAAAACTGGTGCTGTTTATGGCGGGTGCTGGAAAGGCGTAAAATGCGACAAAGTTGAAACACTTTTTCTTTTTGAAGCCCTATTGCCGATTTTCGTTGGATTATGAACAATGACATATTATAACATATTAATATGTACAAGGTATTTTCATTTTCTTAGAGAATTTGTCAGTTTTGTTTGTCAGTATCAGAGAATTTGTCAGTACCAGTTGTCAGAGAATTCACGAGAAACATATATTTTATCCTGTCAACTGTATACTTAGATCAATTGAGAAATCCTGATTGATTAATTGATTGATGACCACCATCCTCATATAGTTTCTAGCTTTCTCTGTTATCTAATTATGGGATTTGTTTTTCCATTCTTCAGTCAATGTGTTTTGGGTCGGGATTTGAACTACACGGATCAAACCATCGCAGGTTTGTGGTCTAATGTTTACGAGCGACGTCGTGTGCGAGCGACAATGTGTTTTATATGCAACAAAGTGAATAATGTACCCGCGAACCTATACGCAACAAAAAGGCTATTTTATTTTTATCAACAGGTTTTGATTATTATTCTTCGAAAATGGCAAATTAAAGTATTTGAAGGGGTATAAATGAAGAAGTATAAGTAAACTATTTATTTTAATTTTAATTATATAAGCAATGCACAATGATTGCTAAATTCATACACCAAGTGTGCATGGTCCTGTGTTGACTGATATAACCCAAGTAAGCCGTGCTTAAACTTCGGGACAAAGGAAAATACAAAGTAGACATGTAAATAACATGTCCGCTTTTACAAAAAAAAATATATTACTGTGTGTAATATATTTTATTAAATATATTATTAAAATATATATATTATAAAAATATATTCTAAAAATATATTATTAAAATATTTAAAAAATACGTATATAATAAAATTTTGAACGACTATAACTATAACTCATATATTTATAAATATAACTTCGATAATAATCAGGAAAATAAATATAAATATGTTCCTTAAATATGCATTTTTTTATTAAATACAAATAACGCAATTAAAATTAATAAAATGGGTCAAATTACAAAATACATAAACTTAATTGGTTAGATTATTCATAAATGAGATTATTACCTACAACCAACCAGCCACTAAACGATTAGCTTTCTGAATGTTCGAGGGCTAGCTATCTCTAAGTCACCGGGAAATACATTAGAATTTGGGCCAGAGAAAATTAAAATTCAAACGAAAATTCGAAATATTCAATGCCAGTTACACAATTTTGAAAAACAAAATCATGCATGCGCTTACAGTAAATTAGATTAGAACAAATATCACTTCAAAATGAATGGGCTGTAAGGCTGCATGGTTGCCTAGCTTAAAGCTTTTGAGATGTAGGCCTATCGCAGGATGTTCCGGATAAGCTGGGATGACAAAGTCAGAAATAAAAAAATCTTTTAATGTTTGAGGAAGGAATAATTGCAACTATGTATTAAATATTCAAATTTCTATTTTTTTATTTATTTGATTATGAGTTTTTATTTTTTACTTCATTAAATATTAGTGTCCTGAATCAATAAAAGATGTGTCCCGAAAACCAGGAAAGGAGATATCCCGAGGATATCCTCTGATTTGCATCTTTTGCATCGTTATTACATTTTGTTTAATTCAGTTTCAATTTTTCATTTTGTGTTTTTGTTTATATTTTTTTTTGTATTGTCAGCTGCAATGAAATTGGTGTAATATAGGAAACTTTTTTATTTATCACAAATAAACACTACCAAATACCAGATTCGAAAATTGTAATGCTAAATCTGATAGAAAAAAGCATCGAATAAATTGGAAGAGGAATTGATGTATTATAGGAACCTTATTTATTTATAAAAAAACACTACTAGGTTCGACCATTGTAATGCTAAATCTGTTAGAAAATAGTCTCGGACCCACAATATTTGAAGACAAAAAAAAAGTAATGTATTTACTGAAATAAAGCTCTTTTTACTGAGTTTTTAGGATTGTTTAAAAAAAACTAAACCAACCGCCATATAGGTGTGTATGTATTGTTTTAAAAAACAACTAACTTAACATACTGAAATGTAAGTGTTTGACGCTTCTTTATATGCCTATAGAATAAAGATTATTGTAGTTTCGGAATCAGCATGATGAATATAGTCGGGTGACATTAAAAAATCAACAATGTAGAATACGCTCCTATTATACTGGTGCAAAAAAAATATTTTTTTGTTATATTATTAAGTTAGTTGGTTGAGTGGATAAATTTAAAGGTGTGGTTTATTCTATGCGGCTACATTCAAAGTAAAAATCCTATTTTGGTAGAAGATACAAGCCCAAAAAGACGAAAGAAGGGGCCACGAAGGAGGTTCCGGAATCTTCGAGAGCGGTGTCAGAAGTCAATTGTCAATAGTAGTATGTTCTACAATACTTACGTGTAAATTCCGAGGATTGATGGTTAACTGAGTGACTGGCTTAGGTTTGATCTCACATTTCCGATCGGGCAACATGATCGCTTTTTTATAAAACTCACTATTTTAATACACTATTATAGAATAGGGGGTGTTTTATGGATTCGCGGTAAGCGGGCGCGTGCCCAGAGCGGTCGGTGTTCGTGAATGAACTGCCTCTGCGAGGCGTCGAGCCGACCGTCAAGGCGCGGACGGGCTACTGATAGCCTCCACCTCCGGCAAGCTGCGGTCGCGAAGGCATACAAGTGCCGGGAAGCACAGGAAACGCACTCCGCACTCTGCGCACCTCCAGGCGAAGCGGCTTCTCAAACATTACAGAGACTTGCACAAAGGTTATTGTATTTATAAATAGGATAGAAACAAATTTACCACGTGAATTCGTTTCTATCCTATTTATAATGTCCAACAACCGCGATAGTGTTCGATTTTATAAGGTTGTTGTAGCTTTTAAATGTATGATTAATTGTTTATTTATTTATTTCATTTTCTCAAAACATACAGTGCTCCATTAATTATGGCTAATTATCTTGCTACAATGTTTCGCTGGCCGATTAAGTATTTACTGCAGTAGTATCTTACATTATATTCTTATACGATAGTTATCAAAAAATGCATTGAAATAAATTAAATTATTTCAAACTATTGCTAGGATATAAAAAGAGAGTATTAAGATATAGGATATAATATAGGCATTTAAATTATAGTCCATTGCTACGTCTCATTTTAACTCTGTTCGTTCGGTATATAAATACCTATTTCCTAGTCACCTAGTGAGTTATAAACAGCCTCGCTGAATAAATAAGTCGACATATTGAAATCGACCGTCATTGAAAGCCTACTATTGAAATCGACATACTGAATCTGTCATCAAGCGGGGCATAATACACTTTTGGTCCTAACTAGTGCTTACACGAGGGACTTCAAATACATGGAGAGAGCAAAATCATTCATGGCGGTACGATGAATGACAATGTGTTCACTAAATTTTGTGTCTCACAAAACGTCTTTGAACGCCCTCCACCGTGTTTTAATATACGTCGTATTTTGGATTCCAAATTTGAGACGCGAACTCTAAAATACTGCAAATATTCGTATAATGTAAATACAGCCTTTTAAAGATATTTATGTGAGAATGGTTTAGATATTCTGTCCTAGACGCTTTATTAACAATACTATTAATGTGTTGATCAAACGTCAGCTTCTGATCCAGTTACACCAAGATCTTGAATGCACCAACTTCCGGGATATATTCGCCATTTACCTACGCGGTATTTGAAACCGCCATCGATAGGAATGTTGAAAACCGGGAGATTCTGAAAGTTTCATAGCCTGTCAGGTAAGAACTAAAAGAGTTGAGGCTTTCTTTCATACAAATATATAAGAAAGAAGAGAAAAAGATTGTTCCCTAATTTCGTTGTCGCTTACTTCGCACCTTGCTACTCACGTTTTAAGATAAGATGGTGATTGCAGTAGCTTTGTGAATAATAAAATGTCTCGGCAAAATAGTTGTATTTAGAATTAACTACCAATAATATTAATATTCAAATATTCATAATACCGTAAACATTCCACACAACAAAGCCGTGAATATATGTATTCTACAGTTTTGAATAAGGGAATCACTAACATAGTATATTAAAGAAACCATGGAAACGAGAGAAACCATGGAAACAAGAGAAAAAATAAAATAACAAAAAAAAAAAAAAGAAGTAACATATTTTGTTTTAAAATTTTCATTCTTTCAGAATGTAACAAATAGAAATAATTGAATTTATAATTTATTTGAGCCACATTGAAAGTGGAATTATAAAGTGACAAGAAAACAGTTTTTTATTCAACCTTCAAGCGGTAGAGACAATAATAATAGTCAGTGTTCGGAAAACTTTCGATAATTGAGTGCACAAGAGAGAACTTCGCGAGACCAGACTTCGACAGGACCGAGTTTATAACCCGACCCCGACGATATCTACGCTTCGCAGGACAGTACTGCTCTTCAAACGGTAAGCGACAATAACAGCTTATACCTTGATGCCTCAATTATGCGAGCGGCTAGATTTACAAACTAGTGGAGACTAGATCGATCTTATAGGAAAAGAGATCGCTGCGGAATCTGCAAAAGGAGACCGTACGATACAAGAACTTAAGGTCACCTTGTATCGCAACTCGCCGAGGAGAGACACGCCTCTACGAGTACCTGGTGTGCCATCGGCAGTAAAACGCCGGTTCACATCACCCCTGGGTGCCACCAAAATTGCACCTTGTCGTTCTATGGCTACCCTAAAATAAGGTGGCAGATTTTCGATCGGTTTAACCGCTGACCGCTGGATTTGCCACTACATAGAATCGATGGTCCTTCGAGCCGGATTCTGGACTAGATACTACAAAAAAAAAACCGCTTAGGAGCTAGATTAAAATCAGAAAAAACAGAAAGGAAATATTTTTCTGAAAAATATAAAATTTGCAAATAAACCGTTGAAACTCGCTCAATCGGTTTAAAATCAATACCGGACGGCACAACGGTGCCTACCTACCACAACCTAACGATATAGTGGTAACAAATCAATCGATATGATGTCAAAAAACGGCACGCCAGCCCGCAAAAGCGAGCGAATCGCCGCCAGAAACGTAGACGGAAGCGCCGAGCGCGACGCCACGAGATCACATTATGATACCGGAGCCACGATCGTTCCCCAGACAGCGCCGTCTATAGCCACATCGACGACGAGCCGCCGATCATCGAGATCGATGGCCGCCCGCATCGCGACACTGCAAATCGAAGCCGAGATACACGCCGCAGCAGAACGAGCACGCTTACGAGCCGAGACCGCCGCCGCGGACAACGCCGCGGACGCAGCCGCCGCCAGGGCTGTCGCGGACATCGATGTGGCTGCCGCCAGGGCCGCCGCCGCCGCACAGCGCATAAAGATAGAAGCGCTAGAAGAGAAACTTGAGCTCCAAAAACGGCTTATTCAAGCGCAGATCGAGGCGGAAGATGATGACGACTACGATGGCGACAGCCGCCGATCGAGGAGGAGACAGGACGAGAAGAGCCGAGCCGCTGCGTCCCAAGCTTCGTTTCGCCACACGTCCGCGTGGCTAGACACGCTGCAGGAACCGTCGCGTCCGACTCAACCGTCAAACAATAACATTGTAAAAATAGACCATGTCCCGAATGTGCAAAAAAGTGCTGTGAATGTATCAGTGCAACCCCACCCTTCTGAGTACGCCTTAAGTCATGCTCGCGCCCATTTGTTGAAAAACTTACCAAGGTTTTCAGGTGATCCACGTGAGTGGGCTATATTCGCAGCTCTATTCGACCAAGGTACAGAGACCTGCGGCTTTACCGACGCCGACAACTTGGTACGGCTACAACAGAGTCTGCAGGGCGCCGCGCGCGAAGCGGTCCGTGCGATGCTCGTAGATCCACGGAATGTCGCCGAGATTCGCCGCACGCTCGAACGTCGCTTCGGCCGCCCCAGCGCAAGGATTGACGAGCTGATGCGAGAGGCTCGCCGAACGCAACAAATATCGGTCAGTGACCCCTTGTTCAAACTTGTGGAATTTGGTACGGTTGTGTGTAATGTTGTACATTCGCTGAAGAATATGGGACACGATAGCTATTTGATAAATCCACAGCTACTGCGGGAATTAGTAAATAAATTACCGCAACACTTACGGTTGCAGTGGTTCTCAACCAATAATGGAGATCACCCAACTTTACTACATTTTAGCATATGGTTAGAAGGAATTGTAGATGCGGCAGCACAAGACGACTCGCCGCCTGCATTTTCTAACTTAAATACATCGAAAAATAACAATAGATTTCCACAAAACAACAAAAAGTACACGCATAATACTACTGAAAGCAAACACATCGAGTGCGCAAAATGCAAGAAAAACAACCACCGTACACCCGATTGTAAGTTTTTGTTAGCCATGTCTGTACACGATCGCTGGGAATGGGTCAAACGGGATAAATTATGTATCCGATGTCTTATTAAGGGTCACAACTTAAAAAATTGTAGAAAATCAGGGCAATGCGGGAAGGACGGATGCGTACAGCCGCACCATGTGCTTCTGCACTCCGACAAAGGGAAAACAAACAAGTCTGAACCCGCGCCGGTAGAATCCGAATCACATGACAAACCTAGCCCTTCGACGAGCGCCGTGACCAATACGTGGAATGAAGCTACTGAGATGCTGCTACGCGTAGCTACCGTAGAATTAAGAGGTCCCCTGGGCTGTTATACCACTCTCGCCCTACTGGACGAAGGCAGTACTATCACCCTCTTAGAGGAACAGATAGCAGATAAAATAGGAGTAGAAGGACCCCGGAGTCCACTAAATTTAGTAGGAGCCTCCGGCATGGCTATTCAAAACGCAACTACGCGCCGCGTAAACGTCGAGATCCGCGCCGTAAATACAAATCGGTTTTACGAAATGAAGAATGTTCGTACGATTAAAAATTTAGAATTGCCGACCCAAGTCTTTAAAGCCCAAGCTATGACCGACAAATGGCCGCATCTAAAAAACGTGCCTTTATGCGACGTTAACGGACGGCCCAAACTGTTGATCGGAATTGATCACTGGGACTTATTTATTCCCAGGACAATTCGGGCCGGTCCGATAGAAGGCCCGACAGCAACATCGTCTCGATTAGGCTGGACTTTGGCTGGTGCGTCAGGGCACAAAAGATCTTCAGATACGCAACAAGTAAACACCCTTTGCAACGACGATAAAGTCGACGAGTTAGTGCGGAGTTATTTCGATGTCGAAGACTTAGGTCCCCATTCGAGGAAACATCGTCAGAACACCAATCAGAGGGCAGAACAACTCCTACAGGCAACTACCCGTCAAGTAGGTGCACGCTGGGAGACCGGCCTACTTTGGAAGACTGACGATATTTCAATGCCGCCCAGCCGCGATATGGCTGAAAGGCGTCTAAAGTCGGTAGAAAAACGCCTAGAAAAAGACCCTATACTAGCTCGACAATACTCGGAAAAAATGAGCGACTTCATCGCGAAAGGTTACGCCGTAAAACTATCTGAAGCAGAAATAAACACCGAAAACAACCGAATATTTTACATACCACATTTTCATATAACAAATCCCAATAAGCCGGGGAAAATGAGGCTCGTTTTCGATTGCGCCGCCAAAGCTAATGGCGTTAGCCTCAACGATAACCTAATATCTGGACCCGACCTCCTTAATCCCCTAATGGGAGTACTATTTAAATTCCGTCAAGGACTGATAGGATTTGCTGCAGACATCAAAGAAATGTTCCTTCAGGTTAGATTAACGTACGCGGACTCACAGAGTCAACGATTTTTATGGCGTGATATGGACACCTCTAAACAACCAACCGAATATCGTATGCAAGTCGTGTTATTTGGCAGTACTTGCTCTCCATGCCTCGCGCAAAATGTAAAGAACCGGAACGCAGAACGCTTCTCAAATGACTTTCCTGACGCGGTAAAAGCTATAACGGATCGCCATTATGTGGACGATTACCTTGATAGTACGAACGATATCGAATCTGCCAAAAAACTGATTCGTGATGTGTCGCGTATACATCAATCAGGCGGGTTTGAGATCGTAAACTGGGCCAGCAATGACACTCGTACTTTAAACGAAATTCCCGTCGAGAGGCGATCAAAAACAAACGTGGCGTGGTCAAATCCAGATGACAACGTCGAGCGCATACTCGGGCTTCAATGGGACCCAAAAACAGACAAATTATTTTTTGATACTAATTTTAGGAAAATAAAACCCGACATATTGAACGGAACAATTATTCCCACCAAACGACAGACATTACAGGTCATTATGTCAGTGTTTGATCCACTCGGCTTCTTGGGACCTCTAGCAATAAAGGCAAAAATTCTGCTACAGGATATATGGTTAGAAAAGGTTGACTGGGACCAAGCGATCGGTAGTAATTCCTTCACGAAGTGGCAGACATGGTTAGAAGAACTAAAACACATAAAAGACTTTCAAATACCACGTAGCTATCAATATGCAGGAATAAAATCTAACGAACCGACGCAATTGCATATTTTCGCTGACGCCAGCCTACAAGGATATGCAGCGGTAGCGTACGCGCGTTATATAGACACCGACAAAAAAGCATGTGTTGTATTTTTAATAGGTAAGAATAAAGTCGCACCGCTAAAAGCTATGTCCATACCTAGGCTTGAACTTCAAGCAGCTACTTTAGCGAGCCGCCTAGCGGAAATGGTAAAAACGCATCACACATGGACGTTTCAGGAAACGTATTTATGGAGTGACAGCAAAACAGTATTGTCGTGGATCCGTTCCGACCCACGGCAATATCAAACATTTGTCGCCCACCGTCTCGGTGAGATAGATCAACTAACCAAGTTAACACAGTGGCACTGGGTTCCCACGGCGGACAACCCAGGTGATCTCGGTACTCGAGATACCGCCGACAACTTTGACTTAGAAAAAATACGCAGGTGGACCACCGGTCCCGATTTTCTAAAGCTAGACCGAGAATTATGGCCCACTGAGAAATCCACTTCGCAAACAATCAAACCAGACGTAGAGTTAAAACGCATTGTGGCTACGGTCCTTCAAGTACCGAGCCCGCCCTTGCTAGATATAAATAGATTTTCTAGATTAAATAGACTTTTAAGAAGCACGGCATGGACGTTACGGTTCATAGACCGTTGCCGGCACCGAGGGAGTCACGAACCGTTTCTATCCCCAGCCGAACTAGAACGCGCCGAATTATATTGGATACAACAAGCACAATTAAGTAGTTTTAAATTAGAAATAGACGCCATTAAAAATAATACCGTATTGTCGAAAAATACAAAATTAATCAATCTTAACGCCTACCTCGACCACGAAAACGTGTTACGAGTAGGAGGACGAATAAACGCAATTAAGGGCGTCGCATTAGAGGTAAAGAAACCCCCAATATTGGACGCGAAACACCCCTTCACCCAGTTGCTCATACAACATCAGCATGAAGCGGCGGGACACAAGGGACGCGAATTCGTTGCCAACGAACTACGGCAACGGTTTTGGATATTACACCAACGCGGCGCGATTAGGAAAATAACCTTTAATTGCCTTAAATGCAGGATCGACCGAGCAAAACCAATACCACCAAAAATGGGAGACCTCCCTGAACTTCGATTAGAGCATCACATTCGACCGTTTACAAACATAGGGCTGGATTACTTTGGTCCGATCGAGGTTGCTGTCGGTCGCCGGAGAGAGAAAAGATATGGCGCAATTTTCTGCTGCATGAGCACTAGGGCGATCCATGTCGAGATCACGAAATCACTCTCTAGCGATTCGACGATGATGGCCATAAAACGCATGTGTGCGCGCCGTGGAACCCCCGCTGTCATTTATTCTGACAACGGAACTGGGTTTCACGGTTCAAATAATGAACTGAAAGCCGCCATTCGCGAGATAGATTGGGACGATCTGCGATCGCAGAGCGCCATGAAACGGATCGAGTGGAAATTCAACACACCGGCTGCCCCGCATATGGGCGGATTTTATGAGCGGTTGGTACAATCTATAAAAAAGGCACTCTACGCCACCCTAAAAGAGAAAGCTCCCCGCGAGGAGACTCTCGCCACACTAATGGCAGAAGCTGAAAATTCAGTGAACAGTCGGCCTCTAGTCCATGTGTCGTTAGACAGCCTGGACGCGGAGAGCCTGACACCGAATCATTTTTTAATAGGCTCATCATCAGGCAGATTGAATTTCGGAGTCATAGATTCAGACAGCCTTTGTTTGCGAAAACAATGGCAAATCGCCCAAACCCTGGCCAACCACTTCTGGAATCGGTTTGTCAAGGAATATCTACCTACACTTGCCAAACGGCCGAAGTGGCGGAACGAGGTCGCACCTATAAAGGAAGGCGATTTAGCCTTCTTGGTAGACCCTCAAACCCCGCGCAACATGTGGCTCAAGGGTATCATCGAAAAAACTTTCCCTGGAAAAGACGGACAAACCCGTTCCGTCGCAATAAAATGCCGTGGTAAGATATACCAGAGACCAACTACTAAGATAGCTGTAATCGCCGTTCCCGACAACAGGTAAACTCCTACAGTCCTTTACGGGAAGGGGAGTGTCTCGGCAAAATAGTTGTATTTAGAATTAACTACCAATAATATTAATATTAAAATATTCATAATACCGTAAACATTCCACACAACAAAGCCGTGAATATATGTATTCTACAGTTTTGAATAAGGGAATCACTAACATAGTATATTAAAGAAACCATGGAAACGAGAGAAACCATGGAAACAAGAGAAAAAATAAAATAACAAAAAAAAAAAAAAGAAGTAACATATTTTGTTTTAAAATTTTCATTCTTTCAGAATGTAACAAATAGAAATAATTGAATTTATAATTTATTTGAGCCACATTGAAAGTGGAATTATAAAGTGACAAGAAAACAGTTTTTTATTCAACCTTCAAGCGGTAGAGACAATAATAATAGTCAGTGTTCGGAAAACTTTCGATAATTGAGTGCACAAGAGAGAACTTCGCGAGACCAGACTTCGACAGGACCGAGTTTATAACCCGACCCCGTCGATATCTACGCTTCGCAGGACAGTACTGCTCTTCAAACGGTAAGCGACAATAACAGCTTATACCTTGATGCCTCAATTATGCGAGCGGCTAGATTTACAAACTAGTGGAGACTAGATCGATCTTATAGGAAAAGAGATCGCTGCGGAATCTGCAAAAGGAGACCGTACGATACAAGAACTTAAGGTCACCTTGTATCGCAACTCGCCGAGGAGAGACACGCCTCTACGAGTACCTGGTGTGCCATCGGCAGTAAAACGCCGGTTCACATCACCCCTGGGTGCCACCAAAATTGCACCTTGTCGTTCTATGGCTACCCTAAAATAAGGTGGCAGATTTTCGATCGGTTTAACCGCTGACCGCTGGATTTGCCACTACATAAAATATATTTTGAGTCCAAAAAATTGCGAAAATATAGCTATTTGCAACATTGCAAAGAAGTCTGCGATAACTGCGCGCACGTGCTTGTGAGTTATCAAACAATAAACTAAATAATAATATGTACCTTTTATCAAAAATAATATCACTCTAATGTCGTATATCAATTTAAAATAAACGTTAATTCTATCAAATAGCCCACGAAATATATGAAACGTATTAATAAATAGCAAAAAAGAGGTAACTGTCGATTAAATCTTTATCAGACATTGTTACAATGATATTCGTCTATTACAAATTTCTAATCGTACAATATGACAAACATCTCGCGTTAGGCATGTCCTATTATAGTGTAGCGTGCGTGTAGCTGTGCGTGCATGTGTGTGTATCGTCGTCGCGATGCTCTACCTACCCAGATGCTTTCCAGAATTAGCGATGATTCAAAAATAACCACTTATTGATAACCGATTACGGTAAATGCCAAATTATATGCTTGATATTGACATAAGTCTAGTTGTGTATAAAAATACTCGCATCAAACTGTTCCAATGCTGAGATTGAGATAAGTCTTGCTATGCTATGCTTGAAATAAGTTTTGCTACGTTATACTAGACGTATCTAAATATATGCTTGAGATTAGGATAAGTCAAGTTGTGTATAAAAATACTCGTATCAACATGTTCTAATGTTGAAATTGAGATAAGTCTTGCTATGCTATACTAAAATTATTTCAATCTTCAGATAAGTCTAGTTGTGTATAAAAATACTCGTATCAAACTCTTCCAATGCTGAGATTGAGATAAATCTTGTTATGCTATGCTTGAGGTAAGTCTCGCTATGCTATACTAGACTTATCTCACTCTATATGCTTGAGATTGAGATAAGTCTAGTAGTGTATAAAAATACTCACATATCAAATTGGTTCAATGTTGGAAACCCCTAGCGGCATGACAGATAGTCCGCCCGTCGCACATCCGACGTCCCTCTCCCGTAATTCCCCCAGTCATAATAACACAAAACAAATGGGAGTAAAATGAAATGTCGCCGCATAACGCGAACCAAGCGGTGGAAACGCAGTAGAAATAATAGAATAAAATAGGATGCATTTAATCTAATGGAGGGCGGATATTCTATTTTTATAGGCAAATGAAAACAGAGCGGACAGCTCGCCTATTTTGGACAACTACTTGGGTTGTCTACTACAACGGGCGAAACCGTCACCTCCAGTAGTTTAAACGATTGGAATCTACCGTCTAGCTAAGCGAACATGCCCGACAGAGGCCAACTCTTTACGGCGAGGCACCGGGAAAGGTACCCAGCGGGCAGCCTCGCTCCTCGTCTACCAATTTTGGAAGAATATTTCCGTCTGGAATTAACCACCAGGATACCCCCTCCAACCTCCTGACTGGTTACGGATCCGAAGTCGCTTGCGCGACTTCTACCTGCCGTAAAATCAGCGGTGACTTAGTTTGTATCTATCGCGGATCAATGGCATATATTGCCCGTCTCTGAATTCAGGATCAGGTAGCCAATTATTTGTTTCAAGAGTGGTTGATAGCAGGTCAACATCCACCACCGCTGCTTTTGAGATAGTATATTTCCATAGTCTCCACACTCCTTCAATAATTAGTCAGAATGCACAACCGATTGGCTGCTGCGGCGCGGTGCGCAAACGGTCCAGTAGCACAGGGATGCGTTCATCTAGGAAAGACCGATCTACCATCCGCGAGGCATAAGATGGGAGAATCTTACCTGGGGTAGTCCTCCACACGGGGAAGATACTGAACAGGTGCTGAATCGTGAGTTGGACCGACCCGGAAACACGGTGTATCTTAGGGTTAAGCTGAACAAAACCGTTCGCTACCTATTTTGGACGGCAAAACTTGAGGGAGCGCTGTTAATGTCGATTTGGCAGGTGTGTAATTTACACGATCAAATTGATTACAGGCGACGAGTGCGCGCTTGCATCTGGACGACGAAATGTCAGCGAGGCAAGATGTCGAGAGTCAATCATAATGATTAAACTGAAATTGCGGCCACGCGCCATTATGATGCATGAGATCAAAAGATGAACGTCAAACAGCGCTGCCACATCAAAAATCTGCAAATTTCTCGATCGAAGAAGCACATTCTGATAGTCAGACGCTCATGCTTTGTGCCATAAGATTAAATGTAGGATTATTGGAAGATGGTTAATACCTTGTGCCTACCCTAAATTTAACGTTGTCAGCGACACGTGCACAAACATTTCCTTCGCTAAAATAAAAGATAAGAGAGTAAGCAAATAGCGTTTACAAGTTATGGAGGAATAAAGAAACGGAAAACATACATAGATGAACCCTGAACACATTACACTCCTTTTTGTTGGAGTGTAATATGTTCAGGGTTTGTTGGAGTGTAATGGCAGTCGTGTAAAAAGTAAAATATTATTATGCTACAGGGAAAATCAAAGAGAGAGAGACAATTGTAATGGTTCTACAATTGAAATAGATACATATAAGAAAGAAAATTAATAAAACGATATGTTCGAAATGCAGCCCATTGGCAAAACTGATGGTTTGTTACAAAAGTAGGTACTTGTGGTAAATTGCAGCAATTTTGCGAGACTACCGCGGTGGCGGACGCGACGCTCGCACCGACAATTCACAATTTACACTCTACAAACTGCAAGGAAACGAGGCAGGAAAATCAGGTTTTTTTTGCAAGAGCAATGTCACCGCACTGCCGCACGGTGTCGGTCGACCGTGTGCACAGTCGCTATGCGGTCACATCGAAGCAGCTTACAAATGATATCTCTACCACCCGACAGATCCGGCACCTGTATGTTGGCAAGCGATCAGTTATAACACAAACTTGGTCAATATGTCGATTCATCGATGTAGAACAGTAGACGAGAGAATATTAACAAGAGATACACAAGTAAATATATTAAAAAGAATAAACACCAAGGTGCCGTTATAGAAAGTGAACTATTGTATTTATAATTATTTTTATTACGCTTTTTTATGAAATACTTATTAGTTTATGTATTTATCCATATACATACATGTACATTTCCGGAATCAGCCTTTTCATTTGACACTAAACACGATATATTTGGACATTTGCACATTTAGACACCAACTTATGGGTGACATAAGGTTATGGGGTGACAAAACGATTCCAACAATACCACACACTTCTAAATCGATTCAAGCGTTAAAAAGTTATGGTGGAATAAAGAAACAGAAAACATACATAAAATGTCTTGAAAAGCACACAAGCACTAAAAGACCTCTGTCTACAAAACAAATTGACTTTACCCGGGGTTTTCTTTAGGGATTGATGAGAACGAAAAATTGTATTGGCTTAAAAAGGAGCCCTGTGATTGGTCGCCGTGTACCTATAGGTCATAGGTCATAGGTCCTCAGCCAATCTATGGCGTATCAAAGGCGACAGCAAACGAAAGGTTGAAAGAAGAGGACAGGTACCAGTAATAATAACACACTCACCAATACTGGCACAGGACAAAAAAAAGGAAAAATCTAATAAAGAAGCACTTCTACAAAAATCAAAGTAATTATAAATAGGATAGAAAACGAATTTACCGCGTGAAATTTGTAGGACCCGACGTTTCCGTGACGTTGCAGCCGCCGTTGTCTAGGGTAGACTGAAGAGCTGTCAGTCCGTTGTTTTGCGGGTAGGCCGCAAACCGCTGCCGCCACTGCGTAGGTTATAACGGTGGTGGGGGGCCGGGCTCGGAGCGCGGGAATTTTTAAAATCCGTCTTGCACACAACACTCACTGTATCCTGTTTTACGTCTTTGCGTTCGGCGTTCGGCGGCGGGAACATTTTAAGAAGAGGGTTCCACGTAGAAGAGAGTTTGTAGCCGTCATCTCTATTGAAGTTCGGAGTTCTTCTTATTTCAATGGCTTCCCGGATCATGCGAGGAAAGTAGAATTGTTCCTTGGATAGAACAATGGGATTTTGAAACTGCATCCAGTGGTTACTTCCGCTATCCAATATATGTTCGCAGATCGCCAAGGATCGGATGTAAAAGCCATCGCAAAGGATGTAATACCACTGCAAACCCCGGGTGTGTATAAAGTCGAATGCAGCTGCGGTCTAGCCTACGTTGGACAAACGAAACGGCCCATAGCCACGCGACTGACAGAACACATCAAAGCTGTTAAAAACGTTCAGCGAGAAAAATCGGCGATCTGCGAACATATATTGGATAGCGGAAGTAACCACTGGATGCAGTTTCAAAATCCCATTGTTCTATCCAAGGAACAATTCTACTTTCCTCGCATGATCCGGGAAGCCATTGAAATAAGAAGAACTCCGAACTTCAATAGAGATGACGGCTACAAACTCTCTTCTACGTGGAACCCTCTCTTAAAATGTTCCCGCCGCCGAACGCCGAACGTAAAGACGTAAAACAGGATACAGTGAGTGTTGTGTGCAAGACGGATTTTAAAAATTCCCGCGCTCCGAGCCCGGCCCCCCACCACCGTTATAACCTACGCAGTGGCGGCAGCGGTTTGCGGCCTACCCGCAAAACAACGGACTGACAGCTCTTCAGTCTACCCTAGACAACGGCGGCTGCAACGTCACCGAAACGTCGGGTCCTACAAATTTCACGCGGTAAATTCGTTTTCTATCCTATTTATAATGTCAAACAACCGCGATAGTCTTCGATTTTATATCAAAGAAATTGTTTCCTCAGAGATACTTGAGATTGTTGTAAGAACAGCACTGGGAAACGAACTGTAAGCAAAAGGAGGCTCAAAAGATCGGCAGAGGTCGCAGTGCATCTGCGTTCTAAAGCGCATCTAATCTAATTTGGATAAGTATCGCGATATGAGAAAGAAAACGACACCCTAAATATCATCGATCTAACATGGAATAAAACTAGAACAGCTATGAAATATGGACAGATAAAGGTATAATACAGTAAAACAGAGGAAAAAACAATCACAACTAAAAGATGAGATAATGGAAAAGTGTGCAAACATTATAGCAGAAAGTGAAGTCAACAAGTAAATATATTAAAAAGAATAAAAAAACACAGCTGCTGTTATTACAGAAAGTGACCTATTGTATTTGTAATATTTTTTGTTATATTATGACATATTTGTGCTTTATGTATTTATCCAAATAGATACGTGTATATTTCTGGAATGCACTCAATCACTTTCATTTGACACTAAACACGATATATTTATGTAAATTTATTGACATTTGGACATTTAGACAACTACTTACCTATCGCGTTTGGTATTATGGTATTTGGACAGTTAATGTACCGATTCTAACGACTATAACAACGATTCTAACGATAGTAGAAACTCCTAAATCGGTTGAAGCGTTTAGAAGTTATGGTAGAATAAAGAAACGAAAAACATACGTAGAACACATTACACTTCTTTTTTTGTTGGGCAGTCATGTAAAAACAGGAAGATCGTAAATAGACTTATTCACTGTTTCACTTCAATACCAAGATGTCCCCGAAACGTACAATGGAATGTTCATGGTATAACCAGAAAACGAAAAGGGCTATTATTATTTGGGTGAAACTTAAAAAGGCACACAAGAGAGAAAGGAATACACAAGACGCGAATAAACAGACAGATATAAAGTTGGGTTGAGGCAAGAATAACAAAATAAATTATTGTGAGCATGCTCAATGCACTGAGCATTTAAAGTTCCACGCCACATTCTTGACATTAGAAACTATGAAGAATCAAATATTATATTGTTTCAAAATATGCCTCCAACGATGTAGCATTTGTACTTACAACAGAAATAGGAGAGAGTTCGTATCCGTAACCAACTGCAACTCAATGACAACACAGGATATCGATTGTCTGGCTTTTTGTTCTCCCCTTTTATTATCAACTGCAACAACTATCGACTTCTAAACGTAGACATACCTACACTAATTTTGTAGCTGCAAACGTTTGGAAAAATGCTAGTTTCCATTTTTGTATGTCCATCTATTTTAATCCAGTCATATTACTGCAGCAGCAGTAACATAATGGATCACCTCATTTTGTAGCGCAGTCATAACTATTCATATCCTTATTATGCAAGCGAAGCATTCCTTAAACGTCGTTCCCGGGAGAACCAGACTCAACGCCGCGAGGACTTCATTCAAGCCCAGAACCGGAAATTCACCATGAGAAAATGCCAAGTGGTGACATCCATTATCGACCGATGTAACGCTGTGTTTTAAGTTTGTCATTACAAGCTCCACCCTGTGCCGAAAAAGCGCACTAAACTTTATAGTTTTGATGTTGATTTAATCCGGCAAAAAATCGTCTGTCAGTTCAGCTCGATCATCGGACGCTTTTGTTTATTCAGACGTCTTTTCAAAGTTCCAGCTGCTTGGCATAACACGATCTTTATTTTTTTATTTTCTTTAGGTTTTTGATGCGCACGCGCACCCGCCTAACAGAATAGTAGGCTGCTATAATGAAATGAGAATTGAAAGAAGGGAATTCATTTCAACTGATTGCATGCCTGAAAGGCTGAATGCAATCTGTAATCAAATATCTCCGCAGGCGGCTACTTCTTGGGATTGAATAAAATTAATCGTGATGTCTTCATGGTCAGAAGCTCGATTGATAAAGCGGGCTTGTCAAGAAAATAACAAGCGAATGTAGTAGGTAGTAGATGTAGGTTAAAAATATTTTTAGCTGAATGTCGACTAGTAACTCCGTGCAGCGGTTTCGTCTATGCATTGATATATAAATTAAGCAAATAACATGTCTATGCCGACTGCTCGTAAGCCGAGAGTTCCGTAACTTATTAAGGAATATGAAATAGTTTGCTATTAAATATTTTCATATATATTTTTTATTATTTTTTAATAAGCAAACCTTTTTAATTAGAAAAGCTACTATTAAAAATTAAAAAAACAGTTTTTCAAATGTAAGTCTTTAACATTAATTATCATGACTTCACAGTCACATACTCTTCCACTGCCGTTTGTAGCATAAATCATTAGGATTTCGTAATAATATCTAATAATTTATGACAAATACGCAGAGAATATCGATAAAATGAAGACAAAATTATTTTTTATTTCAATTTTTTAATTTAGAAAAAAAAACATTGTTTGATGGAATGCTTAGGGTATTGGAAATCCGCCGCAATTCATTAGTTTTTCAGTAAAAAACCACCGTAAAAATAGACCGTGTGATTTTTTGCATAATTTTATTAAAACCCCAGTAATCTTCCAAACTAGGTTTCCAATCGGTTTAGTAGAAGGTTCTTCGAATCTTTAGCTTTAGGATTAACGAGAGATTTTTTCATTTTATATATCAAAGCCATTATTATCATCCTCAAAAGAAAAACATTTTCATCATCATAAAACAATCAATCATAAATCAGACCATGGATTTCACGCTACATACTCGTAGAACCTTATTGCCGCATAAGTGCTCGTTTACAATCGTACCTTTCGTATCGTATCTTTGAATCCATATATAAGTTATAGTCGACCAAAAATTGCAGGAGTTTTGAAAAAGCTGATACTTTCAGATCAGATAGTATTTTGACCATAGAATGCCGGGGAAGAGTCAGCAGGCCAGATGCCGGTCACCTGGTGCTGGCGTACTAGGAAAGGTGTAATGTTAATTAGTAGCCTTGAAGTGTTTTGGAATAACTGAGAATTCATCAGTAGACAGTGGACGCAGTAAATAACTTGTAACAAATGGTAAGACTGCTTAATAATAGAACTCGGGGCTTCAGCATTACTCCATACATGTCACAAAAATGAAGTCCCTGCAAATACGCCGGTACGTATTTGTCGGTAACTATGGATTACGCCTAATGTGCGCGCAATATAATGGACTTCATCTTTGTGACATGTATGGAGTAACGCTGACGCCACGTATTCTATTGTTAAGCAGTCTGGTCATTTGTTTCGAGTTCTTTATTGCATTCACTGTCTACTGATGAATTTTCAGCTTTTCCAAAACACTAATGGTACTAATTAAAATTACACCTTTCCTAGTACGCCAGCGCCAGGTGTTCCGGAGTCTGGCCTGCTCACTCTACCCCAGCATTCTATGACTAAAAAACTGTCTGATCTGAAAGTATCAGCTTTTACAAAACTTGCACTTTTTGTAGCTGCCTCTTGCACTTACCATTTATTATTATTATTATTCCAGTGACCATTCTATTAGCTTTTAGTTATTATTATTATTATTATTATTTTCTTAATGTTATTTATGATTATTATTTTACAAAATTGATTATTAATTGAATACCTTTTACTACAAATTTTTAGATCATTGTTACTGTACGAAATTTATTGTCGTGCGATGCAGCCTGGCGTGAATTAGGAAACTGGAAATCTGTAAAACCGAATCCTATAATTTTGCTATAATATTGTTATTATTGTTGTTTATCCCTTTATTGTTTCCTATGTAGGTACTTTGTTAGTGTACTTTGATAACCTTGAAATATTTTTATATATAGAGTTTCAAAAAACTGTAAGATTTTAGGAAATAAATTAAATTGAACTATTATATCAGATTCGTTTGTAAGAATGCCAATATCACCACCACGGAAAGTATCTTTCCTTATTACTTGCTCACTTCATAGGTATTCAGCTCTCGGACTCCCGAGGCATTGAAACGTATCTATGGCATATAACTTAAATTGTCAAATCCAATTTGGCAAATCGGTAAAATAAATATTCTCTAAACAAAAATAAATAAACAAGACAGGTTCGGCGGCGCGCGTGCAGCTGGCTTTGGTTCCGAGCCGGCTATGCTCGCAGCACGTGCGCGACCATCACTTCCGCCGCTTTTTCTTCTTTTCTAAAGACTTCTTGTGTGTGGCGGGAGGATGAATAGACAAGGGGTCGTTCAGATTTTTAATGATCTTGCCAGTATTAAAATTCTTCCAAGGATGTTAAGGATTATCGGGCCGTAAGCGACTTAATACACATGTTGGTATTTTATCATGGCAAGTGAAAAAATTCGTTTCTTGCCAATTTTGTAATATTCTGAAACTTTGTTTAGATTGGAAAATTATTAATTAATAATATTTTAGCACCTAAATAAACATCTAAGGAACTTTAGTTTTTTAAAAAACTAAGTTCTCTATCTGAATAGACATCTAAGCAATATGCAGGTGAATTTTAAATTAGTGGCGTCCTTATAGTATGTGAACCAGTACGACAAAATAAACAACTTGTAAAACAAATTAAAAAAAAAATACTTTTTTTTAAAATAGTATAAAAAGCTATAAGCACGATGCGCTATCTAGCGGTAGGTAAAATATCGCGAATATTGATTGTTAAAGATATTTTACCTACAGCTAGATGGCGCAGAAGCTCAACGCTTCTCAAACTTTTCGTCAATATATATGATTTACAAATTTTATAGAAAAAGTGTTTATCAAAAGTTGCTTATTTCGTGATACTGATTCATCCACGGATATCACTAATTAATATTCAAGGATATCACTAATTAAAAACTCACGCTGTAGAAATAAAGTTACTAATTCCTAATAATAATAATAATAGTGAACGCTAACTTATTAATCTAAAACAGTTGCCTTCACACATAATAGATATTATTATTTCATAATAAAATGTTTTAAAAAATGTTATTGCACAGCGACATCTAGTATTGAACGCCAGAATCTTGCAAGATCAAAAGCTAAAATAGTAGCGCGCGATGTCACCAAAGTTACAGCGCCATCTACCTGCGCATCGCCAAACTCACACGGACGTGTAGTTCCACCATTTCGAACAGAGGGCGTTGTTTCATTTTCGACCGATTTCTTGGTACGATATTTTTCGTCGCATTGGGAAGAAAACAGTCTTGAATTTACCATAATAAGGGGTCTTTGGCATTGCGAACCGAAGCGTTTCCTCACAAACACAGCGGCATATAATAATTATGCATACACCTATTTAAATCTTTTTAAAGGATCGGCCCATATTGTGTGCAGGGACCCAGAACGCCTGGCAGACAGACATTACAACTTTGTGTAAGTAGGGTGACGGCTTGATTTGAAACAAAAATATTTCACGTGAAAAATAATATAACTATATTTCTATGTAATACCATTGATATACAATGATAATAAAGTAGAAACGAATTAATACAGCCTTCGATTAAAATAGAGCCGTTTTCCCATCGTCGCCCTAGCTAGAGGAATTTCCAAAGAAGCTATTATACATGTATGTATGTATGAAAGCTGTTCTGGTTTTGTACTGCCTCCAAGCAGTAAATAGATGGGAGGTTGATCGATATCGTATAGTCCAGTTTGTTTACAGGCTGAGTTTCAAAAGATATTTTAGAAGCTATAACACCTACATAAAAATTAAAAAAACCACCTTCACAATTTTCCGTCGTCATTTACCGTTGGCATAAAATTAACGGAATTTCATTTTCAATTCTGTCGATCGATTGCAATAACGACACACACATGTTACACGCACACAAACATACAAACACTTCAAAGTAGGGTTGGTTGTGAGAGATTGTCGTATTATAATAAACCTACCCATTGTGAAATTTCACAATGAAGAGTAAAAACCAATAAATAAACAAATAAAAAAATTAAAAACCTGTTTTTCGTGAGTTGTTAGGAGGTTTTTAGAAATTTTTATGCTATTGAAATTGGTGATAGTTTAAGCTTAGGGTGTAGGGTAATGTGGAAGATTGACGGCTAGGAGACAATGCTGATCAGCGGAATTTCTTTATGCCATGTATTTTTTTAACGAAAATAAACACAGTTGTGGCCGACTAGCGGACTAAATTACAGTAAGAGGAGCGCTCTGTGTGACCTTTAATTTTGTGCTTTTTGTTTTAAAAATATAGTGAATTAAGGCGAATACCGGTGTAAGCCACAGTTTTTGCAGTTTTTAAAGTCAATAACATTCTGTGACGGCTTGATATTGCAGTTATAAAAATCTTATTTTTAAACTTTAAATTCTTGCCAAGTTAACCTAAAGAGTGTTTCGACAGAGAGGATAGTTTTTTTTATAACTTGTATGGCGACTTAAACGCAGTGATGCGCTACAGACATGATATATCGCTACAGACACATACCGAGTCAGTTTTTCGACATTCTCTTTTCTTTATAATAAAATAAATAAAAAATAAAGTTTATATTTGCAATTTGAGTCGATGTTACTCGGAAATGGCGTTCCTTATTTAGACAAGACTGTATATATAATATATATAAGCTTAGGCAATATTTATGATCCTCAATTATATCTTTCAATTCTTATTTATTCGCAAGTATGTTAGAGCAGCTGTTGCGTGCGTTAAGTTTTTAGAGTGTAATTGGTTTTTGATGATACAACAATGCAAAATTAAATAATTTGGGCAATTGAAGATAAGCTTGTTAATTGAGGAGGGCATTGTGAATATTCAACCGGCACTAATATTTATAAATATATCCATATATAGATATCGCTAGCAATATATGTGTATTTTTACATTTGCTTTCAGCATTAAATCTATTTAAATAATGGCCATATTTCGTATTTTATGCATGCCGATATCGTGTCCAAAAACTACAGGAAAGACCGAGAGAACCATGGAGGCCCTACAAAGACCACATAGGCCGTACATAATGATAATCTATCTAGTCAACTTTTAATACAGGAATTCAAAATTCACTTCAGTACGCTACACTAAAGCACAGTATACCAAACAGTATCTTTACTCTCGAGCTACAGGGCATTGCGGGAAGAAGGTACGAGGTATGTGGGCAGAGGGGTACGCCTTGACGAACGCCTTTGGTTAGCGTTACGCGCAGATAATTATTCAACTTATTTGTTAATAATCTGAGTAAAGTAGTCACATCTGCACGTTGTCTAATGTTTGCTGATGACGTCAAATTCTTTTTATCAACTGGAAGTGCTGAGGCCTGCGAGCTTTTCCAGCGTGATATTGATGCAGTTTATGCATGGAGCCAAGCTCGTAACCTTCACTTCAATATTAACAAATGTGCAGTGATGACATACACAAGATCGCCCGATCATCTGATGTATGATTACTCCATCGCTGGATGTGTGCTTCCCAGAGTTACTGAAGTCAAGGACTTGGGAGTTTTTTTCGACCCCAAGTTAAACTTCAAGGAACATATTAGACAACTATCTACAACTTCTTTCAAGCTTCTAGGGTTTGTGATACGGCAATCCAAGCACTTCAATAATATTCGGGTTATGCGCACGTTGTACAACTCGATTGTTAGAAGTCGCATGGAAACGAATGCAGCTATTTGGAATCCACATGAAGATACTTATACCCTCATGCTGGAAAAGGTACAGAAGTGTTTTTTGAGATTTCTGTACTTCAAGCAGTACGGATATTATCCATTTTTGTATGCGACTGCATTTATCACAGGCATGGTTGGCTATAATTCTCTCTGTCTCAGAAGAGAAATGCTGACCATGTCCTATATTTTAAATCTAATTCGTGGTAAAACTGATAACCCTAGCTTACTAGCCAAGGTGGATCTATTCATACCAAATAATTATCTCCGTGCTCTATCGCACCATCTTTTCGCGGAGCCGTTCTCGCGCACTAACCTTACGAGGTGGAACTTGTTGGCGCGTGCTTTGCGGCGCTTAAATGAAATTCACTCGATGGCACCAGATTTTGATATTTTTACCGCCAAACCTCACTTGTTTAAATTGCAAGCTATTAATTATTTATTCTTACATGATAGCTAGTATTATAAGTGTCATTCTATTTGTATAGTTATGGTAATATCTTTATTAATTTTACTTCTCAATGCCTTGGTTTTACTGTTATGTTGATTAGTAATAAGTGAATAAACACAATAAATAAAAATAAAAATAAAATAAAGCCTGGCGACTTATTCGAAGTTTTAGGGCCAAGTAACCAACATCTGTCAGCCATATCCTAGCCCTTTCGACTCGTGACGTATTCGGTTCAATTTCAAGTTTGTTCTAAGAGAAGCTACGGTCTGGTATACTGTGACAAAAGGTAGGTATCCCATCCACTCTTGTCCAAAATAAAGCAATTTATGAATTAATATTATGTTTTAATTGTGATAACCCATTATTAACCAGTATTATTCCCCTTATAGCGACCGCCATTTAAAATAATATAAAAACACAGCTAATAGTAAACGCAGAATGTATTTATATCATCATGTTTTAAAGCATATAAAATAGGTTTTCTAAAATGACATTATTTTTTTTAAATATCTACCTTATTTCATGACATATAATCCTTCCTGCTTAAAGAACCGCCAGTCACTCATCATTAACACAGTCGGACACGTCTACCAATGCGACAAATCTTCTGAAAATCAATGAAGTGAACATGAAGGTTAAAAAAATCCAAAACTACCGACAACTATGAATGTGCCAGTGAAACTGTATTAACAATAGATTACGAACCTTCGTCGATTCGACGACCTGATTTTAAAAAATCCGCGTATACTTCTACGCGCGCGATCGCATCTCTTCTATACTGCGGCTAATCTTAGTCAACCGGTTGCCCCCGCGACGGACGGTACCTACTACTTCGAGTGTAGTGGGCTCGTGTGCGCCATTACAGCAACCATGGCTATAGTATAAACCATGGCTTCGCCGAGTAAACTATATTTTTTTATAGTCAACTCGACGAAGGTAAGTAATAAAGTTATATTTTGTACTATATGGTTTGTGTATTTTTGCGTTCTTTTTTTTTAGAGATATGCTTTAGATACAATTCGTCGGTTATTAATAGAAGTTGAAAGCGATTCAAGCGACAAAAATTCATCAGGGAGAGAGAGATAAGACCACTTTGAGGTCGATCCAGCTTATGAAACGGGTTGTGATGAAGAAGTTTCTACTTGGACGCAGCAGCAACTTCTAGGTCAAGATGACCAGGAAAAGAATTGATGATCAGGAAAGAAAGATCTGTTTGATTAATAAATATGCCATAATATAATTAACACACGTATAAGAAATTACACAAATATATACCTATTTGTCATTAATATTAAAAACAAATATGTATACAGTTTTTTTTAATAAAACCCTTAAACCCCCTTGATTATAAACCGTAGTTGAAACGACAAAGGTAAGTATTAGGCATCAAAAAATAAGGTTAGTGATCTAGGATTAAGTCCCTACCTACTCTAGCCTACCTCTCCCTTTAACCTGTGAATGAAGTCAATCTGGAAGTGGATTATATAACAATTACATTTTTTTTAAATGGCAATGGGCCATCCATATAGCTCGCAGAACCGACAACCGTTGGGGGAAAAGGTTCTCGAATGGCGACCACGAACCGGCGGACGCGGTGTGGGACGGCCCCCCACAAGATGGACCGACGACATAGCCAAGGTCGCAGGAAGTAGGTGGATGGAGGCGGCTCAGGACCGCTCGTCATGGCATCCTATGAGGGAGGCCTATGTCCAACAGTGGACGTCTACCGGCTGATGATGATGATGACTTTAAAAGTTTATATGTATGGAACTGTGACCGGTTTCCGAATGGCCAATACGATCTAAAAACTCTTGTAATACAAATTCTATTGATCAATAAGAACATGGTCACCCTAAATGCAAGACGGGAGCATAGAGTACAGACTGGCACGAGCCGTGCCGAAATTACTGACATCCGGTTGGCCGCAGCCCGCTACAAAAAAGGGCGCGAACAAACCATAGCGTACCATCTTTGTGTCATCGACGACGCTCCTTCTTTTTGTACTGTAGAAACAACATGAGAACGTGAAAGCTGTCTTGTTCTTGTTCTGCCTCCAAGGAACATCCAAGCAGGAAGTAGATGGGACTCGATATCGTCTAGTCCAGATTGTTTATATTGTGGTGCCGTCTAACCAATATTTTCCAAAATTTCTTAAATAATTTATCATTCCGAAGAATTCAGGGATTTTTTAAATAATTTAGCATACCAAATTTGTCTATGGTCCATTTGATTTACATGAGCCACAGCCAAATTTATTAAGAATAGCCCCCCAGGCAGTAACAATACAGAAGAACACAAAGAAAAATAGAGGCTCGGTAGCTTCGAAGCTGAGTCACTAAACGCCCGATCTTTGCCTATAATAATTAGGTAGGTAAAATAATAACAGGTCATCACAGGTTTATTTTGCACGCGGAAAGCGTAAAACCGCAGGATAAAAAAATCCGTTAGAAGCTACTAATTATGCAGCGGAAAATTTTACCATAAATAGCCACCTAGCAATTTTATTACCAACTGAAATACTCGTTTCAATACACTATAATTTTCTTGATTTCGTAAGTTTGATAGATGGTTGCAATAATATAGTTTGATAGATGCTTAGAGTATAAATAATTGCTTGCTTATGTATACACTAAGGATAGATGTTTTTTAGGCTACGTTTTTTATATCTCATTTTTTTAATATAACTTTTTGAATTAAATTTTAAGTACCTACATTACGTTAATATCACTTCTATACTCATTTCCGAGTCTGGGGGCAAATTCTTAAAAAAATTTGCATGTCAAATTTGTATATGGTCCATTTGATTTACATGGGCCATAGACGAATATAGCACGATATTTTTTTCAAGAATAGTCCCTCTGGGTATTGATTTTTGAAAAATTTTGCATGCCAAATGTGTCTATGGCCCATTTGATTTACATGGACCATAGACAAATTTAGCACGCTAAATTTATCAAAAATAGGCCCCCTGGGGATTTATTGTTGAAAAATTTCGCATGCCAATTGTTTCTATGGTCCATTTGATATACATGGGCCATAGGCAAATTTAGCATGCAATTTTATTCAATAATAGCCCCCTTGATTAGATTTCTATGAGTAATGTTTACATTGCTAAAATTTAAATTTAATGTTTAAACAGCTTTGTTAAAATTAATCTGCTACATTGTTTGCGTGACGATGGGAAGGTGTTCAATGAATAATACTTATTTGTTGACGCAGGAGTCATCATTGCGATGACATCCATAATAAAATTACCATTATAATTGTCACAGTACAGTAGCTAGCCTGACTCATAACTAGTCTTAATTGAAATTATTTAGTTTAGCGGCTATTCAAGAGGAAGTGGACATACACCGCAACAGCTGATTGACGTAATTTCATGCGTTATCCAATGAATTGCGTCTGTAAGTCTTAGAATTAATAATATTTGAAATAGATAAATACTCAAAAGAATATACGCAGAATGTAGCACAATAGAACAAGAAAAAATAGTCCATTTCGAAATGTCAAGTTAACTCAGTCAATGGTCAATAGAATCATAGAATGGTCAAATAATTTGTCACTACGGGCGGTCCAATTGTGATATCCGGATGTCCTTTAACAGCGACAATTGAACTCGGGCGATAGATCACGGTTGACCTTTGTTAACCAATGGTTACCAATGTGGTATTTTATTTCTAAAAGAATTTACAGCTCTTGACGCCAGACGAGAAGATCAAATAAGAATAGTTTGCAAAAGTCTACAGAGATAAATCCTTTACATAATCCAATACTTAGTCGATTTATCCGTTTACAATAAAATAAATATATTTTTTACCCGTTATCGCGGCTGCCTTTTAATGCTATTTGCATATAAATACTCACCTGCAACAATAGAAAAAAAAACATTATTAAATTATATAACAAAGAAAAGTTTACACAACAATTGCAAATTATTTAGATACGAGTATGTAGGATAATATAGACGTTTAATCATGCAGGTGTGCCGTTACCTTGGAAATGGAATGCAGTCTTGTTTTTTCCAGATTTAAATTATGAGCTAGTGACGTATAATTTTCCTAAACGTATTTTCCATCTTTTGGGCCTAATGCGGTTATCGATAAATGTTATTTGTGGTGAACAAATTTGTGCCAAACAGCATTATACCTAGATTTAATTGTTTGGGGACAACGATATTGGAATTGTTTGCCTGGTTGTGCCTTAGAGAAACGATTATTATTATTATTAGCTTCTACAGGTTGCTTGCATGGTTGCTGATATGTCTGAATTTAACTACATATTTTACTACATATTTCAACCACTTCAACAGGTGAACTGTTGTACTGGTTCACAATCCGATTGGTTAGAAAGTGATCCTGGGGTTGCTGCAGAATCGTGTTTCTCCAATTTGTAGTTGCGTCCTCGCAGATGATTTATATTGTTCGACATAAAGATTGAAGACATATCGGGGCGATTATGCCATCCGATAAGAATCTTAGAAGTTTCAATGAGGTCACCCCTGAGTCGACGATCCTTGAGTGTGGGCAGCTTCAACCTTCGATGTTTTTCTGGATATTCCAGCTTTTTTAAAATCCCATTGGCATTTTATTCGCTCTGCGATGATTTTTCTTGAGGCGATTATCGTCTTTTACAAAGAAGGGATTCCAGACAACGAATACAAACTCTAGCAACGGTCGGATGTACGTTTTATATAACGTCAAATATAAGTACGGTAGGTATAGTGGAATGACTGCGGATAACGTACATAACTGAGTTGGCTTACTTCACGGTCTGTCTTCATGATAATCGTTATTCATCCCACTTCAGATCGCCCACTATCGTGATGCCCAGGTCATTTTACTTTATGACTGTAATGGATTTGGAATCTAAGAGATTGATACTTTCCATTTATATTAATGGAAGTATCAATCTGTTAGATTGCAAATCGATTACAAAGCGTCAAAAACCAAAATGACCTGAGCATCACGATATCCTTAATAACTATTATCTTAACACGATATTACCTAACAAAAACCTTAACACGGTATCCTAACACAGGATATCCTTAACTACTGTGGAATGTGGAAAATATCAGAATACTTGTCTCCGCATGCCAATTGAATGGCTACATAAATGCTACAACAACACATGTCCAAAGATGCAAATTTTTCAAAAGTTGATAAAAACTGAACATAATTAAAATGATGCAACTACCACATTTTGCCTCGATTGATGGGCAACTTTTTGGTGATGTTTCGTTTTAATATAGAATGCTGCACATACAAAAAATTCGATACGGGATCTAGGAGTTTAGATAGTAAGTTATGATTTATATCTTACAGATATATAACATTGGAAGAAATCGTATAGCACGTTTTGGTTCGTATTTCGAATTTAGAAACAAATTTCAGGAAACAATCCTCTTTTACTCCTGTATCTACTAACTTCGAGTATGTTTCTCAAATTTGGTTGTCAAGCGTTAATAAACGCTTAACGCTAATATAAAGCGAGCATAACGTTAATAGCATAATATAATAGCATAACATTAATATAAAGCGAATTGAACATATTCGAAATTTGTATTTGAAACATTTCGATCATCGTCCCTTTTTTTTCTTCTTCTATTACAATGAAGCAGCTAATTTTCGTGGGCTCCAATGTGGTATTTTTTCATTAGCTTTTGATAGACTTTATTGATTGATCTGATCTGCTTCGAATGGTATTTTTCCGTGTACCTTCGCTGAGCTACCATCTTCTGCTGATTAACAATAATTATGCACAAAACTTTTATATACGTAATTCACCTTGTCGATATTGAAGTATCCAACACGTCAGCTACCGCCCTCAGGAAAGCCATGATTACTAATGGTTTTGACATATATGCATCTCCCCCTATATGCATTTCTTTCGCATAAATAAAGTTTTAACATATGTATTAAGTAAATACATTTAATTGGCTTTGTTCTTGCAAGTATATTATTGACACAGCTGTATGTATCCTCAATAACAATAAAAAACAATGTAAAAACGAGAAAAACTAATTTTCGAAAGAAAAAAATCAATTAAATAGACTCAAAACCGTTTCTTCTTCATTCCTTTCATCGAATTTCTCTCCCACGCGGCAATTCTTTGAATGCTTGGGTCATGCGTTGGCCAATCGGCATGAACCCACTTCTCACGTGGAGCACAATTGCACTTCTTGCACCGTCTTACCCACTCACAATCGTCTCGTTTTTAATATCACCTCTGCGCCCGCTCGCTGTGTCAATAACCAGGGTCATTGAATTAACGGCTTTTAGATTTGCACAATTATTCACATTCTCCGAAACTGCTTTAGATTTTACTTATACGACTGGTCTTGCAGTTGGCACTACTGTAACAAATGACTCCTATTGAATGTCCAAATTTCGTTACATTATACTCTACATACACCAAATCACATCAACTTACTCTGTTATAAATCTTGGACGTAAAACATTTCCCCACCCAAAACAAGCAATCAATCTGAATCAATATAGGCAGCGGCTCGAGCACGATTCACACAATTTATATTTCTCTCTCGACGAACATTTTTCTTCACTCTAAAAAGTATGATGAGAGCGTAAAGATTTTATGGGATCTACATAGCTTACGCCTGCCGATACTCAAATAGAAGCGCCCTGTTCATAAATTATCTGATTCAATAATCAGACTCGAAGCTTGAAACAATGCCAAATAATGACGGAATATATAATTATAGTTGTAAGCGAAAATAGATCTACTGCCGGAAGTTTTCGAATAACAAAATTAAGGAATGCAAACAATACTCTGTTTTGGTTTCAGTCCGATATACTTCTAAGAAGTAGGTGAATTAATTAATCGACAACAACAACATGTTGTGGTGCTGTGGCGCTAATGCAAATTGGATTATATTTCACGGAAAGAAATTACATGAACGAGTTGCTAAATAAACACAATCCTATTACTTTGCAATAAGTTGATGTTTGTGTTTATTTTTTTACTGCTACTTATATTCAACATTGATATTTTTAGGCGTTTTTCATGGGTGTCATTTGTCTACTTCTTCTTCTTCTTCTTCTTCTTCTTCTTCTTCTCTTGTCGTCTCCAAGGTAAGGTTGCGATTTTATTGTTGTGTTTAGTCTTCGGAGTAGAGTTTTTTTTAAACTCTTTTTTTGTGAAATTTCACAATGGGCGGGTTTATTGTCAGTAGAAAATCTCTTACAACCTACCCTACTATGAAGTATTTATATGCATGTGTGCGTGTAACATGTGTGTAAGTGTGTGTCTTGTTATTGCATTCGATCGACGGAATTGAAATGCAATTCCGTTAATTTCATCCCAAGGGAAAATGGTAACCCAGCCGGGAATCGAACCCGGGGCATTACAAAGTAAGATCAGGCGACCTAACCAATATGCCAACGAGCTGTCACGTAGCAATTCAGATTCTGCAGAAAAGCTGTCGACCTAGCACCGCGTACACCTAGGTCTCGTAGGTACATACTGGTACACCTACCAAAAAATATTTGCTGCACTGTACTCGTACCGGTAATAGGTGTACCTCATGTACTTCGCCGATTAGTCTGCGCAGTGATGAGCAGAGACTTACGTCGACTCGTAGGGAATCCGGTATTGTTGGCGACCTCAGCACTCAGCATGCTCTAGAAAGCGTGGGTTTCCGCCGGTAACATTACAATTTCCCGCAATTTACAGAGGACAGAGAAAAGAGCGTTACCGTTATCGTGTCATCCGACCAACCTTGCTTTTTCCTCTCTAGGATAATTGCCCGGTTCGAAGAGGTGATTATCCAGCCGGAGGGAGGCAGACGTTGAGCTACTACGATAAGAATCACCATGCTGATGAGAGTGTATTGCTGGGAAACCAGTAGCCAAAGATAGGATACCTCCTGTGGTAATATAGAGTATCTCCATCATTCTCAGATCTCTAAGGTTCCAGTACTGAATAAATAACTCTTAAATGGATCTTCTGCCTGAAATGGGTCTTCATGTCTTTTTCTAGAATAATACTTAATACTTCAATATTCAAGTACACCCTTCATATTTTAGATATAAAGTCAAATAATGTACAAATGACCTATAATATCGATATATTATACATGCTTATATACACACGTATAAGAATTCTATTCTATCCTTCTCTCCGGCGATGTGACTATTTGTTCTATCTTTATTGTATTCTAACAAGTCCCTATTAAATTTGTAAAGCCTAATTTCGCAACACTTGCAGATCGATAGTTATATAATTAGTTATGTTATAAATATTATTATACAGTGTGAAAAGTAAATAACAACTACCAAACTTATACATTTTTATACGACTGCCCAACAAAAAAGGAGTGTAATGTGTTCAGGGTTCATTTAAGTATGTTTTCGTTTCTTTATTCTACCATAACTTTTAAACAATAACTTTTAACTTGGACCGATCTAGAAATGTGTGGTATTGTTAGAATTGTTATATCATCCCAAATGTTATATGGTACCTTAACTGTCCCAATATCAAGTAACTACTCCAAATATCATGTCTAAATGTCAAAATGTCAATAAATTTACATAAATATATCGTGTTTAGTGTCAAATGAAAGGTCTGATTCATTCCGGAAATATACATTTATCTATATGGCTAAATACCTAAACCACAAGTATTTCATGAAAAACGGTAATATAATTTTATAAATACAATAGTTCACATTCTGTAACGTCAGTCGTGCTTTTTTATTTTTTTAATATATTTACCTGTTTATTGATATTACTAGAAACTTGAAAAAATGTTTTTTAGTGTTATAAAAGTTTAAAAATTAAGTTGTCTAGGTGACGTCCATCGACTTGTTAACACTCCTAAAATTAAACTCGCATAATTAGATTGGATAGCTATACAGAAAAGGTAAAAGGAAATTTCTAAATCTGAATCATCAATATTTATAGATACATATAATTTGTGAAGTTTGCATCACTCAGCCATCTACATTGTACTGTTGATGCTACTGATGATGATACTGTTTGGCCTTGTAAATCTAGATGCAGTAAATCTTCAAGACCCGTCCCACGACTAGTTATTCGATTTGAAACTTCACAATAAAAGTTTTCTCTCGATACAGGAAAATAAAAACGTGAAAATAGACGCGGCGAGTTGTGGTGCGGCGTTCGACAGCGGATCACGGATGTAATGGAGAATTTCCTGTTGATGTTGGCCGCAGTCAATAACAATAATTGTGCATTATCTATGTACAATGTGTCCGCTGCGAGCAATCAATGCAGTTCGAGGAAAGGCCGGCCCTTTTTTGAAAGGAAGGTAGCCTTTTGAGTTTGGTGTGTGCGTTTTTACGAAGAATACGTCTTGTCTCATGACAAATTATATTCATGTAAACATGAAATATACTCATATAAATGTTCCTAAAGGCGTACAAGCTCAGTATCTATTATCGACACCAACAACAGATATCTATTATTCTGTTAAGCCCATTATTATTATTTTTTAAAATGCCCTTGTCATTAAGTGTATTTTTTTGAACTTTAATTTCGCACATTTCATGACGAAATATGTTACAATTGCATTAAAATTTTAAGTTGTTATATCAATATAAATAAATTAATTTCAATGTCCTATACAGTTTACTGTACTATATTCAGTTATCATATTATAATATATAGAGGTGTCATTTAAATATTTCTATCCATTCATACAGACACAACGTCTCTCTCACTAATTACATAATCAAACTGGTCTTATTTACAAGTCCCTCGGTTAAAAATTAGCTAAATCCTCAATGGTTCTGATTTATATTGATAGAGCCTACCATAGCAGAGATAATCCGAAGAATGTATCGTTTGGTCTCACTAATATCTAGAAAAACTAATATCTAGAAAAAAGGTATTCCACCAAAATCCCAATATCTGTATTTAGAAAAGATTAGAAAACAGAGGCAGAAAATAATATGCAGAATCGACTACTACAATTTGATAAGTAGGAATTGGTTAAAAACGTATCTGAAACTGAAATATCTAAGACCAGAAACCACGACGTCGATTCTCAACAAGATGGCCAGCGATCTTCTGATGTCGGAAGCGCTCCGTCACTATTCGCCTTCAAGAAGTCATTAAATAATCGTTATTTCTCTCAACAAACCTATTCTTTACCCCATTCTCATCATATCCTGTATTTCTTTTATATCCTAGATATTTTACATTTACCTTTTAATTTTTTGTTTGGTATTTATTGCTATCTTCTACAATTAGATCTTCAATTTAGTATGCAATGGTTGTTGACTGGAATATAACTTAGTGATAATTCCGCCGTTTGTATATAAAAAGCAATCCAGACCAGTTGCTGTCCAGACCAGTTGTGTCAAAAATGCAATCTTTAGAAATCACCTGTGACAGTTCGTCCGTTGTGATAGGTCATCGAGTAGCAATTACGAGTCTTGAAAATTAAATAACAAATAGAGATAGAGATGACTTCCCAAGATCGTCCGTTCCGAAACGGCATAGGATACGAAATGTTGTATAGTAACGGAAGCCAATCTAGGCACGCCTCGTGTTACGTGATCAAAACATTCTCAGTGGTTGATTTGTAATCTATTTTTTTCGACATTTTCATTGGCTTCCATTGAGGGGACACTGGGACAAGTACTCACTTGTGCAACTGGAAATCCGTATTCCTAACAAAGACGAGTTGTAAACAGTAAAAGAATCGGATGTGCGTTAGACAGGGATGCCAAGATACACTTGATAAAGTATATGGTGAAAACATTAGAGAGAACAATATCCGTTTTGCAGGCTACCGAAGTTACCTACTATCGGAGGATTATAATATTAGAGTAATGATACCCTTGACAGATCAAAACAAACAGTTTACTCCCTAACTCCACGCATGATATTATTGTACATACCGGAAGTTGAGATACATCTAACTAAATCCCCACAAACTTCAGATGAGCTGCATGATACCATGGCACGAGCAAGTGTTACTCAAGAAAAGAGTGTTACTCAAGAAAGAACCTTATCGGTCTTCTACGATGTTATCCAGAAGTAACGGTTCTTTAGGTGTACGCATAAAGGCGTAAATAGATCACGATTCGCCTGCGCTCAGGTGAAACGATAAAACTAGCGATAAATCCACCATTTCCTGTCTCACCACGACACAGCCCAACATTGCCGTTTCGTTTCACAATGGCGTATTTGCGTAAGCAATCCGCCATGTTTGGCCCAGTTAAATCATTTTGCACGCCTATACTTAACACATCTAAAAAAGCATTTTGTTTTCAATATCTATGTAGATTAACCTTAGTTAAAATCTAATTATCAGCTGCTGGTGGATATCCGTATAGTCTAGAAACTGTTGCAAACAGTTTATAAATTTTACCGCTTTACTGCTCCATCTCTTTACATAGCCAAATCTATAATCTACCTATTCTCTGTTATTCAAATCAATTCAATTAATTATACGACCAAGCAGTACAATTTTGTTGGTATATTCAGCTGAAATCTTTCCTATTAGTTGGAAAGATTACCTTTAAACATTTAGGTTAAAGGTAATCTTTCCAACTAATAGGAAAGAGCTGACTGCTTCCTTTCATTGATATGAGGGCATGTCACGCTTTTAGTTTTAAGTTTTCAGCTGAATATTGATCGCAGCTTCTTTATATCGCACCTTTAGAAAATAAAAAAACGAAATTCGAAATTTTAAATTCTTCCATCTGTCAAGTAGCTCGTCTTGTCTTGTTATTTCCCTTGAAATAATAGGAAATTGAGTGAGTTTACGTATAAAGAAGGATTGTAGCTTAATTTTTGAGATAATTGGATGAAGGGTGAGCGTTTACTAGTTGAAAAATGGGCCCAACTTAAACCTACTCCTCTTTCCGCAAGTGAGAGGCATTCATCATTCTCGTTAACACCTAAAGCATTCCCGAATCCGATCAAGGGAATCCTTCGTCACGATGTAAGTGGCTTTTATAATTATTTACTTTATAATCATCTTATTGATCAATTCTAAAAAGAATATATACACAAAACTATCAAATATTTCAAAATATTGAATTTTTACATATTTTATGTTTCGTTCATTGTAAATAATCCATTTAGGTTAAAGGTAATCTTTCCAACTAATAGGAAAGAGCTGACTGCTTCCTTTCATTGATATGAGGGCATGTCACGCTTTTAGTTTTAAGTTTTCAGCTGAATATTGATCGCAGCTTCTTTATATCGCACCTTTAGAAAATAAAAAAACGAAATTCGAAATTTTAAATTCTTCCATCTGTCAAGTAGCTCGTCTTGTCTTGTTATTTCCCTTGAAATAATAGGAAATTGAGTGAGTTTACGTATAAAGAAGGATTGTAGCTTAATTTTTGAGATAATTGGATGAAGGGTGAGCGTTTACTAGTTGAAAAATGGGCCCAACTTAAACCTACTCCTCTTTCCGCAAGTGAGAGGCATTCATCATTCTCGTTAACACCTAAAGCATTCCCGAATCCGATCAAGGGAATCCTTCGTCACGATGTAAGTGGCTTTTATAATTATTTACTTTATAATCATCTTATTGATCAATTCTAAAAAGAATATATACACAAAACTATCAAATATTTCAATATATATATATATATATATATATATATATATATATATATATATATATATATATATATATATATATATATATATATATATATATATATATATATATATATATATATATATATATATATATATATATATATATATATATATATATATATATATATATATATATATATATATATATATATATATATATATATATATATATATATATATATATATATATATATATATAAATTATTATTTTTTCAAATTGAAATTATGTTTATCACTAAATAAATGAAATGATAAAATAATGAAAGGGCACTTATCTGGTCTGTGGTGACCAGGAGTGACTCCACGCCTTCTTCTTCTCCTCCCTCAGTGTTTGCTGGTGCTTCCTGCTGTGGCACTAGAATCCGATTAACAGCAATGCGAGACGAGAATGAATGCTGGAAAATAATAGGCGATTAGTGTTTCTTAAATATTAATGATTGTTATAAAATGTATATCAATATTTCGGCTCAGCCGTCGTCAAGATATGTGACATTTCTGAAATCGAACAATTCGTTGAAAATTTAAATTCAAGGAATCGAACAAAAAGAAATGGATTAATAATATTTTACACGATTTAGTTAAGGTACCATAACCAACCGTGCAAAACGTTATTTTAAAATGAATGATTATAAATTAAAAGAAAAAGCATTTGATGATTATGATAATATGATAAACCTTATTAATTTTGCCTATTGAGACCGGAACCTTTGCAAGCGCCTAAAATATAAATATAAGCCAATTCCCAAGATTTGACGTCCCTTTCTTTTGCATTATCCCCAAGGCATTTTATTATTTTAACTTTAAAACATTGATCAAAAGATAAATTATGCGCCCTGGCATGCAAAGATATTGGGAGTTGGCTTTCATTTCCTACACTAGCCCTATGATTATTTAGTCTAATATTAAGTGGTGTTGTTGTTTCACCGATATAAAAGGCATCACAAGTCCTGCACAGAAGTTGATATACTATATTTTTTGAAATACAACTGCAATGAAAGGGAACCCTGTAACTATTAGTAGTATTTGGACTGGTAAAAAAAGGACTTAGATCTAACAGAGGACAAGTTTTACAACGTGGACGACCACAAGGTTGAAGCCCAAAAGTATTATTACCAATAGAGAAATTTTGATTATTTTTTGTTTTGTTTAATATTGATCTAATATTAGGTGGTCTGCGGAAAGATAAAATTGGCGGTGAATCTAAGAGATCCTTAGTGGATGCATCATTAGAAATGATGGGGAATAAATCAGATAATATATCTCGCAGTTTCTCAGCACCAGGAAAATAAGTGGTGCTAAGAAAGATTTTATTATTATTATTATTTTTATTTGAAGAAATTTTAGGTTTTGGTATATATTTTACTTCAGAGTTTAGAATATGTTTATCCAATAGAGGAGCAGGGTATTTTCTTTCAAGAAGAGATTGCTTTAGATTATTGAGATATTTATCTAAATTTTCTTTGTTGTTAACTAAACGGTGTCCGCGAATGGACATTGAATAGGGAATGGATCTCTTGGTGTGAAATGGATGACAGCTATCAAAGTGTAAATACTGTTCTTTATTTGTAGGTTTTATATGAATCGCGGTTTTAATTTTACCTTCGGAAATTGTTAAATCAACATCTAAGAAAGTAATTTGTGATTTAGAAATGGTATGAGTGAAATTCAAAGGGCCAAAATTATTTAGGTCGTCAAGAAAGGTTGTTAGAGTAGTTTGTCCGTGTGGCCAAATCATTACTATGTCGTCAATAAATCTATACCATAATATGGGTTTTAAATTTTGCGTTTGAAGAAAATTTTGCTCGAATAATCCCATGAAAAGGTTGGCATACGAAGGTGCCATTCGCGTGCCCATAGCAGTCCCTTTAATTTGAAGATAAAATTCATCTTCAAAGGAGAAAGCATTACACGTTAAGACAAACTCGGCTAATTTGCAAAGAAAATCCGTAGAAGGTATTTGAGGATGAGGTCTCTCATCAAGAAAATAAGAAATGGCTTCCAATCCTAAATTATGAGGAATATTGGTATACAGGGATATGGCGTCAATAGTAACAAATAATAGGTCGTCTGACTTTGGAATTACAGTATTCTTTAAAATATCAATAAAATGATAGCTGTCTTTGATATGAGAATTTAGATTTTTCACAAAAGGTTGTAAAATATAATCTACAAAAGCCGAAATTCTTTCTGTCGGAGAGTTAAAGCTTGCGACTATTGGTCGTCCAGGATTATTAGGCTTGTGAATTTTAGGTAATAGGTAAAAATTTGGAGTTCTGATAGGATCAGGAATTAAAGTTTTAACATCTTCGTCTGATAATTTTTCATTTGATTTATTTTGTTCAATATATTTTTTTATTTTCACTGCAAAATTTTTGTTTGGATCTCTAGATAGTTTTTTATAGAAAGTTTCATCTCTAAGATGCCTTGTTGTTCGATTCCTTGAATTTAAATTTTCAACGAATTGTTCGATTTCAGAAATGTCACATATCTTGACGACGGCTGAGCCGAAATATTGATATACATTTTATAACAATCATTAATATTTAAGAAACACTAATCGCCTATTATTTTCCAGCATTCATTCTCGTCTCGCATTGCTGTGTTGCCGCTGTGTGAGGCCATTTTAATCGGATTCTAGTGCCACAGCAGGAAGCACCAGCAAACACTGAGGGAAGAGAAGAAGAAGGCGTGGAGTCACTCCTGGTCACCACAGACCAGATAAGTGCCCTTTCATTATTTTATCATTTCATTTATTTAGTGATAAACAAAATTTCAATTTGAAAAAATAATAATTTACATATTTACAATCAAATATTATATATATATATATATATATATATATATATATATATATATATATATATATATATATATATATATATATATATATATATATATATATATATATATATATATATATATATATATATATATATATATATATATATATATATATATATATATAAAATAAAATTAGTAAAAGCTACTTAAAAAGTAGCGAAGGAAATCCCAGCTTGTATTGGGAAATGCTTATGTTTGAATGAGATATACTTACGGATGTGCACGACTTTCGACGGTGCAATGTATGAGATATACTTACGGATGTGCACGACTTTCGACGGTGCAATGTATGTGCACGACTTTCGACGGTGCAATGTATGTGCACGACTTTCGACGGTGCAATGTATGTGCAATGCAATGCAATGTATGTGCAATGCAATCTCATTCAAACATAAGCATTTCCCAATACAAGCTGGGATTTGCTTCGCTACTTTTTAAGTAGCTTTTACTAATTTTATTTTAAATAAAAACATCATCCTATAAACGGATTTCTTTACAAACCTTATCAAATATATATATATATATATATATATATATATATATATATATATATATATATATATATATATATATATATATATATATATATATATATATATATATATATATATATATATATATATATATATATATATATATATATATATATATATATATATATATATATATATATATATATATATATATATATATATATATATATATATATATAATATATATATATATACATATATATATATATATATATAATATATATATATATATATATATATATATATATATATATATATATATATATATATATATATATATATATATATATATATATATATATATATATATATATATATATATATATATATATATTTATACTAAAAATATTTTCCATTGACGTGAAATTAATAGCTACTTTCTTTTTGTAAGTAGAACCGCTTAAAAACTATGATATCCGCAGCCCTAAATTTATTTTCGCTGCAAACTTTATTTACCGTAATATATATTTTTTTAAATATTTTTTTTTTCGGAGGACACAAGCAATGTGGAGGGACGGTGCAAACTTTCCATGTACGTTTTTGATGATTCTCAAACATTGAGAGGGAAAATGCACGCTAGCCAACCGATCCTGGTAATAAAGGGTGTACCTCAAGGTTGTACCCTAAATATTTTTTTACTTTTAGTGTACACCAATGACTTGCCGGGATATCTGGCATCTGAGAGTGATGACATTACACTATTTGCAGATGACACATCTCTTATCTTCTGCACTATACTGTATCTTCTGTGACAAGAATAAGGAATCATTAATAAATATAATAACTTATACTTCGTATCTATACGAATTATTTACTATTTTAATTATTAAGCTCTATTTGATGATTATTTATATTTATATTTTGACAATCTAGTAGTTAAATTCTTGATAACCTATGTACATATGTTAAGTAAAGAGTAGTAACGAGACTTACTGCCTAAAACATTTGTTTTGGCACGTCCAAGAAAGGTTTTTAGCCGTCAATTGCACACGACGAAAATGTAATTCAATGTAATATAATAATAGAAGTGCGCAGTGTGCAGCGGCCTTATATGCCGATTGCCTGGAAGAATTTAGCCATTGCATAGCTTCGTTCTAATATTTGCAAACAATAAAAATGCATTTGTGTCGTAAAGGATATCAACAGCGTTAGAAACACATAAAAGTATAATTGATGCTACTCTTCCATATTGATATAGAAACGAGTGATAAATAATATTACGACAACTTAAAACAGAATTATATTAGACAAATAGAGCTGTCAACTACAAAGGGCGAACCCGTCACCTCAGGAAGCTTTAACGATTAGTCGTTCTATTTCCCTTGAAGTGAACGCAGAAGACTTGGGCAAAACAGTTCACTGTCAAGCTCCGCCACATGCTCGTAAGAGGCCAACGCCTTATCAGCAAGATAACCAGGTATGTTACCCAGCGGGTAACATACCTGGTATCATACAGCTTACACTCACGCCCTTACTTCCAATTGCGAACAGATTACTCTGGTCTCTCGACTGGTTTCGAGTTCGAGGTCGCTTGCGCGGCCCTCTCCCTCACGAAGTGGTGAAACGGTGTAAACCGAATCTATCGCGGACCACGGCGTCCTTTGCCCGGCCGTTCACCCGGGATCCGGTAGCCGATGGTCGTTTAAAGAGCAGTCGCCGTAATTTCAGCAACCACCCCCGCTCTATAGGAAATAGTACTGCTTTCAGACTCCCCCGACTGTTAGTCAGAATGCACAATCGATTGGCTTACACCGCACGGTGCGCAGACCGTCCAGGAGCGCCAGAAGATTGACTCCTAAGGGAAACTAGCCCCAAGACCAGAGTCCTACCCGGGCTAGCACTTGATGCGTGGAGGCCGCCGGATGGGTGTTGACCCGTGAGTGCGAACAACCCTGAACAAATGGGTCTTCGTGGCCAACTCAGCAAGGGTCCATGAACTCCCAAATAGACAATGGGTTCTCCGAAATTGGCTCTAAAAGTATTATAGAAAATGTATGAGAAGATGAATTTTCGGTAGGCAAACCTGATGAGCCGTCGCCGAAATAAAGTTTTTTTTCTTCTTGATTTTATTATTGTTTAGGAAACATATAGCTGTATAATATATTCGGTAAAAAATTACATGTTTCAACTTAAATATTCATAATTTAAACTCTTAACGTATTTTATTTCTGAAGAATAAACACACATAGGGAGAGGTGAGAACTGGGAAGAGGAGTCGTAATAAGTACATAAATATAATTGTATGTGAATACACGCTCAATAATATAGTCATACATATTATTTAAATATATTCTTGAATACTATTATGATTATTATTTTATATTATATTATATATTGTGATATGTCAACACCGTCGTTAATCATTGCTTTCTTAAGAGCGATAGATGAAGTATTGAATACGTCAATATCGCCGAGCCGCGTGTTACAAATTTTACATACCCTATAAATGAAATAGTTTTGTGCATAATTAGTGCTAACCTGCGGAAGGTGGAATAACTCCGTTTGGACATAGCCAAACTGAAAAAAAACATAGGGCCCTGAGTTCGAAACGCTAAGTTCACAGCGACAAATCAATCAAGCGGTTGATAGCCAGTAAAACGAGATAATAATATTATACTGTTTCCGCAATCCTCGTAAACGAGCAAGCGTGAGATGCTAAGTAGACAGATGTATGAGAAAGATTTAACTAGAGCATGAATGGCAAATTTGTCCAGATTATGGACATTTATTGACAACCTTTATTGGCATATTACCAACTCAATCAAACCTACAATAATTAGTCCTAATAGGCGGCAGTAACTCATGTACATAATAAAAACAAATTTAACGCTTTGATGTATTACCAATGAAATTGATTTATTAGCATAACACTTTTAGTGATAATGATAGTAGTCATCGGTATATGTACAATATTTCACTGGGTTCTTTTAAAACAATATCTGGTAAGCTAATAAACTTAAGGGTTCTCTAGGTCTAGACGATCAAAACTGCTTGTTAAGCATTTACGTGCTTGACGATCATGCTTGACGTGGCCTAATAACACATCAAGCATGCTTGTCAAGCATGTTTACACTCATTTGCCGGAGCAGTGCCTCCGCGGAGCGCCGCGCCGTGTTTGCCAAGCCGTTTTGCCGCATGCTGGTCAAGCTTCGCCTCGCGGGCTGGGAGAGGATCGCAAACCGCAGGAAATATGCAAATACATATATATTTTAATATTTACCAAAAATGCTTAATTTTGTAGTTTTATACCAGGGAGTCACGTTAATTAGACTTAGGGGAAAGTCGCCTAACGCCGGACGGCACCTTGCGTCGGACCAGTGGCGGTCTCTTCATATAAGCCGAAAAGCCTGGCTTGCCTATAATTCCAAATTAACAATTAAATAAATGAATAACACAATTCGTAAAAAAACAACTAAACAATTTTTTTTGCTAGCGCTCCTACTGCTATCTAGCGCGCACAGCTCGCTCCACGCGAGAAAAAATCTGTTATCGACAGGGTGCGATAATTATAGACAGGGCGCGATTGCTGTCTCGCTCGCACATTATGGGCTTTCAATGCGGCTTTCAAAATCAGTGTTCCTCTCATTCGCACCTGTGGCAAATTACGCTAAACAATATATGTGTATATACAACTTTTGTATCGGGAGCTAAGCCGGGCTTGCTTAGCCATGACGTTGAATGCGAACTGCGAATGCGAACGTGTCAACAGAAAGCGCGACTTCATTATAATTAGTTTGGATTGCAATGTGCGAGTGACGTCGGGCTAATTTTTTATTGTGTAATTTCAATTGATTTGTGGTTTTAGTGCCTGATAAAAAAATGGAGGAAATTGTCCTTTGTGGTCAGTAATGTATTCTTATTACTTTGTTTTCTGACATATGTGACAACCCGCAGGACTAAGACGGGGATACGGTTTTAGCAGCGAAGAATTTTAAAAACTCGATGCGATCATTCCATTTAAATTTTTTCACCTTGTTTTCCGCCGAATTTTTAAAAAACTGAGCGTTTGTACAACATTCTTCAAAAATCACAAGTCGATGTGGGTTATAGGAATTAAGAAAGGAAAACAAAATAAAGGAATTTCAGACTTGGTTACGTGTTGAATTTCAATATGAATTTGATCAAATTTATGAAAACAATCTTTAAAATAACTCAGCACCTCGTTTGAGACGCAACGTACGCTGTGCTCATACTGAATACAAACGACTTTTTGTCCAGGTAATTAATTGACAACATATTTTGCGAAATTGACGATCGATATTCGCAAATTTTCAAATTGAAATTTTTCCAACTCTTCAACAACAAACTATACGAGAAATACCGTTTAGATTTTCCTACAAAGGCATTAGATTCATTATTTGACATTTATGCAAACCATTTTGACAGAAGGTTTTAAAGAACCAAATGATTTGTTTGTACTCCTCTCTTGAATTGAAAGATTGCAATGTTTTTGAACGAATTAGTCAGAATAGCCTCGAAGACACCTTTCCCCAATTGTTGAAGTTAGCGTATCTTGTCGTCACTATTCCTGCTACAAGTGCTTCCGCAGAACGTGCATTCTCATCTCTTAAGCTTATTCATACTTACCTAAGAAATACACAGGGTCAGGAACGTCTATCTGAGTTATGGTTGCTATTGAAAAACAGTTGTTAAAAGAATTAAAGCGTTCGCCATCATTTTACTCAGACGTAATAAAATCATTTTTGAAAAAAGGTAGACGCTTCGATTTAGAATATAAACGATGAAAATATGCCAGCGTGAGTTTCATTCCCATGGCTAGCTTTCTAAGGGTCACTTATTTTACTTTTTGTTCACTTTTTTATAAAATAGTCTTACAGCTCATACAAGCAAGGGTCAACTTATCAACTCAAGCAAGGGTCAACTCAAGCAAATAAAATGGCTTTTCTAAGGGGCTCTCTAGACGAAAAAGCATGCTTGACAAGCTTCGCGTCGCGGACAGGGAGGGGATCGTAAAACCGCAGGAAATATACAAATATTTTTTTGTAATATTTACCAAAAATGCATAATTTTGTAGTTTATACCAGGGAGTCACGTTAATTAGAAGTAATTGATTGATGAATGACGTGACTGGCATTTTTGGTAAATATTTTTAAAAAATGCATATTTTCTGCGGTTTACGATCCCCTCCCAGCCCGCGACGCGATTTTTGACAAGCATGCTTGATCGTCTAGCTAGAGAGTCCTTTAAAGCCACTAGAGGTATGCGACTGCTGATAAGTATATGTTAAATTCTGTCTTGCAGTAGCATGCCTTCAGTGTGCTTTATTGAATGTACGACCCAAGCAGTAAATTTCAAACTGAAGATTAAAGAGTAAAGAGGTACCACTTTTTTACTATAAAAAGCGTAAAAAAAAACACAAAGAGGTATGTCGGGCTTGCCCTATTTACGAACCCTGGGCACGCCACTGCGTCGGACACTAATAGTATCTCACAAGTCGCGGTGCGATCGATACAAAGATGGGGGAAAAGGGTGCGGGGAAGCGTACGCTTTTCCTTTTCCTACGCTAGGTGCCATCGGGCGTTAGGGGACTTCCCCTAATTGATTGGTTGATGATTGATTGACTGATTGATGATTGATTGATAATGATTGATGATGATTGATTGATGAAAATTGATTGAAGATGATGGAATAATGATGATTGATTGATGGTGATTGCTTCATGATGATTGAATGGTGATTGATTGATTGATTGATTGACTGATTGATTGATTGATCGATCGATCAATCCCATCAATCCTATCAATATCAAACATCCACATTACACAAAAATCACACACAAAAATCCACATCAAACACATCAATCAAATCAGTCACGCAATTTTATATGAATGAAGGTATACATGCTTTCAATAATACAAGAGATACGTGTATTTAGCCCCTTTACCCTTAAACTCCAGTCACGCGTCGGGGCTGACACGCGCATTTTTTTTAAATCTAAAAATGTATTTAATCTAATCCTAAAATTCCGTGCATTCTCAGAAATCGTGGAAAAATCTTTACATTTCGGTATTTCGGTAGAACAGATCCAATATCGGTAAAAATACCGAAAACATGGAAGGTTCGACACCACTGGACGTAAGTTGCATTGCAAAAATATAATTTTTCATCAAGCATTATCCACAGCTCATACTATAGTTTGCTTCTCAAGCCATCAAACTTAATTTCTAGACGGTCAAAATGGCTTGTCAAGCACGAAAAATACACGTGCTTGACAAACACTCTTGATCGTATAGCTAGAGAGTCCTTTAGTTGCCGCATACCAAGAATGTCGACTACCGTCAAGGGTGCAGGTACTCAAAAAATCTGATATGCTTTCCCTACTCGAATTTAATGTGGTCGGCATAAGCGCCGGAGGGTTCAAGGTCACAAAAAATAGGGACAAGACACATGTTTCGACGCCTTCCGAGTAGTCTTGGAATGTTTCCAATAAATACACGCCTGCAATGGCAACGCGGTTTCGATTCAACGTCGGCGTTGCATTTGCTTCGTTGGTTTTCATATCTGTAGAGTAAGTAGGTTACGGTAAATTCAAGATAAGTTATTGTTGTCAAATACAATAATTATGACTGTAGTTGATAAACGCACGCTTTCAGTTTCGCCGCTATTGGAAGCAGAAATAATGACGCAGTGGGTAGGTACCTACTAGTATTGATTATATCGCGTATTAAATTGCTCAATGTCGGGCTACAATTTAGTTACCAGGATTTAACTACGAATTGTAATATGTAGATAGCACTCAAAGCTCCAACTAGTAAATAAAAGGAATAAAAAACACGACTGCCTTTGCAAAAATTGAACTACTCTATTTAAAATATTTTTTACGTTTTTATAATGAAAAACAAGAAACGGAAAACATACATATATGAACCCTGAACACAATACACTTCTTTTTTGTTGAGCAGTCGTGTAAAAAAATATTAATCTCCTATTATTGTGTTTAATATGGCGACTCTCGTGGTATAACAGTATTGCGGTGCACTGTAGATGGCGCTCTAAACGCGCCTATACGGTAAAAAATAACAATAAAATACCAAACGATTTTTTCAATCATATCTCTTATAATATAATATTATTCACATGAAGATGTCATCTTTTAATTATGCATACAGGTTTTAATACATAATAATTAAGCACATTAATGTTCAGCTCGACTAATATATGGCATTCTGGTCTCGATTGCTTTTCTTCGTGAACTAAAATCGGCAATTAGTCCGTGTGAACGAGACAGGGCAATACGCTAGAGCGGAATATGAGATGACCGGTTGTCACTTTTTCGCAATTAAACTGCCCGCCAAGGTCAAATTTTACACCGCACGAAATATGCTCAAATTTATTCGGACGAGTATAAGTTCAACAGGTAGTATTTATCGACGATCGTTCGTTTCATTCGTATTGCTGCGTCTCGTTCGCTTGGACTAATTTTAGTTTTAGTTCAAAGAAACGCAATCGGGCCCTCTATCTCACCATCATGTAATCAGTCTATATAAAAGGGATAGATGGTACTTGGTTCAGAATATCCGAAAGAGCGGACGCCAGGGTCGATAAATCTTCCCTAAAAGTGAGACCCTCTTACAAAGGGTAGGAAACATAATTAGTCACGGACGCCGAGGATATGAGATTCCTTGAAAAATAGCTGATAACTCAAAGGAAAGGACAGAAAGGGGCTATAAAATATAAAATAAACGAGCGGTCGACCCTGAAACACGAGAATCCAGGGACCGACAACGTTCCCATTCAAAATAAATCGTGAAAAGGACCCCTTAGTAACACATGGTAACGATAAATTCCCTGGCGAGGCGACTGGCAAAAGACTACGAAATAAAAACCGTGGACGTTACAAAAAATCATACATACTCCAAATCCCACAATTCCCCCTAGAAATAATATAGTTTAAAATGTAAAGAAACTTGCATGATTAATTAATTAAGCATAGCATATAGTATTTCGTTTAATGTAAAGTAAAGCGCTAGGAGAGACAACTTAATTAGCCTAATTAACGATCTAACATTAATATTAACTTGTTACTAATGACCTGAAACTAACCTATGTTTAAGACAATATGTACTCGGGAACGGTGGCGTTTGCGACGAGAATCTGTAATAACAATAATAATAATAATGCTTTATTTAAGAGGAAGTAGTACGAAAATTATGTCTTAAAAAACTACCCAACTAGGTTCATGCCTGTACTAGGGTAGATTCTTTTCTTTTAAATTAAGCAAATAATATGTCTATAAAATGTTTAAATGTACGACAGAGACAACTAGTGTATTCGCTTCTCGCTCTAGCGTGCAAGCGAGGAAGCATGATCGCGATGTCTCTCTCAAACGGGGTTGCATCTGTTATGCGCCCTGTCTCGTTATTGGACAAAACGTGTGCGGCGCAGTAATAGGGGTGTGTTTAGAAATTTCTGGAAGGATCTAGACCAATGAGAGGTAAGGGCGGTCGCTATCTTAAAAAAAATGTAATGGCGATCGACGACAGAAAAGAGCGAAAGCTTCAGTTGTAAATTGGCAAAGGATCAGCGTGAACGCGCCGCGATCCAAGCACCGGGACTTAGTAGTAAATTATAAGTACTCGGAACTCAATGTAAAAGTAAAGATAAGTGACCGAATAAAAGAAAGTCTCGCGAATAAAAAGTGTTTATTTTCGACGGAAGCTTATCCTGCGTGACCTGAGGAAAGTGAGGTTCTATCACGGAAGCCTCTCGCCGAACTAATTTCCTTGTGAGGTTGGAATCCACCAATCGTTCGAGACAACCACCCCTGAGAGAAAAACCAACCTAGCTGGTGAGTGATTACCATTTGAATACAGTCCAAGGTGAAAACCATTGAAGATAATCGAAGGGGTAATTACCCAGCACAAAGGGGGTCGCGTAAATTCACAAGTAAAGTGGGTTTATGCAAACCGGGTAAAAATCCCAACCATCGTGGTCCTCCGTCAAGCCGAATAAAGAAAATCGGAAAGAAAAGTGACTTTGGATCAAGAACGAGAAAAGAAAAATAAAAATATGGATTCGAAAAGCACGCAATCCGAAAATCCAAGATCTTCATCGCGCGCCTGGTCAGAGAGCAGCAGAAGAAGCGAGCACGTTCAGGAACTGCGAGCAGCATCTGAAGAACTTCGAAGAGTGAACCTCCAAAAAGCCAAGAAAAAAGCTGATAAAAATAAATTGGATGCGGAACTGAAAAAAGTGGCTGCGCGGCGCACGGCGCGCAGAGCGGCTGAAGAAATCGAAGAAGAGGCTGACATGGACCTTCAACGAGCAGCGATGCAGGAAGAACTGGATGCAGCGGAAGAAGACTCGCGGCATGCTATGAGGATGCTGGAAATTGTCTCCGAAACCTTCGGGACAGAAACGAGCAGTCAGGAAAATGATCGCGACGTCGCGGGGGACAACACGGCGGCCAGCAGAGTGTCGAGATGGGCCGAGTATCAAACTCCAGCTGCTGAGACGTCCCCAGAACCCTGGGGGGGGGGGGAACATTCGCAGAAGAAAATGGAGAAGCGGCACGGCGGCGTGAAGACGGCGGGCGATCGGAACCGGGCAACGCGGCGGCGTCCGGCGCGACGATGGCGGACGGCGCGACGGTGGCGGACGGCGCGGCGAATGCGGGCGGCGCGGCGAATGCGAGCGGCGCGGCAGCTGCGGACAACGCTAGGGCAGAGACCAAGGCGGTGTCGGCGGCGGCGGTAAAGGCCGCCGCTGATACGGACCTGGGTACGAGCAGCGATGGAATTAGCAGCTCGAGCGAAAAAATGATAAAAGAGGTATGTAGGATTTTTTCTGTAGCGTCCACAAAACCGCATTTTGCAAAAGAGTTACCTTCATTTCACGGGAATCCTTTAGAATTCGTAGCCTTCAAAGCTATTTTCAAACAGTCGACAGACGTAATGCATTTAAATGATGCACAAAACTTATTGCGTTTGCAGACAGCATTAAAAGGTAGAGCACGCGAGGCAGTGACGGGTTTGCTTTTAAGTCCTGACAACGTGACAAATATCATGACCACGTTAGAGGCGCTATTCGGTAATACGAATTTAATTATTCAGAGAACGATAGCGGATTTGAGGAAAGAAAAAGGGTTATCTGATAGTCTAGATGCAGACGGTTTAATGCGATTTGCGTGCCAGATAAAAAATCTGGTCGCGACCGTAAAATCGGTAAATAAATTAGAACATCTTTATAATCCAGACTTATTGGCTTCACTTGTGGCAAAATTGCCAAAGAACTTATTAACTCTGTGGCTAGCTGACAGGGGAAGGGTTGGTTTAAACGATCCGGTATTAGTTTATTTCGCATTATGGTTAGAGAAATTAGCGATCAGCGCACAAGACGCCGGTCTGTGTACCGCAGAGCTCCCTAGGAAAAGTTATGATAACCCGCGAGACAAGAGACAGAAAGAAACGGGCTCTAAAAGATATATTTTACATACCCAGGGCAAAGAAGACCCTAAGTGCCCTCGGTGTGAGAAATCCCATTATTTAAATAAATGTGAAGAATTTAAAAATCTAACTTTAGCAAGCCGCTGGGATGAGATAAAAAAAATGCGTAGGTGTTTTAAATGTTTAGGGCACAACCACGGCCGAAAATCGTGTTCGGCATATAAACGGTTTCCAAAGGGCAAATATCATTATCTGCTGACCGCCCCGCCGCCTGCGAACGAGGCGGACATCGCGGCGGCGCCGCGCGCGAGCTCCGAGGTAGTGGCGAACGCAGTATCTGGAAATCAGGTCATTCTGCAAGTATTACCGATAACCGTAGTTGGAACCCGGGGTAGAAAAACATTATATGCGTTGTTAGACGCAGGCGCGACTGTTTCACTCATTGATCAGAGCGTGGCAATAGAACTAGGCATTCGAGGCCCGACGCAGGGATTACAGCTCTCTGGAATCGGGAATATGAGAGAGAGTAATAGCAGTGCCGAAGCGGTGTCCTTCAAAGTAAGGGGAGATTTAGGTAAGAAGGAATACGTAGTACGAGCTTACAGCGTAGCCTCGTTAAATCTACCGGAGGTCAAAAGCGTGATAAGTGCGCAGAGGCCGATCGGAGGGATGGTGCGTTCGACTCAGGCGACGACCGTAAAACCTGACCTGCTCCTGGGAGCTAATTGTTGGGAACTGATAGTCTCTAGAGGATTAAAAATGGTAGACGGGGGCCTATCGGTATCTAAAACACTCCTGGGGTGGGTGGCTATCGGCGGCAATAACGCTCTCGAACGAGACATTAGGTACCCGGCGCTATGCTTAAATCAGGAAAATGAACCTTCTTTAGATAAATTACTTGAAGAAAATCTGAAGCTAGAGTACGATTGGCCACAGAAAAAGCGAAAGCTTCAGGCCGATGTTAGGGCTGAAAAAATCTTAGAAGATACTACTTCTTTAAAAAATGGAGTCTGGGAGACAGGTCTGTTATGGAAAGAGGTGAACTTTTCCGTACCAGATAACAGAGACATGGCAATGACTCGGCTGAGGTCAGTGGAACGGAAAATGGACTCCGACCGTCTTTATGGAGAAAAATACTGCCAGCAGATAGAGAGATATCTAGCTGAGGGGTATGCTTCGGAAGTCGAGGAAAAACAATTAAAAAACCGCCCTCGAGTGTTATTTCTTCCGCACCTGGGGGTTATTCACCCCGCGAAGAAAGACAAAATTCGTGTCGTTCACGACGCTGCGTCCTCGGGCGCAGGCGGGTCGCTGAATAGCATGTTATTAGGTGGACCAGACTATTTAAATAGCATATTAGGAATTTTATTACGATTCCGTGAAAATGCAATCGCTTTCACGGCCGACATACGAGATATGTATCTTCGGATAAAAGTGAGAGAGGAAGATAGCTTCAGTCAGCTGTTTCTCTGGCGAGGTTTCCAGCGTGAAAGTCCTCCAAAAATATTAAAAATGGACTGTCTAATATTCGGTAGTTGTAGCTCCCCGGCCTCCGCGATCTACGTAAAAAATAAAAACGCAGCTCGGTTTAAGGACCAGTACCCAGCGGCTGTAAAAATAATAGAGCGCGATTCGTACGTTGATGATTTGCTGGCGGGAGTAGACACGTTAGAGGAAGCAAAACAAGTCATCAGGGAAATTAATTTGATTCATAAAGCTGGGAATTTCACTATGACCGGTTGGGCTTCAAATAAAAACGAGGCTTTAACCGGGATACCAGAAGAAAACCGCGCGCTCGCGCAAGTATCTCTGGAAAAGGGTGAGTTGACGTCACAACGTATATTAGGCTTGACGTGGCTACCTGCCTCTGATCAGTTAGCATTTAATGTGAGCATGGACCGCCTCAGCGAAGATCTGACGACGGGAAATAAGATTCCGTCGAAGCGGGAAGCGCTAAAATTAATAATGCAGCTATGGGACCCAATGGGTGCGCTTTCACCGCTAACTATAAGGGCTAAACTGATCATGCAGCAGGTATGGAGTAGCCGAGTGGCCTGGGACGACGAGATCCCGAGCGATGTAGTTAAATATTGGCTCCGGTGGTTGCAAGAACTGAGATTAGCGCAAGGTGTGCGAATCTCACGTTATAATGGCGCTACCAAACAAGCAGGTGAGAAAAGGCAATTGCACGTATTCTGCGATTCGTCCGAAAAGGCGATGTGCGCCGTTGCATATGTTAGGATTACAGGCTGTAGCGGCGAGCACAAGGTATCCTTTATGGCTAGCAAAACTCGAGTGGCACCTTTGAAAGGCAAACTGACAATCCCCAGGTTAGAACTGACTGCGGCGCTGTTAGGTGCTGAACTGGCCTCAAAAATAAAACAAGAGAGCGCATTAAGTTTCGATGACGTCTTTATGTGGACAGACTCAAAAAATGTGTGGTGGTGGATTTTGTCACAAAAGGAATGTCACCTCCAGTTTGTAGCAAATAGACTAGGTGTGATCGATGAGCTCACGTCTCCAAGACAGTGGCATTGGTTAGCAGGGAGCGACAACCCCGCTGATGATGGCACACGGAATACCACCAAGATAGATTTAAGCCCGGAAGGTAGATGGTTCGCGGGACCTGCTTTCTTGCGTGGCAGTAGAGAACACTGGCCGCTCCAGGAGCCAACCGATCCGAAACCGGAAGAGAGAGCATTGTTAGAATTTAAGACAAAACTTGTACTAACAACGACAGAAAAAAATGAAAGCGTAATTGACATAGATAGATTTTCCCGGTACATGCGGGCGAGTCGAACCATGGCATATGTGAAAAAATTTATAGATCTGTGTAGAAAAAAAACCACGTCAAAAGTACTCGAAAGCGTCGATATCGCAACCGGGAAAAAATTTCTGATCAAGGAATCACAACATCGAATTTTCGCACACGAGATAGACCTGATACGTCATCAGAAAATATTGCCGAAAGACAGCCGTCTGTTCGGATTGAACGCGTATATCGACGCGGAAGGGTTAATACGGTTAGGAGGCCGGATCGAAAATGCGAACGACACACCTTTCGACACAAAAAGGCCATATATATTACACGGTAAGGATAGATTCACGGTGTTGCTCGTGAAACATTTACACGAGATTAATGCTCACGGCGGCGCTGAATTAATTTTATCAGTGCTGAGAGAACAGTTTTGGGTCATTGGGGCGCGACAAACGGTGAAAAAGATCTCACGAGAATGTGTCTATTGCACTATCCGCCGCGCGAAGCCTATGACCGCACAAATGGGCCAACTCCCACCCGCGCGAATAACCACTCGAAGGCGCTGTTTCCACACTGTAGGTTTGGATGCTTTTGGGCCGTTCTTCGTCACTAATCGAAAGAAAGTGGAAAAACGATATGGATTACTCTTCACTTGTTTTAACACGAGAGCGACCCATATCGAACTAGCTGGAGATTTGTCAACCAGCTCGGCCTTGTTAGCTATAAGACGTTTTATAGCAGCCAGGGGGAAGCCGCGGGAAATTATGAGCGACAATGCCACTGGGTTCCGCGGTGCGGACGCTGAATTAAGAAAAGTTTTGTCAGCTATCGACAACCATGAAATAAGGGATCGTCTAAGTGCCGACGAGATAAAATGGAGTTTCTCCCCTCCTTCAGGACCCCATTTCGGTGGAGTTTGGGAGAGTCAGATAAAAACGGCAAAAAAATCGTTATATGCCATATTAAAGGAGCGAGCGCCAAATGAAGATGTGCTGAGAACATTATTATGCGAAGTCTCAGCGATGATGAACCACAGGCCGCTCACGTATATATCTCTAGATACTCGGGATGAGAGACCCCTCACACCCGCAGATTTCCTATTAGGCCATGCAGATGATAGTACAGCGGTAGGTCAGAATAATACAACTGAGTTATCTAACAAAAATCACTGGAAACAATCGCAAATACTTGCTGATGCTTTCTGGTACCGCTGGTCTAAAGAAGTACTTCCATTGTTGGTTAAAAGACCTAAGTGGGCGACAAAGGGAACTCCGTTAAAAATCGGAGACTTAGTAGTCCTGTTAGATCCTTCCCTAGAACGAGGAAGGTGGGCCAGAGGTCGGGTGACTCAAGTTTTCCCTGACAAAACAGGCCAAGTGCAAATAGTAGACCTATTAGTGGACGGGAAAGTGTATAGGCGCCCTGTCAGTAAACTTGTAAAAATACATACAACAGCTGATCAGGCAGAAACAACTGTCACTAATGTCTAAGTGGAAAAAGCGAAAGTCTATTCGTCACAGTAGAAAATAAAAATAGTCTAGCTAGAATTTAAAAGTGAAAACGCAAGTTGACGTTTGTCTCGTAAGAAATGAAAAACGAAAGTTAACGGAAAGCGGTACATATTCTAAGTAGATTAATGAGAAATTCTCATAGGTTGAATAAGAAAGATCCGTCACCTCACTAGACCAATAAGGAAAATTGAATATGACAGTTAGATAAGTAGAATCCCATAGGTGAATGAGTAAAAAATAAGACTGGATTATGTAAATAAGATGTAAATTAGGTAAACCAAATAGATGGAGACAGGAGCCAATGAGGCTCAGAGCCCATTGGGGGGGGGGAATGGTTCAGAATATCCGAAAGAGCGGACGCCAGGGTCGATAAATCTTCCCTAAAAGTGAGACCCTCTTACAAAGGGTAGGAAACATAATTAGTCACGGACGCCGAGGATATGAGATTCCTTGAAAAATAGCTGATAACTCAAAGGAAAGGACAGAAAGGGGCTATAAAATATAAAATAAACGAGCGGTCGACCCTGAAACACGAGAATCCAGGGACCGACAACGTTCCCATTCAAAATAAATCGTGAAAAGGACCCCTTAGTAACACATGGTAACGATAAATTCCCTGGCGAGGCGACTGGCAAAAGACTACGAAATAAAAACCGTGGACGTTACAAAAAATCATACATACTCCAAATCCCACAATTCCCCCTAGAAATAATATAGTTTAAAATGTAAAGAAACTTGCATGATTAATTAATTAAGCATAGCATATAGTATTTCGTTTAATGTAAAGTAAAGCGCTAGGAGAGACAACTTAATTAGCCTAATTAACGATCTAACATTAATATTAACTTGTTACTAATGACCTGAAACTAACCTATGTTTAAGACAATATGTACTCGGGAACGGTGGCGTTTGCGACGAGAATCTGTAATAACAATAATAATAATAATGCTTTATTTAAGAGGAAGTAGTACGAAAATTATGTCTTAAAAAACTACCCAACTAGGTTCATGCCTGTACTAGGGTAGATTCTTTTCTTTTAAATTAAGCAAATAATATGTCTATAAAATGTTTAAATGTACGACAGAGACAACTAGTGTATTCGCTTCTCGCTCTAGCGTGCAAGCGAGGAAGCATGATCGCGATGTCTCTCTCAAACGGGGTTGCATCTGTTATGCGCCCTGTCTCGTTATTGGACAAAACGTGTGCGGCGCAGTAATAGGGGTGTGTTTAGAAATTTCTGGAAGGATCTAGACCAATGAGAGGTAAGGGCGGTCGCTATCTTAAAAAAAATGTAATGGCGATCGACGACAGAAAAGAGCGAAAGCTTCAGTTGTAAATTGGCAAAGGATCAGCGTGAACGCGCCGCGATCCAAGCACCGGGACTTAGTAGTAAATTATAAGTACTCGGAACTCAATGTAAAAGTAAAGATAAGTGACCGAATAAAAGAAAGTCTCGCGAATAAAAAGTGTTTATTTTCGACGGAAGCTTATCCTGCGTGACCTGAGGAAAGTGAGGTTCTATCACGGAAGCCTCTCGCCGAACTAATTTCCTTGTGAGGTTGGAATCCACCAATCGTTCGAGACAACCACCCCTGAGAGAAAAACCAACCTAGCTGGTGAGTGATTACCATTTGAATACAGTCCAAGGTGAAAACCATTGAAGATAATCGAAGGGGTAATTACCCAGCACAAAGGGGGTCGCGTAAATTCACAAGTAAAGTGGGTTTATGCAAACCGGGTAAAAATCCCAACCAGTACTAATAATTGAATTTCGTTATCGTTGGTTAAATTATTGGGTTTTTATAATTAATCAGTCTTTTATAAAGAAACGATTCATCATCAGTATTTTTATAGATGGACAAATAAATAGCTATTAGTTTGGCCGTCGATACTATCAGCGCCACCCGCATTTCGATATTTCAGAAGGGTTGCCAAATCTTACTATACCAGCTATCTAATGTCCTATATAATCAAACGTATTAGCACATTATACTAAAACTGTGGTATTAGTAACTAATGCAACTGTTATTCCCTAGACCTAGATTTTGACTACACCTCCTTTTATTTTTAACACACTTTTTTATTAATCAAATTGTATGTAGTATCGTTTATGATGTCGTATTAAATGGTCAAAGCATCGGCATTTACTTTCAGAATTCTGCCCTTTAATAAATACTTAGTCGGATTTTTAAAATACTCGCAATTTTACTTTCACAGTTCTGCCCTTTAAATATACGTACCTAGCCGGATTTTTAAAATATGCCATCTGCCTTAAATATCAATTTCATCAAACCACCTAATCTTCCCATTTGGGAAGATTTACTCATCCCCTCGCATAATTATTTCTACGGGGATTACATTCCAACCGAGACGCAGGAAGTGGGTGTGACGATTTTTCATCTGAAATACAATTTATTTCCCTTCGCTTTTTCCAAGAGATGAAAGTTTTTGGACAAGTTTATACCGGCTTTGATCTGAACTTCTCCATCCGCAATTACTAGTTGTGTTGAATGCTGCGTTGAAAGTCTATGAATCTCCACTGTGAGTGAGTGAATTATGCGCTAGAGTGAGGAAATCCTCGTTTTCCGAGTTTTGCTGGGAGATCAATATCACGATTTTATTAGAAATGGCTGGGCACAATTTGTGGCTCTTTGTCTACCGAAATTTGTTCTATGTAGCTTATGGGCCCGATTGCGTTTCTTTGTGAACTAAAACTAAAATTAGTTCAAGCGAACGAGACAGAGCTATACGTTAGAGCGGAATATGAAACGAACGATCGTCGATAAATACTACCTGCCGAACTTATACTCGTCCAAATAAATTCGAGCATATTTCGTGCGGTGTAAGATTTGACCTTGGCGCGCAGTTTTAATGCGAAAAAGTCACAACCGGTCATCTCACACTCCGCTCTAGCGTATTGCCCCGTCTCGTTCACACGGACTAATTTCCGATTTTAGTTCAAGAAGAAACGCAATCGAGCCCTATATGAAAGTACGTATTTATACTGGCAGCATCATCGCTCATATTTTTTGGCGATTTATCCAATGTTCTATTCTTTCTCAATGACATACGTTTCTAATGGCATAAGGCTGTTTGATACTCTTTTAATTAAATGAGTTTTGAAAACGTATTTTTGTTTTTTAAAGAAAATCACGATATAATTAACTGCAGTACTTTATTACATTATTACTAGAGGCTTCATTTCAAATTTTAAAATATCCATCATAAAAAAAACGTATTAAAATAAATAGTTGAAGGAATTTCAATAAGATGTAATATTGGTAAAGTAGTAATTATGTAGGAAAAAATAGTGAAATAAACAAATTTAAAAGGAAGAGAATAAAAATATACTTAAAATATTTATTTATTTATTTATTTAAGGAAAACCAACAGCCATGTGAAATTAACAATCAGAATACTAACTGATATCCAATAACATTTTCTCACATGTAGAAATAATTTAGAAAACATGGGATGCCAGCAGAAACGCACGTCAGAAAAAAAAACAGTATAGATTAGTGTCTTACGTGATTTACATTACGTACTTGGAAAAGAGGCAAAAAAAACACAAATATACATGTTGCACTGTGTTATTATGCATTTCTTATATCAACTATGTGCATTAAAAATAGTATATTTTAGCTGCTCCACTCTTATGCTGCAATCCCAGCAAAATCAATCCAAATTAACTGTTATTATCCATTTATAGCCACATTAGCATTATCTTCAGAAGCAGCAATCTCTTAACAAGAAGAAGCCATTGTTTTACAAGATGGCACTAATTACACGGCCTGTTATCAACTTTACTTCGTATGCGTGTCCAAGAGCAGCGACTTCAAGTGCATCAAAAAAGCGCGGGAACCATTTGTTCAGTAGAAAAAGCGGAGCACAATGTGCGAGAAATTTCAACGAAAGTGGATGAATTGCAGAAGCGAAATCAGCGAAGTTTCAGAAAATAGAGACGAATTAAGATAACAATAATTAGTCGAATCGTCTTAATTGCTCGATTCGATGGCTAGACTTAAAACGACATTTCGAATACTAGAGCAGAGGATTTCCTTATTAATTCTCAAGAAAATAAGTATTGTTTATGAGATTATATCAGATAAGAGTGTTGAAAAGTGAAAGTATCAGCAGTAAACTATTTGCAGAGCAACACGAAATGCATAACGGATGACAGAGAAACGCAAGCGCCATTAAACGCTAAACAGCCCGAATTCCCCTCAACGATGTACAAACAAGCCGACAGCGACTGCAACAATAATCAACACGTGATTAATTTAGCGTGATGCGCATGCGCATCATGAAGAGATGCCGCAGTATCGGGAGCAAGGGCTGTACGTTTTGAATTTAGTCAAGGAAAAACAAGTGAGTTCAGAGAAGCCGTAGCTTGACTCCTTCTATCAAGTGAAGGGGATATTTTCTGCCAAGGTAGGCTATGAGAATCCCAAGATGAGTTCCGCCTAGGTTGCTTCAATGTCTAATAATCTAGTTATACTGACAGATCAATTAGCAGGAACTCTTGATGTGCGTGAGCAGGTAGATGTGGCCTATTTTGAACTCAAGAAACGCACACACACCCTGCACAATACAATACAATTTAGTTCTACTCCAGTAGATATGCATTCCTATACTTGGATTCGCCCTTGGGTCTAACATTCTAATAATGTGATAGTTGTGATTAGATATTTTTTTTTGTATAAAAATTTATAATCGATTTGAATATAAATGCTAATTAGAAAATAATGACATACTAAAAGATGCTGATCAAATAAAGAGCACAATGTATTTCATAATTATCAAATAATAATGTGATAGTCAAATCCAGCAATATAACCTTGAAACGAAAAAAAGGAAAATTACGATATTTGGCGTCAATTATGTCAATTATGAGGATTTTTTCTTTATTAAAATAAAGATACGTTTTACACAAGTCTAACCTCCAAAATTTGTACAGTTCTTACCTAACGGCGGGTTGTTCAAACGAATTTGGGATTCAATTATGGCTGGCGCTATCAGCCGTGATTACTTAATTATCTAGCATTAGTGCAAGTCGCCCTATTTATAGTCTTTTAGGATAGTTGAAAAAAAAACTAAAAAGATCTAACGCCTTTCTTTCTGCTGCTGCTCTATCTAATTTAATAATAAGCTCTTTAGGAACCTGATTCCCTTCGCTCCAGCGTTTTACTCAATCATTGCCATATAAATAAATCCATACTTTAATAGTTTGACGTTGCCAAGCTCGCCCCAACGATCAAGAAAGTTGCCGCGGCTCGCTGACAGAGGGAGGCGCAATATGTTCAAACAAAGATTGGCCTTGTTACGAACAGGCAATTAGTGTGTTTTGAATTTGCTTTCACGAGTGAAACCCAACGCGGAATGTCTTAATCGGCGACCATCCAAATAAGAAACATGCACCGCACGAGAGGCTGATGATTGCGTGACGAATGTTAGTGGAAAACGTGAATTTTCTTTGCGCGCAAGGCAAGTAATTGGTAGAATACGTTCCATGGTTGCAGGTGATTATATTGTATAGTTTTCATGGAATAAACATATTCGTAATATTATGACCATCGAAAGTAGAATAATCGCTGTCGACTATAGTGTCAAAAATATAAACCAGAAAATTAATTCAAATTTTAATTCACTCAACTTCGTGAAGTGAGTACATCGAGACCGAAACGTCACCAGCTGGAACCAGAGGTACTAAGATAGCGACATCGGAAACATCACCAAATTGTTTTTCCCGACAACTTAGAATGTCAACTATAACGGGCGAACCCGTCACCTCAGGAAGTTTGGGCGAGGTGGGCGTAGATGACTTACAGGCAATACAAATTTACCGTATAGCTAAGCCAACATATCCGTCAGGGGCCAACGCATTACGGCAAGGCACCGGGAAAGGTAACCAGCAGGCAGCCTTGCCCCCTGACTACCAGTTTTGCAAGGATTTTGGATACCAGTACTGTCGAGCATTCCGCATCGGGTGGCGTTTGGCGACGCATCATGTCCGCAGGAGTGGAAGGAATTTTTGTCTATCAGTTAGCAATAAAAGACGCTGCTTGACCGTATACTCACAAAACTCCTGGATCAGTGCAGGAAGTCTGGCAAAGCCGTGCGTCGGTTAGAAGTTTTCTGTGGTTCGCTTAGGGCGAATTCCGGATGCTTGCCAAGAAATCGGCTGCATACGTATTCCATTACCACCACCACAAGCAAATATTAGTTTTAAGATTAATTATAAAAGTCAGTCCAGGACAAAACACATAATGGGGATTTGCATAATGGAGCTTTTCTGTCATTTCCTCCCGCTAGATGTGCAGTAGCGATTTGGTCCTTTGCCATACTATAGAAGGAATTCAGGGACCAATGACTAAACAGACATGCCACAGCGCACACATCCCCGTAGGAAATAAATCGGAACTTGAGTTTTATTAATTATCCCACAGGTTCAACATCATGTTTGTAACTTGCCAGATACTCCTGCGCTAAAAATAACATCTATCAATAAAAACTGAACACGAATGTTCTACTAAGTGAAACAAAACTGATCGTAACCTTGATTTGTACTAAAGGGGTAGCAAATGCCATTTCAAAACATGGAAATACGGAGAGTGGAGATATAGACTTAATTGCGTTGTGAAGTAAAGACAAGGTTGTTCTTGAACTCAATTGGTGGAATTGGCATAGTTCATAAATCTATCTGGTGTGCTCAACATGCCTTCGTTAACATCGATATAATTTTATTATTCACTTTAGGATGAAATCTTATAGGGCAGAAAACTAGAAAAACTCCAGGAAGTGCGGAATAACCTCAACGACGCTTCTTAAGTGGACCAATAAATATTCATACAACCTCAGCAGTCTGGTCGAAGCATCTTAAAAGTAAATGTAAAAACAAGCTAATAAGGGATCAAGTACAGTTCCAGAAACATTATGTGGCTTATTGAGAGCCATATCAACTTAAAGATTAAAAGAAATAATAATAGACTCAAGACTAATAGAAAAACATTAATAGAAATAACAACAGACTCAATAATACTGGGAAAATTTGCCACTCTAAACATCACAAAAGAGCTAATAAACGCACTCGCATCTGAAAACCTTCAATCTGTTCAAACTAAGCAAGAATCAGCCGCGAATTTAACTACAGAGTCCACGTCCTGCGTTGTTGATACTTGCAAATCTATATAATACGAAAAATATTTTCAGAATATACAATCAACATAATTGTATTACGCATCGGCCCAAACATTTAAATAGATACAATACAGAGAAGGTCTCGCAACTAATAAAAAGATGGTAAACACCTTGAAATAAGCTGTATAACTGAAAAAGAAGAATGCATTGATGGAAATTGAGGGCATCCGAAACAGAATTCAATTATAAACAGAGGCGTAGAAATTGACCAGAATAGAATACTCCTTACAGAACTGACCTCACGATATAAAGTGAACTTTACAACAGCGATTGCTATTCATTCGGTAGGTAATTACTTCAAGTTCACTGCCGTCGCCGCGCGCCGCACAGGCTATTTAGTGTGATGTAAAATCTATCTTAGACATGAACGTTTCTTCACACAGCGCATTCTTTCACCGCCAACATCCGCTCGTATGTAATGAGAGACGCATGTTACCCACACGGTTTTATTGATGTACTCGGGTGTAGAGTTTGTGCCTGCACTGCCGAATCCAGAGAGAACAAACAGATTAGAAACTCAACACCGTTTCTCCGAAGCTCTGCACTGTAACGAAACACAAAGTAAAAAGGTGTATATGACGGTATTAAAAGGACAATTTGCAAACATGACGCACGCAGTTTGGTTGATGAGACTGCGGTACGTGACACTGTTGTCATTCTACGCGAGTTTTGATGCCGCAATATAAAAGAATCAGTCAAGCGATAAAATTATAATTCTATGTAGTTAAGAGTAGGTATATAGACATGGATTTAGAAAAAAAATGTAATTCTAGCTACATTTTTCGAAATAGACCTTGCGCGCGTGCATTCATTATTTGGAAATTGACAAATATCCGGTGTGTCGAAAACGAATGAACCATGATCAACATAATTATTGAAAGATCTTTTATTAATTTAACATCATAATAAATGGTGGCGATAAAGCTGAATCATTATGATTTGACTGACAATAATTAGCGAAACTAATGTCATTAGTGATAGTAGTGATCATTTTATTCGATGAGCTAATTATGTAGTGGCATTATGAATGGTGATTTCAGTAGGAGAGGAGCAAGGTGTTTTTGAACAGAATTAATAAAAGAGCATTCATTTATTTTATGCACATTTCTGGTTATCCTAGTATTATTTCTGGTTCGCTTCTTAGTATACATAAGTAGAATAGAGTAGAATAGAATAACTTTATTGTGCTATAAAAACAAAACTTAATGAATATTACACTGGTTTTATAACAAAGACAATTTATGCAGAAATGGCGGACTTATCGCTATAGCGATATCTTACAGTCATATCTAAGTTATTAAAAAAAACACATCGCTCAGCAATGTAAAGCGAAGTGGGGAAAACTTGCCTACAAGTGGGGATGAGTTGCCTTCAGTCCGCACGCAAGTTCCAAGGAATCGGGGGCTAGGGAAGCGGGCGAATTTCGCCGCCCTCGATTATCGCTTCATACCCTACACTCTCCCAGTACAAAGTACTCTCCTAGTACTAGTACTGGAAGAGTGCGATGTATGAAGCTATGGTCGGGGTGGCGGACATCCGCCAGCTTCCCCAGCCCCCGATTCCTCGGAGCTTGCGCGCGGACAGTACAAGTTGTCTGCGTCTGGTCAAATCAGCAGAGTAACCTTACAGTAATTTTGTGGCTTAAAAATTCTATTGTTGTTGGTGGAACTTCCCTACATTACATCTTCTATTATACTCGTAATAAAAAGTCATCTATACTTTTTTTTTATTTAGGCCTTCATTACTAAGAAAAAAATCATCCGAACATTTTTAAACGCTTTTTCTCGGCAAACAAGTACTTTCGTTTTTTCATTTCATTTATTTAAGTCCATAAAAATACATTTAATTACAAAAACATTCTCTTAGCCTAATATTTCGTAATTAATTAAACAGTTTTCCAATTTACTTCCTAACTCGGAAAGAGATTCAGATATGATAGTTTGTGGTTTACCACCTCACTAGGAATAACCTGTATCGAGGTGGTACCAACAGAAATTGTATATTGCCTGCCGAAAGAGCATGATATATCCGCTCTTAGGTTTTTATTTTATTTATTTTAAACTTTATATTGCAATGGTATTTACATTTAATAATTACAAGGATGGAGGTAGTTATTTAATCTAAAATTGATAAATTTTGAAGAGACCAAATTAAACCGAAGGTATTTTAGCTCAAATATGTATAAATAAATATTCTAAATAAGAAAAACTTATAGATGACTTTCAACTCAGTGTTCTATGTAGAGCAGGCCCTTTTACACTCTTAATATATTAAAAAATGAATAAAATAAAAAAACGTATGGCACTCGGGGACTGCCGCGGTAAAGCTATTGCATAGCATTTTTAACAACTTATGCGATTATAATTATTTATTTATTTTATTTTTTCTGATATCAAATAACTGCGCTCTATCGGAAAACGTTGAAATTGTTCAGAATCATTTGCGGCTGCGGTAGCAAATGATTCGGAATAATTTAAACGTTTTTCGATAGAGCGCCGCGCACGAATTTTTTATTCGATAAAGCAAAAAAAATGGATTATTCGAAAAAAATCGTAGATAAAAAGATAGATAATTAAATTATCTTAAAAATGGTGCAGGTTTCATAATACTACGCCAGATAGTATTTGCGTAGTAGTCGTTTTTGTGTTCGGTTAGACCTAATTTCACAAATTAATTACACTATGTAATATAAACAAAATTAAAATATTCAAAGCTAAGAATATTAGGAAACTGTTCTTGTTTAACATATATTTTTTTCAAATCGTAAGCAGTAGTCGTTTAGACGTAATTATCAGTTTAAAATCATTAATTTTCGTTAAGAAATTTCTTCATTCGGTCGCCGCGCTGGCCTACTAGGCCCGCGATAAAAGCTATGCAATAGCTTAAAAAATATTAAATAAAACAAAAAACAATTTTCATTCTTAGTTTTATCATTTATCATTGAATCGACGATTTTACGTACACTTACCCCCTGAGGCTGAAAGAAATGTCGGCATGTCGCAAACACATACCGTATATATACTGGTGGACTTGGTTAGGATGACTTCTGGCTGGGGTAGTACGATCTGCTCTGATTAAAACTAGCGATGATTCCGCTAAAAAAATATATGAATGTGGTATATTTTTACAATGTTCGAGGGCATCGACTTCATTTTTTTGAGGTGTTATCTCCGCGTACCAGACAAGACATGTTCGTGGGAGTCTGGGAGAGAGAAGTCTACGAACTGTGACACAACTGGTATACTCGTCCAATTACAAAAAAGATGCTGCGGAAGTGCGTGACGTATGGCGTTGGTCGCGGAAGCCCGCTCTCGTGCCACGAATTATTTCGTCGTTTGCCTCGTTACATTTCGTAATTGATACGATTATATACGGGAGCCGAGCCGCCCGCGCCGCACGCCGTGTCTCAATCAACCGCAAAATTTAAATTATTTTTCCAACGAGTCGTAGTTTCCGATGAGGAAACCCACTGCCGAATGTACGAAACCCACTGTTGCGAAAGGTTACCCGCATGTGAGATGCTATTTATTTTCCCCCATCGTCCAGTCGCAATCGGAAACGTGAGTTATGAAAAAAAACAGTCGTATCACCCCAAGACTTTCCTAGCAAGTAGCCAAGGACTGATTGCATTTGAATATTAATTTCATAAATAAAATCGATGAGTGCCTTCTTTCGGCCGGCGGACGAATCCGGTTAGATTTCGTTGAAAATATATCTTGGAATTTAAATATTATTAGTGTGGCTTGTATAGAAGATATTCTAACCGAAGCTTCGCATTATGATTTTGGCCCAACAAGACATCTGCGTATCAAATTTCATGTCTCTAAGTCCAATATTTTGGGAATGAAATATAACTATTGCGGACTGGTAAACTGATTTCCACCACAATGTTTTCAACTCTTGCCAGACCAATTGATGCCTGCATGCCTAATTTCAGCTAAATCAGATTAAGCGTTTGGGCGCTATCGTCACAGTTGTGCTATCGTGAAGGAATACACACATACACTCACAGTCAGACAGGCAGACAAACAGACAGACTTCCATCTGGAAATGGTCTTAATAGTCTCAGGAGCAATCGTATGCACAGTGACTTATGAGACATTGTTAATATTGCTGATGTGTGATTGCAATCAACCGCCGATTTTAAATTGAGACCGTCTCATGAACATGGTTTAGCGCTTATATATCGAGTAGGACACGACCAATCAAATTAAATATCGAAACATTTCACTTATCATAAGGGTGTATCTTGGGGCTAATTTGGTTTTTTGTTTATATAAAATTAGTTGTTGCCCGCGGCTTCGCTTCGCGTAACGCAAGGGTTGCGTTTATTTGCCTTTTTAGACGATACCTTTTAGTCCCCCTCAGATGCACGCTTCCTATCTCATAGACGTACGCGTCTTTTTCCTCGCCACCCGTACCGCCTTCCGCTGTACGCTGTACTAGATATTTCGAGGTGCTTGCACTAATTCCAATATAAATCTATAACAAAACCACCCAAAAACTTACAGTATATGGCTAATTTTTTCTCTATTTAACACCCGTGATAATGGATTAATTTATTTTTATAAGGATTCTCATTTTATTGATAATGTCTTCAACAAACACTGCCTATTTATTTTTTTTATTTTTTTGAGACATAAAAGCAGTTATTGTAGCTTAAATATAAAAGTTAGATATATTCTGTTGTCAACTTTTGTATAGATCTCTTTAAGCCCATTATTTGTGTAGTATATTATTCTAACATATATCAACCCGTTTCGTCAGCGCAAGCCGATATTACAACTCACCAGCTTATTTTTCGCTGACTTGATTTACATATATCGTGATTTCGTATCGAAAACCAATATTTTTCGCAATAAAATATAGCCCATAACACCCGTCGATAATGGAGCTTTCTATTAGTGAAAGAGTTTTTGAAATCGTATGAGTTCTTTCGGAGATTATCCCGTACATACAAACTTACAAACTTACAAATTTACAAACATTTATATTATTAGTATAGATATAAATTGCATTTCTGCATTCATGTCAGTTTCTGAAATAGGCTTCGTTGATTATACGCAATAGGTTCACGATTTAAATATCTAGGACGGACTAAAAATTGTGACGGGTTAATGTTTTACCAAAAAGTAGATAAGGAACTCCTACAATTTGTCGCCATTAGTCACCGAGAACCTTGTTTTTCGCGGGGATATATTTAGATTTAGGTACACCTTGACTTGAGAAATGGCAGACAGCCATCGACCACCGTGCTGCGAACGAAAGTGGGCTAATGGGCACATGTGAAAAAAAAGAATAGTCATTCAACGAGTAGCCGTAGAGTAGTAATCTCACGCAGGGAGTTCCTCGTTCGTCTTGCATTGGCGAACTGCTCTCTCCGGCTCAGTGGTGGATTCATCATTAAATCTATACAATCGTACGTTACTATTGACTCGAAAACGTCTGTAAATTCGCTTTGGTACAAAATCTTTTTGGTTTGCAATGGGATGAAAATCCTGAAATTCATGACAACACGACAACTCAGCAATGGACTGATAGCAATCAATCGACTAAATACATGTAGCTTATATACAGGTGAGTTTTTAATTAGTGACATCCTTGAAGTGGGTGAATCAGTACGAACGATAATACAAGATTTAGATTTATTTTTTTTATTTTGAATATTTACCTGATAAATAAATAATATTCGCGATATTTTACCTACCTCTAGATATATATTTTATAATATTTTTCAAAAGCTTTGTGTTTTATATATACCGTACCAAAATTCAAGCAATCGTACGTTTGACAAACTACCTATATATGAACGCGCTCTCGCCGGGCGGCCTCTAATGATGTGGAGGGAACATGCAACAAAAGAAAATTCTCGCGCCAAGCCGCTTGCCGTCAATCGAGAATGAAGATCCATCCAATACAACGTCGCTGTGTATTTAGAGCATTTTAAATGAGAGCCGTATTGCCCGCATCGCGTCGATTTCGACCATTTCCGTCTTCATTCAACTGCGTATAATTTAGTTTATTATCCCTTTCTGCAGTGTCACGGCCGCCGTCTATTCGATTTCACTGAAGCTGCAATTTCATCCATTGACTAGCATCCAATCCACAGTTAGATTTCATAATATCAAAACCCGGCGCATGAACAAGGCCTTTGTTCCATTCATAACAAAAACATAAACAGTTGATACTGCGTTAATTGTTACTGTAAACGCAGTCGCAGTTACGCCGCCATTCATCAGTTTTTTAAATATTTTTTTAAAATATAATACAGGAACAGTATTCGCACCGTTTATCGGTTATAGACTTTATGGTATAATAGCAGCGCATTCACATGGCGAGACAGCGGCGCATAGCATGACGGCTCTCCGTTTTTACGTTTTTTACGCGGTGCATAAATTTTTAGTATTTAGCCGAAGACAACGATAATTGCATGTGATCATAATCGATGCGCATGTTAAAAAGCTGTTCATTTATTGCGAATCTGAGGATACATTATATCGTACATATTATATGTATGGGGAGCTAATGGGCCTAGTGCAGTTGAGCCATTATGACCCATGTGAAGGATCGGCCGAACTCACAGGTCCACCACACCCATCCGGCAGCCTCCAGGCAGAAGAGCGGGCCCGGGTAGGACTCTATGCCTGCAAGCCAGTTTCCCTGGAAATCGTAGTTCGGGCGCTCCTGGACGGTTTGCACTCCGTGCGGCGTTAAGATAGTGTCCGTAGCCCCGTTGACACCGGTTCTCCTCGTTGTTACCGAAGTTAAGCAGCGGCGGGCGCGGTCAATACTGGGATGTGTGACCGCCTGAGTGTTTGACTGCGTGATGCTTCAAATGCCCACCTAGAAGATGGTGCCAATAGGCAACAAGGTGGGTTCCACAAAAAAGCATATGCCTTGTAGGTAAAAAAAAAAGGTAGCGGTTTGGGCCGCAACATAGACAGGAGACCGAGACAGGAGACAGAGATGGGAGACCGAGACCGTTACCTGACTTTAAGCTTTCGTATTGTGGCAGTTCGCGATCGAGACTGAGACAGGCGACCGCGACGCAAGACAGGAGACCGCAAGGCGGTCTGCGTCCTGGACAAGCGGTGTCTCGCGTCTCGTTCGAATAGCACGTGCGAAATTGTCAAAATGACGTCGTTTTCTGATGAAGATACCGAAAAATTGGCCATAAGTGGTAGCGAGGGCGCTTGATCTACCCGCTGGGTTAACTACCTGGTGCCGAACGGTTAGGGTTGGTCTCTCGCCGGATAGTTGGCGGTGCTACATAGTGGATTGTAATTGTAGTTATACCAGCCTAGGGTGACGGGTTCGCCCGTTGTAGTCGACAACTCCCAAAAAGGTGCATATTATATGTATTATATCTATTCAAACCAAAATACGAGGTCGAATGGGACCTGGAAGACTCATCGATGGAAGACAACTGATAATATGCACAGATCGTCGCTCATTAATACTTTCGTTTTAAATGTGAGTGAAATAATAATTATTATAATTCTATACTTGTCCAATCGATGGTGTCCAAACACGTTTCTTCTACGAAAAATCAGTTCTGGAACTAATTAAATACAGTATGTAAATGTAATGCTATTCAAAAACGTTGAGTAAGAACTTTTTAATTTCACAGTAGATGAACTCTTCTTATCGCTCCCTGTGACGTTTGGAACAATTAGTGAAAGCACAGAAACGGCGAAACGGTCATAAAACCGGATGATGGCGTTTTAAATCTAACTATTTCGCTTTCAATTTGGAGGTTGGCCTGGCAATTACGTGTAATGCGTCGGGTGTTAACGTTTTCACGGCTAATTACGGCAAAACCAATCAGCGGTTTTACTTTCGCCGCGCTGAGGGGCAACACCTCCCTCGCGCGCGCTGCATTAAGCATGTAGAAATTGAATGCACACACGCGATCGATCCGTTCGGCGCCCAGCTATGCCGGAATGGTGATCCGCGGAAAATGGACTTTGTCGCATTCGGTGATTTGGAAAATGTTGTAATTGCATTTGCAACCAGTTGGATGAGCATCGCATCGGGATCCGTACCTGCGGCTCCGCCCGCGTGTCATCTGTGTCGTTATTTTTTTGTTGTGTTTATTACTTTTCCTAATGATTTATAGTGCAAATGTACATACAAAGTTACATGTTACACGCACACATACTCCATATTTAAGTTGGTTATATTGTCGTATGATAATAAACCCGCCCATTGTGAAATTTCACGATAAAGAGTGGAAAAAAACAAACAAACATACAAAGAAAATGGTAGATAAGGTAGATAGGTATACTTATACAGGTTGAATTAAAATTTACCGGCACCCTTGGATTGGTTAAATCAGTACGAGCGAAAAAGCAAATATTATAAGTAATTTAATAAAAATAAAATATAAAAAAAAAACGAAAAACCATTTTTTTCGGAAAAAAATAAGAAGCGATTGAGCGCGCTGCGCCATCTAGAGGATGGCAAAATATCGCGAAGAAATAATATTCGTGATATTTTACCTAAAGCAAGATTGCGCAGCGAGCTCAACGCTTCTCAAACATTTTTCAAAAAATTTAATTCTTCAGCTTTTTTATTTATTTATTATTATTAATTACTACATGCTTATTTGCTCCTACTGATTTACCCATCTCAAGGGTGCCGGTAAATTTAAACTTAACGTGTATATTTATTTACACTGCTATAATGAGCACTGAAGCAGTGGTCAGTATTGAAGCATTTCGATACATTATAAATAGGATAGAAAACGAATTTACCGCGTGAAATTTTGTAGCACCCGACGTTTCGGTAACGTTGCAGCCGCCGTTGTCTAGGGTAGAATGTCTACCCTAGATAACGGCGGCTGCAACGTCACCGAAACGTCGGGTGCTACAAATTTCACGCGGTAAATTTGTTTTCTGTGCTATTTATAATGTCAAACAACCGCGATAGTCTTCGATTTTATATTTCGATACATATCTCTTAGAAGGTACAGAAGATAATTACTGCGCTGGTATTCATATTAATGACTATCGAAGAGCTTCTTTGTAAACGATAATTTTAGTGGCGGAGCAGGAAGGGAAAGGAAGGACATACCGTGGGCTCGGAACGGTCGTATTTGTTTTTAAATGGTGATTCTGTGGATCAAATTAATTTTTTTAAAATCTCATCTTGAGAGATTTGATTTAGAAGAGATTATTCTACATGAAAAACTTACTTGAAAATCATCTTTAAAACTGAATACATGCACATGCACATCTTTAAAACTGAATCATTTTTTGAATCCCAATCACGGATCCAGTGAAAACTCGAATTATATTTTTTTACGCGAAAACAAGGCTTTCCCTATTTACACCTTTCGTGTAACACGATGTATTTTTGTGGGAAAGTAAAAATAATTAGAATGCGGATTTACCTTTTATTATAGCAAAATATGGTGAAATTGCTTAAAAAACTGTCGAAAGGCCTATTCAACTAGAAAATAATAACTTAATAGTAAACACATTTTTTTTTTAAACTTTTAATGGAATGGTCTGTCCCGAGACAACCCTGGGTGCAGCAGCCATGCCACAGTGGAACTAAGAACGGACTATCATAATTTAATGCTATACAGAATCTCGAGTTTGTGCTGTTGACCGTTGAGGAGTCCCCTCGTTGGAAGCCAACCCTGGGTGCAGCAGCCCTGTCGCGGTAAAACTTAGGACGGGATATCATAATTGAATGTGTATACAAAATTGTGTGTTATGCTGTTGACCGTGGACTAGTAGCCTCATCAGGAGCTGATCCTGGTTGTAGAACCAGGTCATGCTCACCATAAAAATACATTGTCATCGGAACTGAACTAACTTGTAAAGTTTCAACTTCATAAGATAAAGAGGAAGTGGTTCTAATTCAGCTTCCAAACAAAAATACTAACATACGTTGCAAGGTAATTAAAAGCTTGTAAAAACAAGAGCATACTCAATCTCAAGGAGGAATTCCACTGTTTGGGATGCCACGGTCTTCCACTTCGATCAAGCCGGGATAACACACTCGCCATTCGTAAAGAAACATTTATTTTCACACAACCACTAACCAAATACCTCATACTGTCCTCTCGTTTATCTTCCCCTGGACAACCTTAGCATAAGTTATTGACATATATTTATATTAGTTTATTTTAAATTTAACTGTTTACTTCTGTGCATATTGTTCGGTGACAATTAAGAATTAGTTTATGAAATGGTTGACTGTAAGATATCGGCATAGCGATACGTCCGCCATCTGTGCATAAATTGTCTTTTTTTTATTAAACCAGTGTAATATTCAATAAGTAATGTTTTATAGCACAATAAAGTTATTCTATTCTATTCTATTCTATGATAATTTCTCTAAATTGAAATATTTGTAAGCATGACACTTTGTGGAGATAATTGGACTCTGTGGTCAAATCCACCTGCCTGAGCAGGTATCGTCGCAATTTCAACTTTTTTGCTAAATGTCACCACGACAAGATGACCTACATATTATCTACATTTCGCCAATATAATATTAACCGCAAAGGTCAAGGTTTAGATAGCAATTACTTATCATTAGACCCTAATTATCAATGTCAGACCGCAATGACAGTCGCTCGTGCGCATTTTTTGCAATATAGATAATATAGAGTGCATACAATATTGATATACAAGCAAACAGCAGTGATAATAACGACATTACAAGCTAGAAACTGATGCAACTTTATTACAACACAAATTGATGGGTTTTTAGTCGACTCATAAACTATGCGGTTAGGACAACTTTTTCCCATCTTTACTCTCGTTTTACCTGTTTCCATTACGCTCGGATTGATTACATTTTATTAACGGTTCAAAAAAAAGTGATATGCCACACTTTTCACCGCTGCTGCCTGTTTTGATTCCAAGGCCATGACTGGGCGAATGTTGTAATGGCCACCGACCTTGCCCTGCACTGCAGCCGGAATTAACTGTGTTATCGCCCGGATCTTGAGTGGAACCGCGTTGTTTAATATATTTATAATAATATTTATTTGTTTTAGTAGACCGCTTATGCTTGATTAACAAACGAGGTCCTGTTTACAACAATAACAAACTACATAAAAGTACACATAAAGTCACTCGTTAAGATCATAATTCAAGCGAAATAACAAGGCAAAATCAATTATTTGATTAATTATCCGCTTATGCCGTCTATTAAAAAATAAATGACACGTGAAATCAAGTAAATATGTTATATTAAAAGCAATAAACAACCACGACTGCTGTTCCAAAACTGGACTACTATATTTTTTTTACGGTATTTTTATGAAATATTTTTGGTTTATGTATTTATCCATATAAATGCATATATATTTTCGAAATGGACTCTTTAATCAGACCTTTCATTTCTACACGACATATTTATGTTAATTTATTGATATTTAAAGATTTGAACATTTAAACAACTATTTACATGATATTTTGACAGTTAAGGTACTCTATGACATAACGGTTCTAACAATACCCTATACTTCTTAATCGGTTCAAGCGTTTAGAAGTTATAATGGAATAAAGAAACGGGAAACATACATAGATGAACCCTGAACACATTACACTCCTTTTTTGTTGGGCAGTCGTGTTAAAAAAGGATGATGGTTTCAGGAAGGATAGTTGCTTAGTTTTAGATATGGTTGGTTGAAGGGTAAGTGTTTCTAGATTAAACAGGGCTTGTAAACCTACTTCTCTGTTTGCAAGTCAGAGACATCCAACTCATAAAGCATTCCCAAATAAGATGAAGGGACTCGTAGCTTTTATTGTTATATTTCATCTTCAAAAAATGTAAGATTTTTGGGTAAATAAAGCTCAAATCTTTTCAAACCCCGGTTGGAAATACCAGGAGATCACGCCAGACGAGGAGGTATCCACCCAATAGGCCGTACTAGAATATCACAAAATTTACCGATAGAACCGGGGAACCCAACGGCAAAGACATGAAAACGTTTCAGAGATCACCGCAGATTCGAAATAGAAAACAAGTAGAAATACAACTGTTTGTGGGTCATTCGAGTATCTACTCGGTGAAGGTTGAACTAATTAACGACTATGAACAAATTTGAGGGCAGTACCGAGTAAGTTTTCCCTAAAGACCGTCATAAGTATCTATTTTTTTTAGTAGCGTCCGTAGCCCCGTTGACACCGGTTCTCCTCCGTTGACGTTGGCACCATCTTCATGCTAGAAATGCCCACCTAGAAGATGGTGCCAATAGGCAACAAGGCGGGTTCCACAAAAAAACCTTGTGGGTAAAAAAAAAATTTTTTTTGAATATACTATCCTGAGAGCTATGGGCACCGCCAGGATTACTTTTAGGGAGGTGCATCTGCATCTACACACTAAACTATTAACTAATAAAATAGAAAAGAGTAGAGGAGGACACTAAATTTAATGACAAGGCGATGAACAAATTTGGTCACCAACCTAGACACTTAAGTTTTTATCCAAACAGTAACTCAATAAAAAAAAACCTAATCTTATATGTATATGTATTTTTTCCCGACAGGGGGAGGGAGGGGTGCAAGTGCACCCCCTTGCACCCTGGCGCCGGCGCCCATGTCGAGAGCGTTCCCATTTCAGGTACAAAACAACACCTTGCAGTCGCTTCTATCACAATCCGAAATTTCTATAAATAAAAAGACTATTTCAGTGGCAGGCCAGCGTGCGATCACCATGAACCGAGTGCCATTGTCCGTTTTCTTTCCGTAGCCAATTTTTGCAATGGACAATTTCTCGCGTAATTGCACAATTATAACATAATCAGTGTACACAAATGACATTGCCCGGACAATGCAGCTTTACTGTCCCATTGTTCGGCAATGGGCGACCGACGCCGAAACACGACAGGTTTTTTTCGAAGCGGCTGGATTGTTCATTGGTGCTCAAAAATGGCTTTGGGAATTATTGGAATGGAATATAATCATGCACGAATTCAGTAATGAGTTTTGTGTCGAAACCGTGTGAGCATTGTGCTGGGAAAACTGAAATCCTACCTTTGGAGTTTGTCGAGGATGTGTGAATGGTGAATGGCTTACCTGTAATGAAAGAAAATTATATGTTAAAATTGTGATTAGCAAACTATTTCTAGCAAAAGATTTAAGTTTTTTAGAGTCATTAGTGTAGTCGAGACACAATACAATTTAAACAAAGGTACTAAGGAATAAGAATAATCCGCGCGAAGTTAAACAACCAAAAAGCAAATGAAAATGTAATATAATTGTCCGATTATGATATTAAGAAACGATCATAGATACAGACACATGTGATTTTCAACAAATTAAAAAGACACAATCCACTACAGAAGCGACTATAATAGACACCTGGCAATTCGTCTAACAAACCAAATGACGGGTTGCGGGGACAAACGATCAATATCAAGTTCACCAAATTTTTGGTAATTCCATTTTTAAAATTTTGGAACTCAAAATATAACCTTTTTCCAGGATTTATTTGAGTGACAAAAAAAACATTTTATCTGTAAACAAAATACGAGTATATTTGATTTTCTAAAAATAAATTGATTATCCTCAGAAAAAATGGAAGTATAAAAATACATTGATCGTTTTCCCATGTAATCCTTCAAATTTTAATGTAATATCGCGAAAGCATTTTTTAAAGTCTTCAAATTCAAAGTCGCTATCCAAATCCTACTCAAGAAACTGCTTCTTTTCAACCGTTCGAAAATCAGTAGTTACAGTATTATTCTACAGTAATACAAAGTGACAGAGTATATATTCTGTAATTAACGAATTTAAACGACTCTTTTAAAAGGCTACAAAAAATATATCGTTCCAGTATGGACTTCGAAAATAGTAGTCCCTTTATTCGGGCCGCCTCGTCCCCGCCTCTTTGACGAAACAGCAGCTGACGTGGGTGCACATTAAATCAAAGTTTATTGTCAGCTTCCTCTCAGCGCGGCTCGAGGAAAGGAAGTTCTTAAAATGGGGGTTGACCTAACATATGGTGGGCTGCGCTATGTTGTAAGGGTCAGGTATAAAGTGTCGGGCGTTGATCATTCACTTGTTTTAAGTGTTTTTTTGTCTGTTAGATTAATGGACATAAGAAATCTTGGTTTTCAATATTAAGCCTTCTTCAACGACAGTGAAACTCACAATTACGTGTTGCTGATTTATGGTTTAATATCTAGTTATAATATAAAATCAGAGACTATCACGGTTGTTTGACAATATAAATACGATATGAAACGATTTTACCACCTGAACTTTGTAACACCTGACTTTTCGGCGACGTTGCAACCACCGTTGTCTAGAGAAGACTAGGCCTACAACTAGGGTCTACCCTAGACAACGAAACACATAAGAAACACCCCCCAGGAGCTACAGTCTAGTGACTAGTGGTACCTATATCTCATTTTTCTGTAAGTGGATTTACCTGATATAGGAAATAACCGATTCGATGTAGTCCCCCATCATATACGTCTATCAAGGAAGTTATAGGTACAAATATCTTTCTATTCGGGGTGAGACACGACATTCTCTCTATCTCTCTCTCTTTCATTTTTTTCAAATAGTGCATTATGTTTCATGTCATGTGGGCGCCCGCGCGGCGCGAATGAAACGCAGCTATACGCCCGCCAACGAAGCAAGACAGAGAGGGAAAACCACCGTGAATCAGGATGCCGCACTCGTACAGAAGGACCGGGAAGGTCTTTGCACTTCCGGCTGAGGAGCGGAGGGAATCTTCAAAATCGAATTCGTCGATGGCGTCTCGTCTTTTTATTTACTCGTCAAGGTGGGCAGGATGTTGACACGAGGGAGCTACTGCAGCCGGGCCGATTTCTTTCAAGTAATAATCTATAAAAGGATGTACTTTCAATGACTGTTGCAGATTTTCGTTTAGAGTGACAGATTTGTATAAGTGTAAAACGTGTTGAGATGTATCCTAATTCAATTCTATGTTTTGTATTGACCCTAGATTAAAGTTGAATTTAAACTAGAAATCGTATCGTGTGAAAGCTGCTTTAAACGTGGGTGTCCGAAAGAGGCGGATGTGACCGGCGCCTGATGAACCGCAGTAGGAAGTGGGATGTATCGTATGGACTTCAAAGATGATCTAAAAAAAATCTGTCTGTTCCAGAATTATTGGACGGACGTCATTATTTTAGTGCCCTGGATAATATTTATAGAAAGTACTACAAAAATAAAAACGACATTATACAGGTTGTATCAAAAGAAAATTGTTAATCTATTTCCTTGAATCATTCGAAACAAAATAAAATCCTGACTTAATAGACAAAAGGCATTTTCCGTGAGGGTTATTTTATTTGTATAATACATAAGCCATAAGCCACAAATATTTCAAAAAAACCGTTTTATTACTTGAACCCTTATTACGTGAGGGAAAACGACTAAGTGCGGCGGCGGCGGCGCTCAATCGTTTTGAGATACCAGCCGCAGGATGCGCAGCGCTGCAACGCCACACTCATAAAGCTGGGCCAATGGGCCTGACTGACGTGAAGCCCCGCTAAAAAGCAATTGCATAGCGGAAGACGTCACGGACCTTAGACAAGGCCTGTCGTCTGATTCAAAGACTGCGCGGTCGTCTATCAGCACTGGATGTTTATAGAGAAAAAACGGGGCCGTAACGAAGCTTTTGTAAATTGATGGAGAACGGAGAACTTAATTCACCATAAAAATATACTTTTCAGCGCGAATAAATTGTTTCTAATAATTATAAATACAATACTTGACTGTTTGTAACGGCAGTCGTGTTTTCTAATTTTTAAAATTATTCATTTTGTTAACACTTTCTGCATTGTGAAGAAGACACACGTAATTAACGCTATTCTTATCGTTATAGCGATTGATCTTTTTCGTCAGTTATCTATTTTATGTAACCATTTGTATGCTATCGTTGACAATCGTGGATATCAAGATTTTCGTTTTAGGGATATTCATAAAATTATCGCCACGGAAGCAAGCAAACTACATATACGACAAAATAGCAACTATAGTTAGGAACGATAACAAACCCTTTGCTGTTATATCCACGCTGAATACGCAAGTAGGCATAATGTCTTGTAGATAACAAACGCCAACGTGTATGCAAAATGTGATCTTTCGCTTCCTGCCCAACCTGCGTCTGACAGCGCAGAAATCGCGTCCAATATTTGTCGAGCAAATATGCGCCTAACCAAGTGAGAAAATCGCATGAAAAAATGCTACATTGACCTATTTCCTGTGTGTCCAAAAATGGGATCAGTGTGATACGCACTACACGTGTGTTTAGATTGGGTGGGTGTGCACGGTTTTTTATATCACAAGACGATGGTATCAGAACAACCACGTGGGTTTAACACTATGAGTTGCCAGTGGGCTCGACTGTGTTTATTCGTGAACTAAAATCGAAAATTAGTTCGTGTGAACGAGACAGGGCAATACGCTAGAGCGGAATATTAAATGAAAGGTTGTTACTTTTTCGCATTAAAACTACTCACAAAAGGTAAGGCATCTGAATCTAAAACCGCACGAATTGTGTTCAAATTTATTCGGACGAGTATAAGTTCGACGATTATTCGTTTCATATTCCACTCTAAAGTATTGCTTTATCTCGTTCGCTTGAACTAATTTCAGTTTTAGTTCACAAAGAAACGCAATCGGGCCAATCTACATAAAGTGCCAAATAACTATTACATGAAATTGAAACACTCAAACGCACCACCTTATTATGACGCAAGCGTCGATTTTGCTCTAATCAAATTTCTCCACGCTTTTTTTGAACATTAAGACTCAGAAAAACGAAACAACATTCTATCTATCCGTCTATGTGTATCTCTCTGTATCATGATATCACAAGAACGCGTTGTCCGATTTCGAAAATTCTTTCACCTATCTGTTTTATTCATCAATGGGAAGAGCTGATTTGATTTTGATGGCCTGCCATACAAATGGACGACTAAAATATCACACTTTCATCCGTACGGTCGTCAACTTTTTATTAGCTATTCAAATTAACATGAAAAAAAGGTTATCGAATAAATTTTCGAAATCAGACCGTGCGTTCTTGAGTTACAACGTTTAAATCTAAATGACTTAAGGGGCCATAAATTTAACCGTCCTACCTACACGAACGTACGTGATACGACCGCTGTATTATCGCCCGGCCGCAACAAGCCGTATCACGTACGTTCGAGTACAAAAACAAAAAGAAATAAAAGTAAAAAAAACCGATAGCGTACGTGAGTCAATTGTGTCAAAAATGTGTCTGGTATATTGCGAATAAATATTGTTATTAAGAAATGTAATAAATAAAAACCAACGATGTTTTACCTACTTTTTCAATAATAACCCAAAGGTAATGTTATCGTACTTGAAAAAATCTTTCGCCAATTAGTTTTATTCGTCGTATAGATGAGCTGGTCAGAGCTGCCATATATTGTACAAACTGATTCGAACCCAACGCTATCGTTTTGAAAATGAGTTGTGTGTTTCATGTACACAATAAACGGGTCAATTTTAAAAAGGTCAACCGAGGTGAGGGACCTGGGAATTACATTTGATACGCAGTTGAACTTCCGTGCACACATTACAAATATTTGCAATCGTGCTAGCAAAATGGTCGTTTTGTTACTCGCATATGCAAACAGTTTAATAATATTCATGTAATGTTTCTACTATATAATTGTTTAGTCCGTAGCATACTTGACTATAACTCGGTCATCTGGTGTACAAGTGAAAACAAATACATTCAGATGGTAGAGCGTATTCAAAGAAAATTTATAAGATATATTTATTACAGAAAATACAATATTTATCCATACTTATTTCCGTCCGATTTTGTGCTAGGAATGGTAGAATACAACAGTCTTGAAACTCGTCGATATATTTCACTAATTATATTTGCATATAAACTAATTCAAGGAACGATTTATTTGCCAGAGATACTATGTAAGTTTGAATTGTACGTACCGGTAAATTACACAGCTAAGAGCTGCTATCTCATGTTTATCATAATCTGTCTTTTATTTAGTTTTATATTTTTATGTTTTTTTTTCTTGTTCAATGTTAGCATTAATTTAGTTATGTAGTCATTTATTTTTAGACTTACACTCTAGCTTTAATATTCAAGGGCGAATTGGATTCATCTGTAATGCCCTTGAATACTATTTAAAACTAATAAAATAAAAAAAAATAAATGTTACTACTAGTTTTACTTATGCTTTCCGGTGTTGCTAGATGCTTTCACAGACCACCGACATGGGAGAGGTCATTAAGGGAATTCGTTTAACAAGACATATCATTAATGATAATTAGTCTACTTTGGAGGAAGACCGTCAGACAAGCGCCTCTTGCGGTTGAGCAAAAGTAATAGACGTCATTAGAAGTAGCGCCGTGGCTCGAGTTGGATAGATTTACTGGAGGAAAATCATAATTTGTGCAAATTTTATTATATCAGGTCCTATTATATTTTATGAGGTCTATTATATTACACTTAAAGCATTTATGATATCTGACCATAAGGGGCTCTCTAGACGATCAAGCATGCTTGTCAAACATCGCGTTGCGGGCTGGGAGAGGATCGTAAACCGCAGGAAATATGCAAATATTTTTTTTAATATTTACCAAATAATGCCTAATTTTGTAGTTTTATACCAGGGAGTCACGTCATTCAACAATCAATTACGTCTAGTTAACGTAACAGTTAATTATGATTATCATAATCAATACAACATTTTTTTAAACCTAACACTGTAGCAAAACATATTAGAAACACAGGCTATGAGCAAACGACGTAGATGATAATAACATGTACGGAGCTGATGCATGAAGATCCACGGAATCTGAAAATCTTCACGTCAATCATAATCACTTCACCTTAAGTATCTGCAACTTTATCAGATAACACAGGCGATGAAATTACAACTAGTGGAAATAAAGTCCTATACGCCATTGGGCTGAACTTCGGTGTCATACAACCGATTAAAATCCAATGGGGTATAATTAAGAAGTCAGTCACGTGCGTTAAGGCTGGCTGTCGTAAGCGGAACAATGAGAGACAAGACACGGTTCGCTGCCTCCACTGCGACTCCAAGTATTTAGGAGGCGTTTCCTCCGGAGTCCGGAGCTATGAATGTTGCGGCACAAGACTCAATATTAAACGCGGATGGAGTAATGAATTATGCAATAGACGATCGCGAGATCTAAACATAATGTACGAGGTGTGGCTATTTTCAAATGGGACTGGTATGAAAGTAGTGTACTTTATTAAAAATATACAAGCTGAATTTTTAATTAGTGATATCCTTGTAGCGGCTGAATCAGTACGACAAAGAACCTAAGCAGGTTTTGACAAAAATTAAAAAAAAAAACTTTTAAAAAAAAGTACTTTTTTTCAATTAAAGAAAAGTTTAGGAAGCGTTGAGCGCACTGTGCCATCTAGCGGTATGTATCATATCGCAAATAAACAATATTACCGATATTGTACCTACCGCTAGAAAACGGATCAAGCTCATAGCTTTTTATGATATCAAAAAAAATGTTCGGATTTTTTTTTCATTTTTTAATCAAAAGTTGTTTATGTTGTCGTACTGATTCACCCACTACAAGGATGTCACTAATAAAAAAGTCACCTGTATAAGGATTTAATTATGACCTCCTTCAACATACTCCCCACGTCAGGGGTTTCCAAGTCGTTGCAATGACTAAGAGAGTTAGAGTTTTCTAACAGCACCCCAGTCATACAATATCAATCTGTATTAAATAATAACTCGAGTACATTTTTTCTGTATACATTTTTCTGTACAAGTCTAACTGTATCAATAATCAAGAAAATGTACTTAACCCCTAAATTTGTGAAGTAAAACCTCGGCCGTACCTTTTGCATCCCGGAAGGGACGTTACACATTCTAGGGTTCAGATGACATTCGCATGCTTGTTGCTGACCGGGGCCTCCATCTAAATGAAGTGTAAATTCATATCTTTTATTTTTTTTTTATAAGTTGATCATTCTGGATAGATTCTTCTATTAACAGGTCGGAAATCAGCATTCGTGCGCAAAAACTACGCCGCAATTTTTTGGTCGATTTTGTAAATAAATACTAACAATAGCGTTTTTTCATGAATTCCCTCTTGTTACCTAATAATTAATGACGTTAGTCATGTATGTTATATAGTTATATAATATATATGGGGCCTGGCCGAAACGGCTTCGCGCGGATCTGCCAAACGACGCAAAATGCCTATAGGCATTGTTGGCGCCCGACCGGTTAATGGTGTTGTTCGACAGAGAAATCTTCAAAAGTGGTTTCCCCGCCTTTTCTTAGCCATGTCCAAAGCAGACTATTAAATAATTTCCGTGGGGATTTTTGCCCTTCGGTACTCCAATATGCCATATTGACTGCAGCAATCAAGGCATTGTGACGCATGATTAGTGAAAACATACTTGGGTTCATGCTATCGAATGATTGAACTTTAGTTCTGAGTAGATCAGTTAGATCACACAGTACTGTCTCCCTTCATCTTTGTAATTGTATGCTTGTGTAGTTTCTGAGATACGGTGGGTACAGACGCATACACACGCAAACACGCCAATACAAAAATACACAGCAGACATTTTCAAAAATCTATTTTTTGGACTAGTAAAATGGTGCAGCGAAACGAAAATAGTCTCGTTCATTTGGGAGTCTTTGAAAATGCAAGTCAAAAGCTATCTCCATCGAGCCATCGCGGCCACACCTTGAATTTACGGCGACCAGTCTCGTTTTTAAATAGTCATACCTCGTATGATATATGAAAAACACATACAAAATTCTAGAAAATCGAAAGATCCCTTATCGCAAAATATTGCGTATCTTCCGCAACGAAACATCGCTTTGATCCATTCTTTAGATTCGTTTATAAAAGTAGCGAAACAGAAGCGATTAACACTGCTTCTGTTTCGGTTCCGCGTTTAAATAATAAATATACAGACGTGAGGCGCAGACATCTGCGAGAGATGACTTCATTGCCCGCAGATGTTTGCGCGCGCATGAGACCGCCCCGCCGCGCGAGGAAGTTCTGACAGACCGTGAATTTTTAAATATTTCCCGCTAAATTGACGTGACAGAGAATTTATCTCTTCTCTGACGTTTTCCTGTCCTTCATGATTCGATGGTAGACAGTATGAAAAGAGCGGATGTGTGATGAGCTTTTGATAGAAACATTTCAAAATTGCTGAGTTCTTAGGGAGCTAATGGGCCCACATTCACATGACCATGCTCAGCGCATACCCAACTAGGCCGAATATAGCCTGTATCTGGGCAAACGACTTATTTTCTGACTTGGGTGGAGAAGCCTAACTGACGTAGATACTCATATAGATACATATACACATATTTATATACATATATACACATAGACAAACATATAAATATAACAATCTAGATATATTATAGTATTATTCTTTTGCATTATATAACAATATATTACATTTTGTTTAATATCTTATATCATATTATATAGTAAAAACGTAAAGTTATGCAGAAATATTATTTTTTTAAGATATGACGCAGAAGTTCGTTCTCTGTCGTTGAACGACCTATGTCGTAAAGAAGCCATTTTTTATTATTTTTTTTTAATAAAATGGTATTTTCTATTTCTTTTATTTTGTTATCAAGACGGTTGAATATTTTCGGTGCTATATAGTTGAATTGTCTTTGAGCAAATGAAGAATTAACTCGGGGAACGGCATAATTCAGACCTGCAGATGCTTTTGTAGTTCGGTGTTGCTGGCTTCGTGGTCGTTTATCTGAGGTTTGATGGAAAAACATGAGTGACTGTTTCACAAACAGCTGGCGTATATCTAACACCTTACTTTCTTTGAATAGCATGTTGTTATCATATTGTGGGGGCCTTCTATTGATTACCCTCAACAAAAGCTTTTAGGCTTTCACTAGAGGATCCAAGACAAATTTCGCACATGCTCCCCAAGCTATTATTTTGTGTAGGTACTACTCATAAACCCTTACACAGGGCCATATAAACCATATTTATGGAGTTCTTAGAAAGAACGTTGCGTAATTCTCTAAAGACGAAAACTAGTTTTTGAGACCTCGAAGAGAGTTGTATATTTAAGTATATATTATGGCAATTTCTCACTCAGACAATTTTTTTGGGGGCCCCCAAGAAAGTGGGGGCCCTAAACTATAGCTTTTGTAGCTTATACATAAATCATGCACTGCTCATCGACTATTTCAAACAACTTTTTGATATATTCTTTGTCTACACCTGTAGTTATTGTGTGCAAATTAGGTTGTAGGTACCAATATTGAGCAAATTATATATCTCCAGAGCATTGCCGATTAAAATCAATTAATAAATAAAGTAAATAAAATAATCCTTTACAAAATATTATTAAATACAATAAATACATTTTTCCTTTCATACTGCCTTTCTTACTCTTTTTGTAGACGTTGTATTATTGAACTTTTTCTACCCACGTGCTTTTATGGCGTGACGCAAAATCGATAATTTTCTTTAATTGCTCAGTAATCGAGTAGGCAGAGTAGATAGCGCTGCGAATGAAGCACGTCCCTATGACTCGATGGGAATCTCGCTGAGACAATGTCGATTCCAGACAGACGCGCAAGCGATCTATCGAGGCGTTCGAGCGTAGCGCGATCGCGGACGATCCTGTGGGAAAATCATTGACAGCAAATGTCGATCAACGCACTGATTAAAAGGCGGCGGATCCACGTCTTTTTCGATTATTAAGATTATAGTTGTAAATCCATTCACCGGCATGGCAAAGAGACGTTTGGATGTCGCAATTAAAACACATCAGACTCGCAATACTATTAACAAAAACAGATGTCTCTACAGTGTTTCCATCTCTTAGCATATTACACTAAAACCATCCCCTTTTTATTGGCTTCTACCCAAGTGAATAATATATAATCGTTAATCTACAATGTTCGTATATACGCTGTTAAATGTGCTTTTCGTATGGGTTGTATTCATGTTTTCGTTATTGCTTAAGTAACTAATTAACATTTATAACTGTACCATCGCTCCTGGACGGTCTGCGCACCGTGCAGCGTTAGCCAATTGATTGTGCATTCTGACTAACCGTCGGGGGAGTCTGGAAGCAGTACTGTCTCCTATAGAGCGGGGTTGGTTGCTGATCTTATGGCGACTGCTCTTGAAACAACCATCGGCTACCCGATCCCGGGTGAACAGCCGGGCAAAGGACGCCGTGATGTGCGATAGATTCGGTTTACACCGTTTCACCGCTTCGTAAGGGAGAGGACCGCGCAAGCGACCTCGAACTCGTAACCAGTTGACAGACCGGAGTAATCTGGTCGCAATCGAAAGTAAGGGCGTAAGTGTAAGCCCGCTGGGTTGCATACCTGGTTATCACGCGGATAAGGCGTTGGCCTCTTACGGGAATGTGGCAGTGGACTGTTTTGTCCAAGTCTTCTGCGTTCACTTCACGGGAGATAGAACGAGCAATCGGTAAAACTTCCTGAGGTGACGGGTTAGCCCGTTGTAGTTGGCAGCTCTATTTGTACGGTCGCACTGATTACTCTGACTACTCGGACGTAAAGAAAATAAATTTAAAAATCAAAAACATAATTAGGTATGTTTCATTATTTTTTATTGTCTAATTTTATTGATTTCATTACTTTTATTTTTAAGAATTTTGATGTTTATTAATAAGAGCAATCGGATTATTAACGATTCACAGGCAAACGGTAGTATTTAGGATAATTATTATTTTTTTTAAATGCCCTCTATGCAACATTGTAACTAAATTATTCACTCAAAGAGCGATCGAGAGTTTATTAAAAAAAATAAATTATTTACGTACTTTTAAATTCTATGAATCGTATTTTAATACTTATTTTTTTTAATGCAAAAGAAAAGAATTTAAAATTCCTATTTGTGTTGAAATTGTTCTGTAAAATATATATATATACATTTTTTGTTGACGATTTCTTCTAATTATGCACTTACAATACTTAATTTAGGTTGTAATCTTTTAGAAAAAAATATGTTTGATGATGATTATGATTACATTATCCTTGACCTCTCAAACCAAGGCTTGATCTGGTTCTACATCCCACAATCGCTAGGTCGTTCACCTAGCTAAGAACCGAATCACTCGCAAGATTCATATAACGGATATAAAAGATCTGAATCATGCATTCTAGATATCCGTAGATCTCGGTTTTCACCGAGGTATGCAAGGTTGCGAGAAATCTCTCCGTCGATACCGAGAATCCGCGGCAACCGTTTTACTTAACCACTACCAAGAATGCGTCTGTCGCAAGAATAATTCATCGAATCGCCGTCAATGAATTGAATAAAATGACGCCATGCGGGGAAACCGGTTGAAGAGGCTGGTGTTCGTGAATTCTCAATTAGATATATCGGCAATCGTGAATGGAGGCTACGACAGGTGTGGAGATGCTCTCAGTTTCGGTGTATCTCTTTAATTATGATGATAGTAATTTAATTGGTGCTGTGAATGGAAGCCGTTCATTGATGGATGATAATAGGGAATCCCCAGCTGTCAATGCCGTTGATCGTTGAGTGACATTGATCGAAAATAATATTGATGATTTTGACAAGAGAACGTAAGATGCAGATTTTAAAAAAGAGTAAAAAGAGCTTCTGCTACGAAAGCTTTAATAATAATTACGATAAGAAATCATACAACAACGAAGATAAGATTCTCGAAGTCAAGAATATCATAAAAATATATCAAACAGTAACGTATTCTTCACATTATTATTTAAAAATTAATCTTTATATGTATGATAATATTGTAACTACTCCGAATACAAGCAAACTCAAAGAAGAAATATTTTTAAAAGATGCATATTATAAAAAAAGAGTGAAAAGAGCTTCTGCTTCGAAAGCTATAATAATAATTACGATAAACGAATCATTTAACAACGAAGAAGAGATTCTCGCAGTCAAGAATATCATACAAAATATGTCTAATGGTAACGTATTTCTCACATTATAACCTAGAAATTAATATTTAAATATATGATTAAAGCGTACTTACTCCTAATACCAGCAAACTAAATTGGTATATATTTTGAAAAATGCAATAATAAAAAAAAGAGAAAAAAGAACGTTTGCTTCGAAAGCTATAATAATAATGTCTTTAAAAATCCATATAACAACGAACAAGAGATTCTCGCGCTCAAGAATGTCATACAAAATAAGTCAAACGGTAACGTATTTCTCACATTATTATTTAGAAGTTAATCTTTAAATATATAATAATAGCGTAACGACTCCAAATACAAACAAACTCGATAGAGAAATGTTTAAAATAGATGCATATTTTTAAAAAGAGATTAATGAACTTTCGCTTCAAAAGCTATAATAATAATTACGATAAAAAAATATAAAACAACGAACCAGAGATTCTCGCAGTCAAGAATATCATACAAAATATGTCAAACGGAAACGTGTTCCTTGCATTATTATATATAAATTTATCTTCAAATAACAGCGTACCTACTCTAAATACAAGCAAACTCGATAAGGATTTATCTTCAAATAACAGCGTACCTACTCTAAATACAAGCAAACTCGATAAGGAAATGTTTATAAAAGATGCAGATTTTTAAAAAGAGAAAAAAGAGCTTTTGCCTTGAAAGCTCTAATAATAATTACGATAAAAAAATCATATGACAACGACAAAATATTTTCGAAGTCAAGAATATCATACAAAATACGTCAAACGGTAACGTGTTTCTCACATTATCCCCTAGAAATTAATCTTTAAATATATGGTAATAGTGTACCTACTCCAAATACAAGCAAACCAGATAAAAAAATATTTTTAAAAGATGCAGATTTTAAAAAAGGGAAAAAAGAGCGTCTGGAAGCTGTAATAATAATTACGATAAAAAAACATATAACAAGGAACAAAATATTCTCGCAGACAAGAATATCATAAAATATATGTCGAACGGTAACGTGTTTCTCACATTATTATCTAGATATTAATCTTTAAATATGTGATAAAAGCGTACCTACTCCAAATGCAAGCAAACTCGATCAGGAATTATTTAAACGATCCGTCGAAATCTCGGTTCTCGCGGCTCGAATTTTTTAACTGTATATTTTTATCGGTGTCTCCTACACGATTATTCTCTTCGAGGCGAGAAAGAGCCGCTACCGATTTCCGGCCGAAACAAGTCCCGACAATGCCCGAAATTAAAGAATGGCGACTTACGATCATCTCGATAAAGCGGCAACAGAATCTCATGGTCATTAAATACCATACCCTCTTTTAAATTCGAGTAGACGCGGTTTAAACTCATTCGAGTGGTTTCAGAGATGGCATACTGGATTGGTTGACAATCTATAGATAATCCACGTTGACTTTTTTGAGTTGAGTCTGATGGACCTATTATCTTACGTTTAAAAATATAATAATATTATTAGCTTTGCTGTATCTTTATTTATAGACTACTCATATGGGTTACGGTATAAGAAATATAAGGTAATTAATTGTATACATATTTATAGATGTGCATAACCGAAATTCGACAAATAGACATCACTTAACACTGCCAGATTTTAATTTAAACATTGCTAGGAAAATACCATACATATATTATTTTAATTCTACCACAATCCAAGCCATGACAATATATTTCTGATTTAAATATTTCCGTTCATTTTTATTTCTAAATAAACAGAAATATTGAAGTTGACTAATATTTAGTAATCTAAGTATTGTTTTTACATATAGGCAATTTAAAAAATATTTTTTACCTTTTTGTGTGTCCTTTATATATGTATATTTTCTCATATGTAATTTAAATTTTACTTTTCTACAATATATGCCCTCTTGGTATATTATATGTGAATATTTTATGCTAAACGTTTATCTACAGTAAATTTATATTATCATAAAACTATAATGAAAAATCATTATATTTTTTCTTGTATAAATCATCACAGTTTTTGATTTATTTCTAAATACCTAGCTATATATTATATTATTTAAATCTTTGATGTTTAAATAAATGTTTAGCTATAGAAATATTCGTGTCTCCTGATACTCCTTAAAATCCAATTCTATCTAACTACAAGACATCTAATGTTCTAATCTATTATGTACATTTAAAATTCAGTCATAATTTCTAAAGTTCTTTCTCCAACTTTTTTCACTTTAAAGGACGCCACTGCACCTGCTCATTGGTCCCATGCTACCGTGTGAACCTGTGAAGGCCGCTGCGCGACCGCAGATTCCTCTACGGGCACACAGAAGAGGGGGGCGTAGCTGTAATCTATAATAGTCTATACTATACACTTGATATGAGTTCATTCAAACGCAACTCAACACGTTCACCCATAGTCAGATTGTTAGTTACTACTCATTATTATGACGCGCCGCCGAAGCGTTCGACCTTTGGACGGCCGAGAACGTCCTTTCAATGGGTGAATCAGCACTTAACACCAGCATCAGATGAATTAATTAGTTGGTTTGAGGAATTTGTGTTGCGGTTTGTATATCCATGCAAATTGCACTTAACACGTATCCATTTTCAGGAATATCAAGCAAAATCAACTTAGTGGGTCCTTACCTGTGTAATTGCTGTTTTTTCACACTGGTCACTTTGAACTAAGATAACTTGAGTTTGAGTTGGTTTTTCAAATTTAAATAAATTTTAATTCAAGGCCATGTTATTCTTATTTAGGAATTAGCTATTTATTTGTCTTTCCGTCGTTTGTTTTTGCTCAAATATTTTCGTTTGTGCAACCATGGTAAATTTGCAGTATTTTCAAATATAAGAACCTGTGCCGGTGTTTTCTATTACAGTTTCTTGCAATCTGGCTATACACTTACCGTAAATGTGTACTGTTAAGAACTGCAAACAATGATAAGGAAGCTCGTGATTAAATAAGCGAGCCTGGTCAATCGCTCATAGCCACTGCTTCTGTATGAAAACGTATAACCACAGATTTCACTGCAAACAGTCATATAGGGGTTGCGGCTAGAGACTCTTGGTCACCCACCGTAATTGCCAGACCTTGTCCCAATAGAGTTTATTTTTTTCCGAATTTAGAGAACTTTTTACAAGGGAAATAAATCAACTTTGAAGAGTCGGTGAAAAATGCCTTCAAAGCATTCATTGGTTCTTGTCAACGAGATTTTAACGCCAAACGAGGAATTAAGCAAACTCCCATTAAAATAACAAATCTGCATAGATAATAGGGGCAATATTTACATTAATTAAATGTATATTTTTCATACAAAGTTTTGACATTAAATTTTCTTTATAGAAAAGCAAATTCATATGTTAGGACCCAATATTTATGACGAGAAATTATGAAATCACGGCTTCGAAACAAAAAAACCTCCCTAATAGTAAATACGGGGAGATATTCTCGACTTCCTTCCAGCTGTCGACATCTGTCGATTCGGGGCTTGAAACAGGTACGAATCGTTCGTTTATTCGTTGCTTATTTCAAGATCTAATCTGGTAGAATATCGCCTAGTTTTAAACGCATATTACTATGCAAAATGGTAACCGAAGGAAGGCGTATATCAGTGATAAAGATTCACGACATCGCATTGAAAAGTTAAGAAAAAGTCATTTACTCCTCGAAGACATCATGCAGGAGATTTAAGATATTAAAACGTTTCAAGATCTTGAGAGAAAATAGTGCTGATAATGAGCCAATACAAAACAACATTACAAAATATATATTTCTCTGAGGATTTTCTTAAATATTTTTACTCTCAGTAAATTTTTATAGTAGTACTAGCACTACAACTATCCACATTATATTGATGATAATGGGGGGGGGGGGGGGGAGGGCTGAAACCTCACGTTTTGCTATGCGACTCGCGGTCGGCGATAAGTTTAGTAGTTTTGCCCCCTAAACCAGTAAATGCCCCTAAAGATGAATAATTTGGCACCTCCTAAATCAGTAAACGAAAAATTATGTTTAATAATTATATAAATCAGTATTTTAATTTGCACTATAAGCAAGGTATTAAATGTGTTATGGGCACTGTCATAGACTGTAGGTATGTCGTCGATTATCATCTGTAATCCTCGTATTGGTAATCATAGTCTCTAAAACGTAGTCGTTTTTTTCACTACTCTCTTATAATAAATTAAAAGTAAAAAAGGATTTTTAAAGAAAAACCTTTACTTTCCACCAGGCAGCTCCAGTGGCAATATTTCGGCTCCATCTTCAGACCCTCGTCATCGTGTCTAATAGAAGTACTCATTACAACAAAACAAACGAGCCCAAACTCGACTATCTTAGCACTTTCCATCAAGGAGTTCCAGTAACAATCTCCCAGCTCCATCTTCAGGCTCTCGTCATTATGTGTAATGGAAAGTACTCAAAAAAACAAAACAAACGAGCCCAAACTCGACTATCTTAGTACGTTCCATTGAGGAGTTCCAGTGGCAATCCCGGCTCCATATTCAGACCCTCGTCATCACGTGTAATGGAAAGTACTCATGATAACAAAACATACTGGCCCAAATTCGACTGTCCTACAATTTGCCATTAGGGATTCCAGTCCTTTCATCCCGGCTCTATTATCAAATCAGCTTGATGGTACCATAGTATAGCATTGTTACCGAACTTACATAGGTATGCCAAATTTCAGCTCAATTGGATACCAGCAAGTGGTTGGTTTGCAATTTTTTAAACGGATAACTCACATACGAATATTGTTAGTTAACCCCTTGTAATAACGCTTGTAATAATAATAATCTAAACTAGATAACAAATAAGTACAGTTTATAAGAATACCAATAACATTGTTACAGAATATGTACGTAATTTGCGAGTTCGAGCAATAAGTCACATAAGACGTGAATCACCTTACCGTGAACAACTGGTGTCGTAATCGCAAAGAGCATATTACTCATATGCTCAACCAAAATGCGCCTTCTCACTTGATCAAACTAACTAATGGCCACGAAAATCGTTATGGAAGACCGCTCAACGAAAAACTCGATAAATCGTGTTTTATTTGGCAACACAATCACCCCGAAAATCATTGAAATTATGCAAATCATGTCGCGCTATCTGATAGCCTTTTCCGAAAAGGATTGTTTTAATTGGAGATTATTCGCCTGGCGGCTGTGAGCTCTCAATTCTCAACCTTCGCAATGCGCCATTGTTCTCCACACTTTCTCACATCTTTAGTAACACACATATTCTCCTCTTTGTATTTTAAAATGTGCAAAGCCTTTGTACAGCGAACCGTCATTTTAAAACCGCGAACAAAGCAGCGACAATAAGCTTTCAGTGATTAAAAGTCATCTTGCGGACATAAATCTTTCTCGGACGCCATTTTCCCACGAGCAAGTATAACCAGTGACTTTTTTATTTATTTTTCTAATTTGCATTTTTAAATAATAACCAAACTGCTATCGGTCAGTAATTAGTATTTATCGAGATAGTCCGAATTAAGTCGTCAGTGAAATGCACGAAAGGTGACAGGAAACATACAAACAAAAAGGTATACCCTAAAGAGAATAAAAATTCTTTAGGAATGCAGACTACTTTAAACTGTACCATTAATATCGAATTAATGCGGTATTAAAATCCACCCAATGGCATCAATAATTTCATGATCTCACGCTGCTGCTTTCTGCTTTTGTGTTTTATTTTTATGACGTCACAGGACGTCGGTAGCGTCGAATATGTATTCCTAGTCGTTTACGCTCGCTTCGAAAAATAATTTAAAAAATACGAGTGTCTCTGACATGTGTTGTAATTATGTTATTGCGGCGATGTGGCTTCTCACATTGAATCCTATAATTAGTTGCTGTATATCTATGGCACTAGTTTTGTGAGAAAAAAGATGCTAAGTGGTAATATAAATACTGTCAAATAAGTTCATATGCAACTATGCATCCAAATGATAAAAAAATGTGATCTCACTCTATTTGCCCAAGTGGCTTTTAAAAGTCCTATACATTAGATGACATAATGTGGAAGTCCAAAAATAGAGCGGAAATGAGCCTTTTCGCTATATTTTTGTACTTAGACATTATTTCAAGTCATGTGTATAGCGAATGGCGATTCCGAAAAACCGCGTCATGTCTTTCGAAAATCTAGGTCATGCTGACTTTTGTTTTATCAGGATCCAGCCCAAACTACTTCCTGAGCTGCAGGCGGGATACAAAGAATATTTTTTGGACGTAATGAGGCGACTGCGAGGAAACGTTCGCCCGCAAAGGGCAATTTTCTGTAACAATTTTTTGATATTGTACCATGAGAATGCGTTATCCAACAAATCGACACGAATATTTGACCAAAAACTCAATGAATGTCTTCGACTAAGCACCAGATATGATCCCGTGTGATTTTTACGGGTTTGTCAAACGAATATTATCATTTTGTAGAAGACGTTTTAAGTCGATTGAAGCCATAAAACATGATTCGCAGAGGGACCTCAAGGCCATATTTGAAAATGTCTATAAAAAGTGTTTTGACAAGTAGATATCGTTAGCGAAGGTGTGTCGCATCAAATGGGGAATATTTTAAAGGCGACAAAGCAAATTTGTATGCTTAAGTCAATATGTTTTATTTTATTGATCGATTCCCGGTATTTATTTGACAGAGCAGTATTTCACAAATTGGCGGCCGTCCACATATTACGTAATCACGTTTTTGGGATTTTGGAACCCTCCCCCCCCCCCTCCTCCATGTCAATAGACGTAATCAGCAGCCTGACCCCCCCCCCCCCTCCCCCCAAATATTACGTAATCAACCGACTTTGCGGAAAATATGAAGAATCGTGAACCCAGCGTTTGTAATTGATTGAAGAGGGTAAGTGGACAAAAACATTTTAGAATGCTTTTAAAAATGTACTTGAAAAAAATGTACCGCCGGTGAGCAACCGGTCCCGAGAGGAGTGAAAACGCTTTGGCATATGTACTGAGAAACTCCATGTGTAAAACCGCCATAGTTGATGAGACACACAAACACTAATCTTTCAAAGATCCAGTTGGAGCGTGCAGCGGCGCGCCTGCCGTGCCGCGCCGCCGCGACGCAGAGCGGCCACCGGCTTACCAGCGCGCGCAGGAAGAGGCCCGGGCCACTCAATCGCAGACGATCGCGTGGACATCATCAAGCACATCGCGCCAAGGGGTATTTTCGGTTCGGGACTGCGCTATTTCCCTGCAGGTTTAGACAAAAAAAAATGTCATAGGTACGGTGACCAATGTTGATACGTAATCAGGACGACCCCCCCCCCCCACGCAATCAAACGTAAGCCTCAGCTCCAACCCCCCCTCCCTCCCCTCGGTTATTACGTAATATGTGGACGGCCCCTTTGCAGATACAATGAGTATACACAAGTTAATTAAGTGAAATTTAGGTGTTCGTTATGATTATAATAATATTTCGCTACTTCGCTAAGGCCACCTGTCGGTTGAATTATTATTCCAACAGATGTTCGGTTGAATTCCACAACAAAGAACTCGCCTCTTAATTTGGCACATGTGAATCAGTTCTCACGCACCTTCCACATTCGTCACTCACCGAAATGCACGTGAGGCCGCCACACATTTACAGGCGAAAAGAGGTGCACACTGAGCAGAGAGAAGCTCCGGGTCAGGTATGAGGTGTACCCACATAAAATGCACCTTTCGCATTCTTTTGTGTTGCTGGTTTCCGAGAGGCTATTGTCAAAGAAGTAAATTCTAATAATGAGCTTACCGTGGTAAGTGTGCAAACTCTTATATTCATGGGATTATATATCCCACCCTCAAATCAATGATAACAAACTTTTTTTAAACATTAGATTAGATTGGATTTAATGGTACCACCTCAGGCAGCAGTTACTCTGACTCGATCCACCGGTATTACCGGGGGGGGGGGGGGTACATTATAATATGTAGGATATAAACACCTGCTCCATGAATGGTGGCGATATAAAATATTCGACCGGTATTGAACAACTTAAGCCAATTATGGAAATAATATTAATAATTTATTTAATAAATAATGTTGGCATATACAAAACGATAATATTGGTGGAGAACGCGCTCAGTTAAAAACTAATATTCAGAGTATATTATGCTATTGAAAATTCTAATTCTTTATTTTACAAAAAATGATAATATCAGTTACAAATAAATTAAACCTAACCTAACTGGATCGCACGAGACGTCCGCACTAAGGTAAGCTCAGATTCGTATAATTAAGTACTGCCTAATGCTAAATAAAAAAATGATACGCTGAAGAATGCCGTGAAAAATAAACTCAAGTAAACTAAAATTTTAGTAAAAAATAAAATTTCAAATAATCTCAAAAGGTATGTGATAATAATAATATAAAGAACAAAAAGCATGCCAATCATAAATATATGGTAGGTGAATAATAATATTATGTTAGGAATGGTAAGTTAGCTAGGAATAAAGCAAATTAGTTTTTCGGTTTCTTTCCTTCCCTGGGTGATCAAGCAGTGGGTTAGTCTTTTTTTGTTTATATTTATTTTTATATTTATACCTTGAGTATAAATGTCGGGTATATCCTTAGTTTTATTGAACAACGACGGTGCCAAGTATAGAAAATGTAAATTATAGAAAATACATAATGGGCTCGATTGCATTACTTCGTGAAGGGCAATACGTTAGAGTGGAATGTGAAATGAACTATTGTCACTTTTCCGCATTAAAACTACCCATCGAAGATAAAGCATCTGAATCTAAAGCCGGATCTCTTGCGAGTGTTTTCTCGGATCAATACACAAAAACTTCGAAACAAAGGGGCGTGGCCATACACATTTGTCTATGCAAAGACAATGTTTTTGTCTTCCGTGGCATTTGGAAAACATTCCGCGTGCGGGTGAGCGGGGAGCGCTTGTTTCATTTTCAACCGCTGCGCGAATGCGTAAAACTGTCACTCGGCATGGTTCTTTAGGTTATATTGCCTTGTGATCACTTTGTGATATCAAATCGACCAATGTCAATCTATGATTCGAGTTTTTTTTTCTCCCCGATATTACGTCTATAATTGCTAAAAGTAAAAGTACGTCTTCCTCGTCGAAACTCATTTTGACATCTACACAAAATGTTTGTTTGAACATGAAACATTTCTATTCGCAGAAGACATTTTGTGTATGAAAACAATTGTTTTTGTGTAATGTTTTTTGTGTATTGTTTCGAAAAAACACGCGCAGGAGACCCGGCTTTAGACCGCACGAAACGTCTCTAAACTTATTCGGACGGCTGTAAGTTCGAAAGGTAGGTTTGATGCGGAAAAAAATCGACGATCGTTCATTTCATATTCCGCTCCAACGTATTAATCTTTCTCGTTCGCTTGAACTAATTTCAGTTTTAGTTCACGAAAAAACGCAATCTGGCTTAGACTTTTGGAATTATATTAATGGAAGAATTATACTATTGGAAGTATATATATATATATATATACACTACTCATACCCTATTGGAATGGTTGGGTGTGTGTAGTGGATACTAGGATGTGTGTAGTGGATAGAGGTGTATATTGGATAGAGTTCAGCGGATGCTAGGGGGATGCAAAATTTGAATTATAATATTATTTATGAATAGGAGATAATTTATTCGATACATCTTTTTTGATATCACTGTTTTGATTTGATTGCTTAGTCTATTCCACAGGGCTTCACCTGCTTAGGAGAAACTGCCTTTGCACACAAATGATTTACGCATGGGTATTGAAGCCAAGCGAGGTGAAGTTGCCTGCGGTGGGTCTTATTAAGGATGGTTAATTTATAGAGAAACTGAGAAACTTGTTTTCTAGATGGAATATAGAAGCAAATCTTGGCGCAGGCAGTCCTCTGAAACCTATTTTAGTCCGATCTGTGCAAGAACGGTTCATATTTTTATACCATGTATTAAACTAAACACAGCAAGGCAAGACACAAAATACTCAGGGCCATATTACTTTAACAGGCTACCAGAAAGTTTAAAAACTATTCAAGTGGAAAGCTTATTCAAAAAGTTACTTAAAGAATTCTTATTAGACAAAGCTTTTTACTCGATCGATGAGTTTGTTAATTTTAAATAATTTTTCAAATTTTTTGGTCATTTTTTGTTGACAATTTTAAGTAGTATTTTTTAATTATTCTGACTTTTTCTGATTTTAATTTCTTGATTATTTTTATCAATTATTTTAATTTGTGGTTTTAGTAAATAAATCTTAAAAATGATTTGGATGCCCTAAAAGCAATAAAGAAGTAACTGTATGTACGTGGTGATAAATTTAAATATTGTAAAAACGAACTAATATACTGTATTAATTACTGAACTAATATACTAAAAGCAATAAAGAAGTAACTGTATGTACGTGGTGATAAATTTAAATATTGTAAAAACGAACTAATATACTGTAATTTAAATGTACCTAAATATTAAGTTTCTACAATCTGTTAAGATTTTTTGGAAATAAATTGAAATTGAAATTGAAATATCACTCCGAAAAATTTCCGAAAGCAGTCACCGTAATCAAAAACATGTAAAATGAGGGTGATTATTAGGAGAACCCTCGTGTATGGATATAGTCACTGATTCTATACAGAGATTCCAGAGGAGAGAAGCGATACTGATAGCGTCATTGGCTTCAATACCACTTTATTCTAAATCTTAGGGGCTCTCTAGACGATCAAGCATGCTTATCAAGCATCGCGTCGGGGGCTGGGAGGGGTATTAAACCGCAGGATATATGCAAATATATTTTTTTATATTTACAAAAAATGCCTAATCTTGTAGCTGTAACCAGGGAGTCAGATTAATTTGAAGTAATTGATTGAGGAATGACCTGATTCCCTGGTATAAACTACAAAATTAGGCAGTTTTGGTAAATATTTAAAAAATATATTTGCATATTTCCTGCGGTTTACGATCCCTTCCCAGCCCGCGACGCGATGCTTGATCGTCTAGAGAGCCCCTTAGATTATGTGGCCTTGCTTTTGCCTGTCATTGCTAGTTATACAGTAGTTTTCCATCATTTGCCTCAATTATTATTGCGATTGAATATAGCTACTTGGGGATTCTTGTTATTAAACTTTTTTTTTAAATACATATAAAATAAGTATGTAAAACAGAAGAAAATGCTATATAAACAGTATGAGCCACTAGGTAAATTAATACTTACATTAATACAGAAGATATTTAATCAATTTACTTTTTTTTCAATATTTTAAAAATGAATATTATACTTACTGAAATAGATTACAAAGTTGTTTGTAATGGCACTAATTTACCAATGAATAGTTGTAATAATAATATGTAATTAAAAGAACAGAATTATTTATCTTTCGGAAATTTATCTGGAATACGGTGTATCCTAGATACGATATCTGATATAAAGATATATAGCACGTATAGAGATACTAGATACGCTATCGCTAATAAGGCTAAAACAAAAATCTCTAAGACGATCGCCTATATTCAATGGAAAACGTTATTCTAAGGACTAACTGATTTCTGGAAATTGTTGTTTATCAAATAATAATTGTTGTCGCATGTCTAATATATCGATGACACTCAATGATTCATTTTCATTCATTACTGGATAAATTAAAAGATGGCTACACGCATTGATGGCACTCCTCTGGACCATTAGCTCTCACAGTTATTTAATAATAGTGTCTGTTTTTTTTTAATTTTTTTGTTTATTGATTGTTGCTCACTTCTGAGAGCAACACTTTCTCACACCAATTTATTTTTTTTTGTAATAGGTTACATGTCTCTAATATTTACGTCTTCCTTTCTTAATTCTCTTCGTCTAGTCTCTATTCTCTTCGTCTTCCTTTCTCAATACAACGAAAGTCGTCAATCTAATTTCATAATCCGTGTTTTTTTGCTGACGTCATGAAGTCTCGTACCGCGATGCGACAATAATAACCCGCGACTTTTGCGCCACGAGAAAGCCGATGGCGATGGGAAAAATTGTGCCATAAAAGATGTTGCATACGATCCGGGAGCGCATCTCTATCGTTTTGGAAAAAAGTCGTGTGGGAACGGGCGGCAGCCGCAGCACGCGGCTGCCACTGGAGCCCAAGAGGGGAGATGCGTACGTAACTCGATATTCACTCGATGGATGGCAGGGCTGGTGATGATAATGATGATGATGATTTAATAAATAGCTAGTAAGGACCAATACCAAGAGGATAATATTATATTATTAAAAATAAAACCGATCAATCACATGAAAAGCGTTACAAAAAAAAAACAAAGAAAGTACAAAAAATATATTAAAATACGTTTTATGTATTTTAAGATGAAGAGACAGACAACTTTCTTTCCAAATCGGCTCTAAATACCAACCAATGTGTATAATGATATACTGATATTATGGCTCAAATTAAGTTATTATAATTATAATTATTTAAGTTTAACGATATACTAATACTAAGTTCAACCTCGATTAAGCTCATTTAAATACACTCTATTATATGGAAGTTCCTACATAACCTCATTCGCACACTAATTAACGAAGTTGAATTCCGGAATGCTTCTAACAAGAGTATTGTTACGAGATGAAAAATACAGTGATAGTATTGATTTGTGTGCATATTCGTATTTGTCAGCATATCAAATCACACTTCCAAATATTAAAAATACAGGCTCGGAATTCAATTTGTTCTTATATGATAAACAAAACTGTTGGTGGCTGTATTCTATACTAGCGAAATGCAATGCTATGGACATTAATTTTAATTGTGTCAATATTCGACATGATTAATAAACTACACTTCTTGCTAATTTCCACCTATCTAATTGATCATCATCACCATCACCAATCTCGGAATTTTCAAGTTCATATAGCAGATTTTTATGTACCTATACATATTAAGTCAATTCATTAAATTTTAACGATATATTCAATTACACCAACAATCGCCATAACGAGACTACTCAATAATTAAGTCGATTCAACAATCATTAACCATACCAGTTCTCGCATTGGAATTTAAGTAGGTAATTGTGACGCGTCGACAGCCCTGCTTGACATTATATTATAACAAGAGGAATAGAGGCCTCCGATGCGCCGAAGACACACGATCATAACCGAATAGGTACGAAGTGAAGTGGATTAAATTATAGGTTGCTAAAGAGGTCTCTTCTGTTTTCATATATTCATAGATTTCTGTGGTCTTTATTGCTATCTATAAATATATTGACTAAAGCAATTGTTAGTAAATAATTTGACCATTCATGGCTGAAAAATTAGCTTATTGTCGATATTTTGCCAAAATTAAATAAACTGAATTTGGGACTTTAGTCCAGGGTACAAGCATATGCACTAAGTAGGAGAAAGTGCAATAAAACAATCGTTGCTTGGCGTATGCAAATCTGATGAGTTTCAAAATCTAAATCTTTTTTGGATACAACTTTTCCATCATTGATTGAAGGTATAAAATCGGCCAAAAGATGACACTTGCAAAATCTATCGAAAGAGATAAACAACTATTTTCCAGAAATATATTCGCCATGGAACTGAATCCCTGGAACTCTTTCATGGAACCTTTTCGCTGACTATTCCTTCGACCATCTACACATTTCTGAGCAAAAGGAAGTTATAGACATCTCATGCACAAGTAGACTAAGAGTTGTTGTAGCAGATAAATCCATAGTTAATTTTTGGGCTGACCTAAAGGACGTTTATTACTTTAGCAAAGCAGCATTAAAAAATAATACCATTTTCACGACGTACCGTTGTCAGAGTGGATTTTTGGCAATAACAAACATAAAAACCGAACATCGTCTCCGACTTCAAGACGAAGAGTCAACCTGACTAAATGTAATATAATTAAAAATACGTGCACATTTGTTGTATGTATTAAACAACATAATACATGACGTGCACATTTGGCATATTACGAGAAACAACATACATAATATATAATTAAATTAACAGCATAAAAGTGAATTTGGTAATTATTAATTTTATTATGGAATAATAATTATTATAAATGTACATTTATAATTATTATAAATGACGGAAAAATAATAATTACAATAATTGAGATTAGGATTGTATAGTTAATAAATGATAAAAACTAATTCATTTGTTTTATTTATCACTGCAAGGGATATACGTGTGTAGGTTCTTTTTCAAATGACTACTCAGGAAAAACTAATTGGGAATCACGGCCCTATATAATCATATTATGTTCTAATACTCTATAACCAAGAGCATATTACACAAGTCGCATTTAAGTACTTTACTACTGCTTATACTTGCTAATAAACACAAATATTTTCAGTGTACTTTTATTATCTTTTTTTTTCAACCCTCCGCCATCTCGAAATGTCCCAATTTTGATAAACAAAATATGGCGAGCAAGACCTTTTATTAGTTACATTTGTTATTTTGTGCAATGTTTACCCTCTTCCCATCAACATTTTGAAATTCATAGATTTCTGTGGCATTTAATACTATATAAGGCAAAGTGGGCGATGGGTAGCCATTTCATTTGTCACTTTGTGCAGAGATGTTCTCTTTAGATCCGTGTCTTCCTGCTGATATACACAACGGGTCGTATGTCGTTTGCAAGCCCTTTTCATGGCGGTCCTTCTTATTGCTTAAAATGGAATGACCGCCATGAAAAGGGCTTTCAAACAACATGTTACTCGTAACATTTCGTTGTATGCTATTAGTTTCTTATAAATTTTAGTCTTATCTTTTACCAGTAGGTTTTTTCCTATTATTTCATGATTTATCGTTATCGTAGTTGCATGCCAAGTTTTTAATGCGGCATAGTTTTTAACTTTTGTAAATTCCCTGTCAGCTTCGCAATAAAATTTGCCTCAAAACCTCTCCAGCTTTCTCTTCATTGAGTAACTTGCATACTTTCTTAATTTTGGCTTGTTTTTAGGTGTTTTGGTTATAATGGCAAAGCATAGGTTAATTGAAAATTAATAAACCTATTCATATAAACCCAATACAAATTCAAATTTAGTTCCATTTCTCCCGCGATTACGATAATAATCAAGCTGTAAACAAAGCTTCGATGGTTATGCCAACGCTACGTAATCTTCCCTATTCACATGTAATGACGATGTAATGCGAAAAAAATCGTTGCCTGCTCGCGAAGACCTATTGCACAAGACTGATGCGTTTACACTCACTCCAAACAATACAATACACTTATGAACCAATAACGAGTTATCTCAAACACAACATATAATAGAAAACAAATCAGTAACGGTATCACTGACTGATAGTTGGACTGGATAATGACGATCGATAGATGATCGTAAATAAAGAAGTGACGAGGTCGGTCGTAACTCATCGAAAAGAAATGTTCATTTTAATCACAAGAATAGAACAAGAATTAGGAAAGAACGTGGATCTATTTTAAAAATACAAGAATAGGTGACCGCCGCCATATGTGTCTTCGACCATAGAATTAGCGTTTTTCAAAACAAGAAACTTTAATGCAATCATTCAAAGGCGGACTTATCACCATGTGCACATATATTACAGTTAACAAACAGATATGATGGGAACAATTGTCGGGTAGCATAGAAAGAGCATTCTATGACCAAATGAAACCTAACTAAACTAATTATAATTAAACTAAACAATATTAAAACTGATGAAAAATATAATATATAACTTCGCAATATTACAGAATAGATAGGAAAAAAGTAGATGATAAGATAGGCGAAGAAAGTGTCATTATAGGAACAAGTAAAACGTTTTTACGTTGAAGGTGGCTAGCGTCCTGGCACTTGTAATATTTGAAGACAGCTGGTTCCACAGTCGAACTGCATGACCAGAGAAACAAAGTATTTTGAAGTACGATATAAAGGGTATTGTTATGACTTGAGCGGAGTGGGAGACCATGAATTCCTGGTAGGTTGAACTCCTTCTGGAGATAGAGGAGTTCCGTAGGATTATTGAGAAAGTTAAATAGCTGTGCTATAATGTGCATATTTTTCCGGATCCAAGGCAATTGAAGACGTTTTCTTTATTCCGACACATGGTCGTATTTGCCGAGGTTAAAAGTACAATGAATACATCATTCTGTAACCGTTCTATCGAGGAGTGATTCATTAACATCAAGATACGCTACGTCCGCGTAGTATATAATTGGAAGTAGACGAAGCGTTTGGGCAATGGTCTGATTAACTTTTACTGGCAGGAACCGTTGCAACCATCGAAGGCCATGAAAGCCATTGAAGATTTGTTTGCTGATTTTGTTGGTTGGGGCCCGCCATGAAAAAGCATGATCGAAGGGTAATCCTAAATTTTTACGACTCTTGAATTCTTGATGACATTGTTGTCGATTGGAACCTGGGGCAAAGAAGATACATAGTTCAATCGTGAACAACAACTGCTAACGAGTTGATTAGGTTTTGACATGGGTTTTGGTCTGATTGGAGATGTGGTTCGGATTCAGAAGTCCAGAAGTTCAGAAGTACCAAAAGAGTAGCGGAATATTTTTTTGTTTTCCGTTATTTGCTTTGTAATCTTCTACTTAGAACTTTAAAAAACAGTTATTATTGCCATTTTACGTCTGCTACATAGGACGATGCCTCAACGCATTATACTTTCTTCTATAGTACAGTTTGAACTATAATTTATTTTTTATTTGTTATTATTATAAAAAACCATTGCAATTGCGAAAATTTATACCCGACCTCTTACTGGTTGAATATTCTGTAAAGCTGTGAATTTTCCGAATAAAATAAAATAAAATAAAACGAAGGACATCGGCAACCTATTAAATTTTTGCTTCGCGGATTGATTTGGACGAACATCGAAAAACAACGAGTTTTGAGATCATCTTGGACTCTTAGAAAAGTCTCATATATAATTTCGAGTATTAAGGAGGACTTTTCTTGACGAGGTTGTTTATGAGACGGACTTATTGTGAGACATCTCTTATCATTCTATAGTACATCAAAATCTGTCCCACCTTAGACTCTTATTGAATCGCAAGATTTTGAGTACTTATTTTCGTAGATGAATTCAGACCTTATGGTGATAATGTCTTACTGGTTGAATATTCTGTAAAGCTGTAAATTTTTCGAATAAAATAAAATAAAATAAAACGAAGGACATCATTCCAGCGACCAGTTAATCAATTTTTACTTCGCGGATTGATTTGGAAAGGTAGGATTTTTAGTATAACTCATATCGAAATTTCGCCTCCTAGGGTTTACACCCTACAACCTAAAATCTTTATTTTCCATAGACCAGAGGACTTCACGATTCTGGCTATTCTGGACTCAATCTCTACCACTTGTTTTTATCTTGGAGGATCTGCGTTTTCTTCGTTTTATTCAACACGCTTTATCGGACGAATGTATTTTTTTTTATACAGCATTTATCAATCAGTCGCTTTGTAGGCACACGCCAGTAAAACCTACAGAAATTTCCGGTCGTAGTATATACCAAACATTTATTAGCTACACTATCGTTTATATAATTCGTTCTACCAAATTATACGACATGAGCTCCACTATATTAATCAATTTCATACTGCACACGGCCATACAATTCGAAATTCTAAAATACGATTCTGTACAATTTATCACACGCAGGTGTGTTGTTGCGTTTGAAAGCAGTGAATAGAGAATGCGGAAAATGGCAAATATCAAGAATAATAACAACAGTGCACAGTTTCCATTCAACAAAGCGATATAAAATTCCCCTATACGTAACTCATTAGCGACATTCCGATTCCACTTCCAAATGGGTGGATTGTTCAGCGGAAATGCAGTCAAATATCATAAAAAGGTTAATCGCATAATGCTGTTGCAACTTTGCTGGCAGGCGGATCAACGCATCTTAGAGAAGTCGACATATCAGAAAAACTGCAGTTGTCGGCAGCAATGCGGAGCACCAATCGATGACCGTATAGTACCTGATTTTTTACACGACTGCCCAACAAAAAAGGAATGCAATGTGTTTAGGGTTCATCTATTTATGTTTTCCGTTTCTTTATTCCACCATAACTTCTAAACGCTTGAACCAATTTAGAAGCATGTGGTATTGTTAGAATCTTTATATCCTCCCGAGTGTCATTTGGGGTACCTTAAATCTCCAAATATCAAGTAGGTAGTTGTCTAAATGTACAAATGTCAATAAATTAACATAAATACAACTATATCGTGTTTAGTGTCAAATGAAAGGTCTGATTGAGGACATTCCAAAAATATACATGTATCTATATGGATAAATACATAAATCACAAATATTTCATGAAAAACCGTAAAATAATTATAAATACAATAGTTCACTTTCTGTAGCGGCAGTCGTGTTTTTTATTCATTTTCATATACATAATTACTTTTTACAGGGTTTATGCCAAACTGTCCTTCTACTGCCTATTGCTGCGGACGTGCCCGGTATCGCAGGGTGTTATAACGACTGCTGTCATCATATCACCCTGAAATTAGTCGCAAAGATTTTGACGAAGACGATCTAATTATCCAATTGCGCCACAAGCCCGGTAAAGCCCAAACTCCAAACCGCGAGGCCCTCATCTGAAGACTCAGTGGGGCCCCTCGTACGCCTACCAGATTTGGACAGATTCCTCCATCCACTAGTCTGGTTTTAGGTCAAAACTCTACCTGATGTTAGGTGTAGAGTTCGGAAGTTGGCCGGAATCTACCGCTAGATTCCGCGGTAGATTCCGGCTAACTATCGGAATCTACCGTTAAAAGCTAATCTTGGTTAGCGGTAGTTGGCCAACGGGTCGTTTGTAAAGATATGTGATATCAGGTCAACATTCACCCCCGCTGTCTAAGGAAACCATTTGTTCCCAGACCTTTTTTTTCAGACTTATTTTTCCGCTTCCCCGCTTATTTTTCCAGTTGAACACATGCATAACCACTCTACTGTTGGATATAGGCATCTCGCAAGTCTAGACAGTTTCTCGCCCGGCCTCCGACTTTCTCATGCATCTACATATAAACACAAACATCGCCTGTAACCATTGTAAGGATCCTGGTTCGATTCCCGGTTTGGTCACCATTTCCCGTTGGCTTAATATTAACGGAATTGCGTTTGAATTATGTTGATCGAATGCAATAATGAGCCATAGATCATCATATATATTACGCGCAAACTAAAGCTATATACATACTTTATAGTAAAAGGTGTAGGAGGCTGGTTGTAAACAAAATTTTGAGATTTTGAAAGAACAGATGGTCGCAAGATAATAAACTACCCATTGCGAAAATTTACAATAAAGAGACACAATAAAGAGACATACAACCTACATTTCTGGTAGAAGACACATGATAATATACAGTAGTCTTCAAATATTGCGTTAGGTTACATTTCAACGTGTAGCGAAATTTCCGAACGCTGCTCCAGCAGTCATGGACCAGTAGTATACAATTGGGCGGTGACGACTAAAACGGGCGAACCCGTCCCCCCAGGCTGGTATAACGATATGTGATCGTTCTTCCAGCCGTGGGATGAGCGTAGAGAACTTAGACAATGACAATCCACTATCTAGCTTCGTCAACTAACCCGCGAGAGACCAACTCTTACCGCCCGGGTAATTAAACGCGGCACCGGGTAATTAAACGCGGGCAGACCAAGCGCCCTCGCTACCAATTATGGCCGGATTTCTCCGGCCTCCCGGCTGGTTGCAGGTTCGAGGTCGCTTGCGCGGTCCTCTATCTAATGTCAGCGGCGATTCAGTTCGAATGGCGAATGGACCATGGCGTCCTGTGCTCATCTTTCACTCAGGATCGGGTGCCCAAGTGGTCGATTCCAGTGCAACTGTCATTAGGTAAACAGCCGTCCCTGCTCTATAGGAAACAAAGCCGCTTCCAGATCCCAGGTTATCAGTCGGAACGCACAGTCAAGTCGCAAACCGTCCAGGAGCACCCGAATGACGATTTCCAGGGGAATCGCACTTCTGCTCGGATGGAGGCTACCGGATAGGTGCTGACTCGTGTGTTTGACCGACCCTAACACATGGGTCATACCGGCCCAACTGCACGGGCCCATTAACTCCCACCAGTAGTGTACATGAGTTAAGAATCTGTCTTACGGAATGGATATATGTAGTCTTCAGAACTACATAAAGCCCTTTCAAAAGACGGCTTGTCCTCGTACTTGGCCACATTTTATTACATTTTTCATCTTAAATGGAAAGTTGGTCAATAAGTTTAGGCACGCGCGCCTACGCAATTGTAAACCCACACGCTTTACTTGCATTTAATCGAATGCTTAACAGGCGGCAAATGTGGCAAAATATACATACAACCTTCAAATACCAAAGCAGGTAATAAATTCACAAATCGACGAATGGCTATTAAGCTTTGTTCTGAGTAGAATATCTATGCATCATCCATAAAAGGCGTTTGCTTGTTGACTATTTGTTCTTATCTATGCAGTTACTATACGTACATGCTGTATCAGAAGGAATTTATTCTTGATATTAATATGAGTAATGACTATTTTTAACCGACTTCAGTAAAGGAGGAGGTTATGAATACGGTTGTATCTTTTTTTAAATGTTAGTTACCTCAGAACTCCGTCCTTTATGAACCGATTTAGACAATTCATTTTTTATTTGAAAGGATATACTTCCAGATTGGTCCCATTTTAAAATTATCAAAATCCTGTTCTGATGATAAGATCCACGAGGAATTGAGGGCAACTCCCCAAATATTATCTTATAAAGATGAAAATTTACATGTTGGTTCAGTTCCGATGACGATGCATATTTTATGTTAAGCATGACCTAATTCTACACCCGGTGTTGGCTCCCGACGAGGGGACTCCTCAACGGTCAACAGCACAGACACGAAATTTTGTATATGCATTCAACAGCCCGTTCAAAGTTTCACCAAAACAGAACTGAGGCACCCAGGGTTGGCTTTCAACAAGGGAACTCCTCAACGGTCAAAAGCACAGATACGAAATTTTTAATACGCATTTAATTATGATAGCCCGTTCTAAGTTTCACCATGACATGGCTGCTGCACTTATAAAAAAAATTGAATTCGATTTTTTTTTTTTTTATATTTTGTCTATTATTATGTAGATATTTCACAAAATGAAATAAAAAAAACAATAAACAAATTATTATTTTCTGTCTTAACCAATATTAACCGTGTAATTTAGTTCTCCGTCGAACGCAAGTACATTAGGACCTCGCTTATCTGTGGTGATAGGGACCGAGGGGACCTCAGATAATCGAAAACTTGGATATCACGAACTCTAAATTGTAAATTGAGGGGAAACATACGGCATAGTTTAAAATGAAAGGAAGCGTTTTCAATAAAGTTAAATAATACATATATTGCATATTTAAATGTATTAAGTTAAAAAAGTTATTGAATACATACATACTTTACATCTATATACATATATAAAAATGAATGTTTGTCTGTAGGTTTGTCTGAATGTTTGTCCTCTATGGACTACTAAACCGCTTGACCAATTTTGATGAAATTTTGAGGGAAACTTTAGATTAGTTTGGAGATGGTTCCTGTAAAGTTTGATGCCGATCGGACCAAAGGAAAAATTTTATTGTCCTCAATAAAACCAAAATTCTTCTTTTTTTTAAAGCGGCGAATTTGAATTTCGAATGCGACCGCGAAGACAGGAGTGAGTTCTTCTTTTTTTTATAGTCGAATGAATTTTGAATTTCGAATGCAACCGATTTGGCGTAGCAACGCGCGCAGGGTACAGCTATTAGTATAATTATAAAATTCAGTACTGCATAGTAAAATTGGAGCAGAGGGGTGACGTTGAGGGGTAAGAAAAATATGGTCTGGCTGTGGCCTTTTCGACCTCGGTTAACCCGAAACTCGGTTAATCGGGGCTCGGATAACTGCGGCTCTACTGTACCTGTATTTCGTTATTTTTTTGTGATATTATGTCAAATGTACATTATTTATTTTATTTCTATTAATCTGGACAATAATATCGTGTAGTTCATTTAAAGGGGCTCCCTCGCCGGAGCATTTGCCTGTAATGTAATGTTACAGATTCGGGCATTACATCAGTGAGGGAGGAGATTCGAGCATTACAGTGCGCAACCTGTAATGACACCTTTTTCCCAGAAATGTCCTGTATATATGTATATTTAAAAACCGGTTTCGTGCTTAGCTTATAATCTTGGAAATGCTGGTTTGTAGTTGTAGCTAAGTCAAGAATTATAATAACGATTACACACATGAAATACAAATCTATATATAATGGGTAGCTAGGCGTGTATCTTGACTAGGTACTACTTGTCTGTTTTTTGCTAGTCAGTCTGCGTTTTTTTACGTTGAATAAAAACGTTTTGGTTTGATTTATAGTTTTTACTGAACAAAGCCGGTAGGTAAGTAAAAACAATACTTCCAGCGCCGAATCACGCGAATCAATTGAAGGCACCGCATCGGATGGTAGAGTGCGCATCGTTTGTTTTATTTCTAGAAAGTTTCACGGGTGTCACTCGAAGCGGAACATGCAAATCAATCAGCGGAAACAAACCCTGACTAATGTGATCGGCGACAAAGAAATAATGGCTTCAATTCTACGATTGATGGATTCGGCAATGTATTTGTTTTTACTTTGAGGTCGTTTTTTTTATTGGTGTCAGTATCCGCAGTGTGACGCAGGCTTAAGATAGATTAGTAGATAAGACACCGAGCTGACCGACACGCTAAGTGGGAAATACCAATGGTGGCATTATTGTTCATTTATGTCGAGTTGTTTGAACAGTTGAACAGCTTGAACAGGAGACGGACACGCGCCGCTGTCCAGCGAGAGAGTGCGCGACATTCCATGTCAGCCGCGGGCGTACTACAGCAGCCACAAAGCAAACCCAATGAGGAAATTTGCACTGCCTCTACAAAAGCTACATAATATTATTTGAGACAACATAAATCTGAAAAATCGTCAGACTCGTAACAGATATTTACACCATTATACAGCGAATATTTTTTGCTGAAAAGATTCTCTTATTTTAATAAAATCGCATTATGGATAGACGATAAATACATAAACCACAAATATTACATTAAAAACCCTTAAAAAAGAATTTTAAATACAAGGGTTCACTTTTTTGTAACGGCAGTCGTGTTTTTTATTTATTTTTTTAATATATTTATTTGTCTATTGTAAAGTTCTGAGCAAGCCGAATTAAATTTGGCAGAGAGTCACTGGATTACGACCCTCGTGCAGACGTCATCGAGGATGACAGCGGAAAATGTTGAAGGCCTCATCTTGGAGAACTAATGGTTGAAGAAACAGTCGGACGGGATCCTAAATATCTTATTTGGTAAGCGTATCTTGCATGAAAATTAGGGCATGAATAGTTGCCGTTGGGTGACCAAAATGCTCATGGTCAAACAAGCACTAATGACTGGCGGTTGCGAACGAGCTTCTCGATAGATGCAACATATTTTCGAAAAATGCGAAGCATAGGTATCTAGGAGAGCAAACAGCAAAGTATGCAGTGGCAACGTTCGTAGCACGTACTGCCAAGTTCCAGGCGACTAGTCGATACTTAGGCCTCAAACTTTTCAATAAATTGCCCGAAAGATTAAAAGAAATTAAAAACATCGATATTTTCAAGAGATCCATCCGAGTCTATCTGCTTAAAATCAACATGTATGCCCATAACGACTTCTTAAAATATTTTGAAAATACATAGCATCGTATCTACCCATTTAATCTAATACATATTATTTACCGTTAATTGTTTTGTTGTAAACTGTTATCATATAGTCTATGTTTTTGTAAATTGGTAAGTTTAAAACTATATATTGTATATCATCTCTTGTCTAAATTGAGTAACTAATTTAAGATTAATTACTGTCATTCCTACACAATTGTATGGTTGTATTGGAAATAAATACCTTTTACTTTACTTTACTTTAACGACATAGAAATCGAGTGCCTCTTTCAAAAGCTATACCCAGTTCCAGCAAGGTTATGGTATGCTACGAAATTTTACTAAATGATTATTTGCCAAATACAACAGCGATCACGAATATTTATTATACTAATCTGCTTTAAAAAATACATAACGCCATCATTAAAAAAATACTTGCCTGTATTAGACGTGAAGTACCTACTTCTTATGCATAAAACTTTTTATGCAAGACTATTTTCTGTTTCTAAACATGAAGAAAGAGACTAAAAGCAAGCTAATTTCGTCGTATGAAGAACATACCGCCTTTTTCGAATACTTTTGATGGTAAGATCCAAACTGGTATTTCTATGGGATTGAAGCGTTGAAGAAACGATATGAAAAGTTTGTGATGTTCAGAAATAAAAACCATTTTCTTTCACTGTTCGGTCGAGAAGTTTTTTACATCTTCACGTAACGCAGATCTTCCATAAAGTATGCTTTCGCAAATCGAGAGTAAAACTCTATTGTTTAAATTCAAATTTCTAAACAGATCGTACGTCTTATAAATGGTCATTTGAACACAACAAAAACATAACTCGTCTCAACTCATTTACGCAGTAAATAGGCACTTAATTACTGTACGAGAAAAAGCTTGTAATAACGCAGATGAGTAGCATTTGTAAGTCGTAAATAAGTACGCAACTTATTGCGCTAGTTGCTCGTAGCACGCGAGTGCACTCATACGACTGCTTCTAATGGCCCAATGATGTTATTATTGGAAATAATAACGTAGAAAAATGTGTCATAGAATCTAGTTCGCGCTACAGGGAAATAAATGATAATAGGGTGTTTAAAATAATGCAACGTGTAATCGGATCTGTTCCGTTCCGAGTAAATGTGCAGTCGTTGTGTGTGAAATGGATTAAATGGAATATCCATTTGTGAATTGCTTGGCAAACATCCGCGACTCATGAGAAAAAAAATATCTTACCGTTGACGAAGAAGAAGCATCGTTCAACGACGTATAACTAGAGGATCTGCTGTGAAGAGATTCCGTCGCCGGGGCCATGGAGTGCGAAGATCCAGGTCCATTGGCACCGTTGACGCTGCAGAATGACGCAGTTGAAGATAAACTGACGCTGTCTGCGCGAGATCGATGCGGCGACACGGCCACGTGCTTCAGCATCGTGGTTTCTAACCTTAACAACAAAAGAAAGAAAACATGAAACAAAATTCTATTAAAAAACTCGATTTTACTCTAATAAAAGACTAAGAAAATTCCTCACTCAAATAACGCCTTTAGAATGAGAAAGATAATAATAGAAAAACTAGAAGGGTTAAACGTTTTAGACGAATAGCCTAAAACGATGTCATTTTCAACTCATTTAAGTTATTCAAGATACTGTAATAAGCCGATGATAATCTACTATAATTTCTTGGAAGCACATGGTCATCGGTAAAGCATTGGCTTGGATATCGTTTAACTTTTTCTTGTTTGATTATTATTTCATGGTATCGTTGGTTATTATTATCATTATTTTGATTAATATAAATTTAATTTAAATTTTCGGTTACGGTTGTATTTAGATATTATTTAGATATTTTAAATATTGATGAATAATAATTGTATCATTTCTGTTCATTAATTTAAATTGTAGGTTAATGGTTTATTTCCTTAGCTTAGATAGCGTTTACCTCTTTTTCTTTTTTAAATACTACAATATTTGGATCATTTCTCTTCATTAATATAAATCAAAGGTTATTGGTTTTATTCCTTAGCTTAGATAACGTTTAGCTTTTCTTCTTTAAATACTTCTACAAATACTACTAATATTTGGATCATTTCTCTTCATTAATTTAAATTGAGGTTATTTATTAGTTTATATCCTTAGCTTAGATAGTGACGATAAATAAATACCACCGGGATAGACGAGATAAATACCACCTCAAAACAGGCTTCGTCCTACTTAGGATGATCTCTGACCTTAGCGACTTTTAAGGGCAATCTGTCGCTTCTCCGATAGCAGTAGGTAGTGACATATTTAAAACTTAATATTTTAAATCACAACTTCTTCCACCCAGTTCTTGACCTACAGGAGTATAACCCGGAGGAAAACATCCATTATTCCCGATAACGATGGTGTTCGACTAAACGTAACAACTAATTCGCGCCACAACAAATAAATCTTCATTAAGCACCCGTAGAAGGCGATGACCTACATATTTATTTTCGGCAATTCTCCAGCAGTTCCACTTTGGTCTTCGGCCTCGGATGCCATTGAGCAATTTGCCCGATGAGCATCGATAGCAAAGCTCCTTGCAGTGCAGCTGCTCGACCTTTGTGATCGCTTAACTATTTAACGGAGTATTTTTTAATTGGTGGACTGCGATGACGTCACTCGGGAAGAAGTGAGACGGTAAAGCAAACGCCTCGGGCTGCAACTGCATACGGCTTGATTGGGCGCCATGATGGATCGTGACAAGAAATTATCATCTTTTAAACTTGACCAGCGATAAACTTGACTCTGTAATTAATAGGTTAAGGAGTGATGCTATTTTAATTGTACACGATGGGGTTGGGAAACCGATAATTCTAAACTAATAGGTATATACTTGTGGTACTTGAGGTAGTTGGAAAACTACGTCTAAACAGAGGATTTGAATAACTGGTAAACGCAAAAAGAAATATCCATGATATCTATGATACATATACATCTATGAATTGGAACAAGGTGATCTGGACGCTGAGCAAATGAAGGAAATAAAAAGCATTACTCTGCTCTGCTTCGCTTTTTAATTTTTAGCTCACTCTGACTATTCTCATATACTTAGCTTTCGTAGAGCAGGCGTTCCTATTCCATGCTATATCTCTGTACTGTTCATGTGAACTCCTATTTACTTATTTAAGTCTAGTCATTGACCAATATATGTCGTAGTAATGGTACGTGTCGTAGTAGGCTATCATCAATCCAAAACAATGGTATGTTTTATTATGTTAATATCTTTTATTTTAATTATGGATACAGTGGTTTGGCAGTAATTAATGTTTTGGTGAGACAGTGTCATAATTCAATTTTTTTACTTATTTTTACAAAAATATTTTGGGATATCAACTTGTCAATCGGCTGACGGGCCGAGGCCTGATGGGTTAATGATTTGTTATGCCAAATATTTTCGGTTACTTATTAAACCTCTGCCTCAGACATATTTTACTGATGATAATTCGACCACTACAATAATCTAAAGATGTTTAGGATCATCTTCGACTCTTGGATAATATTATAAGTTATTACCTCAAATATAAATAATTACGAGTGCGTATGTGCAAGTATGCATTTATGTGCTAGAGAGGACTTTTCCTTTGGCACATTTCTCAACTCATTCTATAGTACATCAAAATCGGTCTAACCTGAGACTCTTCTTGAATAGCAAGATTCTCCTGAGTAAGATTCTGAGTATTTATTTTCGTAGATATATTTATAAACTCTAGATATGTTAACAATAACAAATCCCGTTTCCTTCGATGGTAACTTATTGTGCACCAAGACAGGTGAAAGGACCCGTTGTTAGCCTTAGCTCATTGACCTTTTTAAGGAGATTAAATTTACAGAGATATGAATTGTATTGATTACCTGTGTACACTTGTTTCTCGATTTCGTTGATAGGTCTTTTGATTATACTGCAACAGATATTAAGGACGTCTACGGTGGCTTATTTTTGCAATTTTGAGGTATGATCATTCGTAAATCCTCAAATGAAACGTACAAGAATACACAGTTTCGGATAACCAGAACAACGAGTTACGGATAGCCAGAAATCGATCAAATATTTTCCATTACGGGCAAGGCTAAGCGTTGTACCATTGGGGAAATATTTCAAAATGTAAGCGATAACGAGATGAACGGACCGCGGCGATAAGTGAACGCGGTGAGCAAACAACAATTATCACGAAACTGGTTACGATAAGACCAGAAGCGTCGAAACGATCGTTCAATTAACTCTTTGACAAGTGTTAACGTGAGTATATCTTCGTCCCTACAAATAGGAGAGTCCCTTCGCGTGATAAGCGCACAGTGTGTAATCACAATATAATTCTAGGGCTGCCCTTTGCACCTCGTATTGATAGGAATCATTGTTGTTTGATATTGATCGTCGTTAAAAACATTCCAATGAAAACGAAATCGAATAATGTCTGTGTTTGTTGTTGTTTAATGAGTTGGATGCCTAACCGATAGCACTTTTCCGTCAAAATTTACCTCTTTTCAGATCCTTCCCGAGTGACGATTTTTAGGTTATGTGATCGTTTAAGGTACATTGTCGTGAACATTGATGTGTAAACGTTGAAACTTCGCTGTTTATGAAACTTGATATATAAACACATGCAAATAACAACCTTCCGAGAAGAAATAGTAATGACTCTTCGAAACCGGAAGAACTGAAACATTACTTAAAGTAACCTACAAAGAAAACTAACAGAAACCACGACGGATTTATCCATAAATGGCTGTTTTGCGATAGTTAAGCGAGAAAATGGTTCGAAGCTAATTAGCTCTTGTTGAATCCTTCAAAACCAGTGACAAAACAGTGAATTCTCCGCAAAAAAGGGGCAATTATTACCCAATCTTAATATTTTAAAGGGATCTGATAATATTGATTCAGTAAATAACAAGTCAATATATCAAAAGGAATAAAAAACACGACTGCCGTTACAAAAAGTGACCACTTTTTGTAACGGTTTACGGTTTTTTAATGAAATATTTGTGGTTTATGTATTTATCCATATGGATACATATATTTTCGGAATGTAGTCCATCAGATCTTTCATTTGACACTAAACACGATATATTAATGTATTGATATTTGGGGTTTATTACCATTTAGTCAACTATTTACTTGATATATTGATAGTTTATTTGCCCTCGGATGACACACGGGTTGACATAAGAAGAGCGGATTCTAAGAATACCACATACTTCTAAATCTGTTCGAGCGATTAGAAGTTATAATAGAATAAAGAAACGGATAACATACATAGATGATTCCTGAACACATATTACACTCCTTTTTTTGTTGTGCAGTCGTGTAAAAATACAAACTTTCTGGGAGTAACAATTGATGAAAGCAACATATTGATATTTTTTGCAATCTTCTGCAATCTGTGCTAATAGGAATATTCGGTTTGTAGCCGCCGAAAAGGCCTCCGCGAGTGTATATTACTCATACTCAATTCGAGGATCACTTACGGAATTTTACTGTGGGGAAATGCTTTGAAAGCCATCGTGTATTTGTTTTGCAAAAACAGGCACTCAGAATCATTTACAGACTTCAAAGAGACACACACTGTGGTCCGCTTTTAACGCAATCCAGGATACTGCCTACCAGTACTTAATTTATGCTAAACGAAATGTTGTAAATTATGAGCTTCACTTCATTGGCCATAGTCATAATTCCTGTCACAAGTACAACAATATATTGCCGAAAGTAAGGCTGACAAAAATATCAGCGCTTTTATACGAAAGTCTCAAGATTTTGATCAAGCTACTCCCTACAACGGAGCTTCAAGAAGCATCGTTAAAAAATCGCGTAAAGAGAAATATAGTTAAACCTACTTCGTTTAAGTTGACATATCTAGAGGACACTTTAAATATCTACGTCTAATGTTAGACTATTTTAAATGTATTTTTTATGTATCTGCTACTCAGACTCCTCATTATCGATTGATTGGCTGGTTGTTTTTTTTTGTGTTAGTGACTATTTCTTGGACCAATAATTTATTGGACATTTTTCGTGTTATATCACAATATTCTTAGACTATTGTGAAGTTGCGATTTTAGAGTACAACAATATGATTATAATTATTTGTCTTTAATTATCATGGAAATATAACTTCATTATGTGCCTTTTGACCACTAATATTGAATTAAAAATATTTAAATATTCAATTTAAATATTTTTAAATTAGACAGATATCTAGCTGAAATTCTTATATTGATAAAAGAAAAACAGCGATATTTTTTTTCTGACGTATCTTAATGTACCTACAATATACGTATCGATATATAAAACATGTTGAAATCTGAGAGGAATAAAATTATTATAAACTATGATTATGCATTAACGGATGCTTAGATAAATAGCAGAAACTATGATTAAAAAAAGCTGTCAAAATCTCCACAATTAGCGTCGTTTGTAAAAAAATATTCAGTGTTTCCTGTTTCACTAAACTACAAATAAAATTACTTCATTTATTATTTTGTATTGATATGCTTAATATGATATAGTGATCCCACCGATGATCACCTGATGACTAACAGGAAACTGTTATGTGCATCACCAGTGGGATCGTGAATTTTGGTACCCGTAATATGGGTTATAGCTGACACGCGGAAGTGAAATGATAATATTCAATGAAATGCCATTGTCTTAGCAGTGATAACCAAACATCAATCAAGCTTGTGGTTACATAACAATCCTTGTGGAACGCCGGGAGCCGACGCATGAGTCGAGATCGGCCCAGTATTTAATAATCAATTACTATGAATATACCGGCCGGACAAGACTTTCGATTGCATTACAGCGTTGCCGCAGAGATTAAAAGAACTTGAAAAGTGAATCAATTAGGTAAAAGCAGCGTCATTTAATAAGAGTAATTTGACTCGGTTAATAATTCCCGAGAGCTATATGACGAGACGTATCATTTAGTTAATATAGTGACGTACCCAACTTTCAATAAAGCACGTATATTTTAAATGTATCATGTATGTATCTTTCAACAAAATTTGTAACAATCATCATTCTCGCTACTGCATCCGCCAATTTTAAAAGTTAGATAATATAACATAAATCCTTACAGTAAGTTTCTTAATAACTATTCCGGTTGAAACATCTGTATCCAAAATTGCCCAAATATATCATCTTGATTCGCTCGAGGGTTTAATTAAAGAGTCGGAAGGCGATTATCCAACGATATCTATTAAATCTAGACCGTTATATCATATGTGAATGTGTTAATAGCATAGAATGTTGCTCTGGACCAGTAGCGAAATTAATATCGATCGGATTTATGAAGTGTGAAGCAGTAATCCGATACTTATAATTAGATCTACGAGTGTAGCACCTTCGCTTTCTCCGATATTAAAGTTTTCTATTTAACTTAGTCTTTCGTTTGCTGTTTGATGTTCTATCGGGAAATGGTCTCCAGTATACAAGGAAACATGGCCATTTATTTTCATAACAGAAGGTCGATACAATTACGATTATAGTCAACCGGTCTCTTTTGTTATAGTCGGATACTGTACCGGATTGTAATGTAACAATGACATTATGTAAATCAAGTAAAAAATACTTATTGCGTATAATATCCGCTTCATTGTTCCTAGCGTATTATTGGCAAAATAATCTCAAATCAATTGTTTTGTTTTTTTTTAAAAAATAAATTTGGAATCTAAATTTTCAATGCTACCAGTGTACTATATAAGCCAATAATAATGGTCATCCTAATCTACATTATCTACGTACCTTGTAGAGTATGACCTTTCATAATGACATGGTTTTTGTGAGCCATATACAGTTTAATATGGGGAGTTTTGTGATCGTGCAAAAAGACAACTTTGAGATTTTAAACGTTTTGTGGTCCCAGTAACCCAAAAAAGTGGTTTTACAAAAAAAATCTCCTTCTTCCGATGTCCTCACGGCCACATGACAGCACACAAAGACGAAATTACTGGTCAGATTTGGTTGAAATTTGGTACGAGGGGTCCTTCGTTTCATCGTTACCGTTTTAGATACAAAAAAAGGGTAGCTGCCATAGAAGCTAAAATTAAAATATGTTTAGAATGATCATAGGATCGTAGACGTTTTTGTATGTGGGTGGTAGCAATTTTGAAGAATATACAGGGTGAGTTTTTAGCTAGTGACATCCTTGTAGTGGGTGAATCAGTACGACAAATAAAGCAACTTTTGATTAAAATAAACAGATTTTTTTTTCAGTTTTTTTTGTTATTAAGGTTAGAGCACGATGCGCTACCTAGCGGTAGGCAAAATATCGCTAATATGGTTTACTAGCAATGTTCTACCTACCGATATATGGCGCAGCGCGCTCAACGCTACTCAAACTTTTATTAAATAGATAAAATTTGCAAACTTGGTAAAAAAAAACCTTTATTTTGTTTTTTTTTTAATGCCTTTTTTTGTCGCACTGTTTCACGTACTAGAAGGATGTCACTGTTAAAAAACTCACCCTATATTTTTTATCTGTACCTGTTTATTTATTATAATAACATCGCTAAATAGAATATTCCATTTAAACTCTTTTTGATCTGTCAGATCCAATCACTGTCTCAATACATTTAGCTACGCTAAAAAACGCTAAGGATGAATCCACAAGAAGATGAAAAAAATTGAACAACAAAAACATTAGCGAATGTTAGAAAAACAAAAATATTTTAATAATTTAAAATAATTATGATAAATAACATTAAATAAACAGATAATTAGATGTTGAATAACCAAAAAATTTTATTTGGATGTAACGTAAATAGATGATACAGCAGCGCCTATACCTTGAACTGCTATAACCTTGATGGATGTGGAATTTTTATAGGTTATACAAACATAGTAACTTGTAAATGGATATATATAAATTAGTAATGTAAAAAAAAAGTACTTGCGTATCACAAAAAAAAGAATTCTTGCAACAACGTTGATGCAGCGGTTTGTCGAGTGCAATGTTACAGTAACCGCATTACTCTATATTAAATCAACGATAAGATCGGAGTCAAGGCAGGTTGTGTTCATTGTAATTTACACTACAAACCCACCGGTGGGTTGCCTTACAAGGCACTCTGCGGACATGAACGACTTTTGTTACTAGACGTGGGCAGATAGGCGATAACTTCACCGGTTAATGTTCAGTTGTTAAAACCTACGTATACAATAGTCCATTCAGAGGGAAAACGACTATACTAACTAGTTAATGAAAGTGGATGGAGTGGAGTACACATGAGTTGCAATTTGTCATTTTGATACCTGCCAATATTGATAAAGGGGTAATACACTTAAGTGTTACAAATTATTATTCATAGACTAAACGTTTTTATTTTTTTTAATACTTATGGGGCGATTAAAGCATAACTCGGAGGCTATAAATAAAGTAATAGAACAAACGAAATTGAATTGGAAAAGAGTGGTCTTGAAGAAGGTGACGCTGAGGAAAAAAGCGATCCAAACATACAATACTTAGGAAAAGAAAAAAAATATTCTGCTCTCCCTCGCCCTAATTCCTGACTTATCCACTTTGCCAACATTGGCTTTAGATTGTTTAAGGCCGATTGCTATCACATTTTGGTGTACATGTGTTCTTACCCCACACCCATAATATACCCCTGTGTATACCGGAGGACTGGATCAAGATGACTCCTTGCTGAGGTAATACGACCTAATCTAATCTAATCTAATCTAAAAGCTTGGGCAATTCTAAAAGTCCTTAAAGAGTGCAATAATTTGTATGAAAGCCCGTAAGAGCTCTTCAATAGAACTGTGTGTTCACATTTAAAAAAAACTATATTTTGTCTTTGTAGATTCTTAAATGGTAGCCTATCACAGCAACATGGATTTCTGCAAAGACCAGTAACGTAGTTACTAAGGTGCGATGTCGTGCAGTGCATCAGGGCCCATAGTGCTTGGGGGGCCACAGGGCTTTTGGTTGTTGATCTAACTAAAATAATGATATCCTTAATATATATTTTACGATAATATTTTAAGTTTTCTTTATTTTTCAAATAAATCACATTTTTTTCAAAAACGCCACCTAGACGCAACTAGTAGAGGAATGCATAAAAACTTAAAAGTCAACAAAACAACTTAGGTCAACTAAAAGTAAAAAAAAATGGGCAAAAAAATAGTAGTCGCGTTTTTACGCAAAAATAACAACAAAAAGGAAAGAAATTAAACAAAAGTCACCTAAACTAGATTTTGTTTTGGTCAAGCAGTATCTCCAGAAATTCTCACTACTTCTACTACGTCTTAATTCCAGTGCGAGTACATTCATTGATAGCCACGCAAATATCAAACCACGGTGAAAATGGAACAGTTACAGTATGCTTCGATTTTTATTTGATTGTAATATGCCCAACATAATGATTGCTTCAACCATTTCTGTTATAAGTAAAACATTTCTTATTGCGATTCGTTTTGCTTGACTTGGGGTGATGGGGCCCAATTTCATCTTCGCACTAGGTCCTTTGACAATTAACATACTCAGTTGTCATCATGAAATATATGCAGTTTAGCGAACTCGGCCATATATTTTTTTTTAAATAGCCTAACCTACTGGCAATTAGGTGTTTATGAAAGTTTAAAAAAACTGCATTATAGAAACCTGTTCTACATTGTTGAGTTTTTAACGGAACCCGACTATATTCACCACGCTGATTCCGAATCTGCAATAATATGTATTAGGTTTCAATAAACAAGCGAGATATAATCATTGAAAAAAGCGTCACACCCATACATTTTGGTAGGTAAAGTTACTTTTTTTTATAATACAATAACACCTATATGGCGGTAAGTTGTTAGTTTTTTTAAACAATCCTGAGTTTAAAAAACTTATTTTTGTTGTACGTAAATGTATTTTTTTGTCTACAAATATTACGCATACGATGCTTTTTCTATCATGTTTAGCATAACAATGATCAAATCTAGTAGTATTTAATTTTTTTTCGATTTTTGAGGAAGGTTTCTATTTCATAAATCGATTGTTTTTCAAAAATACTAAAGCTAATGCCATATGAGTTTAACGCTTATTTAAGCTCCTATATCTCGCTTATTTATAGAGATAGAGCGAAATGTACTTACAGATTCAGAATCAGTGTGATTAATATAGTGGGATGAGATTAAAACATCTTTAATGTAGAAGAGTTTGCTAAGCTGCATAAAGATCATCAGAGTCTACATTTGAAGCGTTTCTTTAAAATAGGTAATCTTTTTACGGAATTATTGCAGTATAGAAACCTTTCTCAAAAACCGAAAAAATAAAGATATACTACTAGATTCGATCATTGTAATGCTAAAAGTGAAAGAAAAAAGCTTCGGACGCGTAAAATTTCGAGACCAAATTTACATACAAAAAAGAAGAAGTTTTTAAAACTCAGTTTTTAGGGTTGTTTTTGAAAAAAAACTAATCTAACCTACCGCCAAATAGGTGTTTATGTATTATTTGAAGAAAAACTAACTTAACATACCGAAATGTATGGGTTTGGCATTTTTTTAATGCCTATATCTCGCTTATTTATTCATATCGAATAAAGATTATTGCAGATTCGGAATCAGCGTGGTGAATATAGTCTGGTGACGTCAAAAAATCAACAATCTAGAATAGGTTCCTATACTGCAATAATACCTTTTTTACTATTTGTCTTTAAAAGTTTAAGCGGGTTTCTGACATTCGTATGTATATAATATTTACTCAAGATTAAGTGGTTATACCTGCTTAGTGTAAACTTCTCCGAAGGGTTGCTACTCAGGATACCTCGTGAAGCTATCAGCAGGGTCGGAATACTGACGAAACGACATCCTTATCTCGTCAGGCCCTTACGTGTGTAAACACTGTCGCAGCACACGGAAATTTATTTTTGGCAATTTCACTTTGTGTTTTATTTGTTGGATTCTGTCACTGGAAAACCATTTCACTCAATACGGATTATACAAAGAACATAATCCAACGAGGGTGTCAGTAATTTCGCGCGTATTCGCGATCGTGTATTTCGAATTCGCCGATGCGGTGCGAGCGAGCGCGCTAACAGACTACACGAGCGCTACCGACGGAAGCCGCGGCTCGAATAAAATGTTTAGGCGCACATTCAACGCCTGAACCCCCGATCTCAACGCGGCATAATCTATGGCGAAGGAAATACGTCGTTTGACTAATCATACAGCTTCACCTATTCACGGAGATTTTATCGGTACTGAATGTCACCACATTCTATGTTTAATGTTTAAACGTCATCGCAGTGATGTACCAATAGTGAGTTAGACACCCCTTTTACTAACTCACAATTAATACAAAAAAATCAAGAATAGGCCCTCACCTATTTGATATAGTATTTGATATTTTGTTATTTTTCTACGAAAGATTATTAAACAACAAAAAACTGGATTAAAATGTTTCGAAAGTCTTTGACTTGCATCTTTTGTTGTATTCATTCACCTTTCGGATATTTAGAATATTTTTTCAGGTAAAAAGGCCTAAATCATACAAACGTATGAACGAATTTTAACACATTTTTTAATGTGGAATAATGTTATATGAACCAAAACTATCAAATATTTTTAAAAAACCTTTTTTTAAAATTACGACTCAAAAAAAATGTTTTTTTTTATGAGTAATATGTTTAGAGTCATCCACATCCCATTAATAAAAAGGAGCCATGTATAACGACACACTTCATTCATAGCTAGATTTTACTTAATTGAAATTTACAATAATGGAAGAATAGCCTATCTATCAATGGATTCAATATAATGAACAAATAAATATATCAAAAAGAATAAAAAACACGACTCCTCTTACAGAAAGTGAACTATATATTCATATGAAATTTTTGTGATTTGTTTATTTATCCATATGTATATTTCCGGAATGTCCTCAATCAGACCTTTCATTTGACACTAAACACGATATATTTATGTTAATTTATTGACATTTGGATATTTGGGCATTTAGACAACTATTAACTTGATTTGGACGGTTAAGGTACCCTTAACACTCGAGATGACAAAAATTCAAACAATACCACAGGCGTTTAGAAGTTACGGTGGAATAAATAAACGGAAAGCATACATAGATGAACCATGAACACATTTTTTGCTGGGCAATCGTGTCAATAGAAGCACTGCTTTCGCTATCGTCACCCATAACTCTATATTCATACTTCTATACTTAACCATACGATTCAGATTATTTTTCCGTTTAGTTTTCATTTATATTTGATAATTTGTATTTTGGAAAATATTGCTAAAGTCATAAAAAAATACAAATTGCAAAAATATAAGTGTGGTTGTAACTGCGAGAGACATTGTACACTTTTAACACAAAAAGGATATAATCATGTTTAACGGTCTTGAAGTCTAATTTACTAATATTTAGATGTGTGTATGGAGCTTGAATTGTGAGATTAGGTATGTAATCAACCCTTGTCGATAAAAGTGACTACGCTTGTATAACTATGGCAACGATAACTTCGACGACATAACGAAACCGTTAAAGCAACGTAAATATTTTGAGGGAACTGATTATCGTAATACGGAAACCAAAATAATCATTGTTGTGTTTAAAATAGTGTCTAATACAGTTATCGTAGTTCTGTGTATATCAATATCCTAAAAGTAAAATACGTCTAATTAACCGAGTTCAAAAAGAAGATGAGGTTTTCAATTCGGCTGTATTTTTTTTTTAAATATAATTTAAATAACTTTATTGTGCTATAAAAACATTACTTAATAAATATTATACATATAAAAAGACAATTTATGTACAAATGGCGGACTTATTGCTATAACGATATCTTACAGTCAACCATTGTTATTCTTTTTTAATGTTTGTTACCTCAGAACTCCGTTATTTATAAACCGATTTAGAAAATTCTTTTTTTATTTGGAAGGATATACTTTCAGATTAGTCCATTTTTATTAAAATCCTGTTCTGATGACGGGATCCATGAGAAATTGAGGGAACTCCTCAAATATTATCATATGAAATTGAAAATTTACATGTTGGTTCAATTCCGATGACAATTTATTTATTTTTATGGTAAGCATGACCTGGTTCTACACCCAGGGTTGGTTCCCAACGAGGGAACTCCTCAGCGGTCAACAGCACATACACAAAATTTTGTATATGTATTCAATTACGACAGCCTGTTCTAAGTTTTACCATAGACTGCGACACCCAGGGTTGGTTTCCATCGGGGAATTCCTCAACGGTCAACAGCACATAATATACAATTTTGTATACGCATTCAATTATGATAGCCCGTTCTAAGTATCACCATGACATGGCTGCTGCACTTGGAGTCGGTTTTACTTTTTGTTAAAATTTTGTCTATTTTTAACATATTTACTTGTTATACGTACCTATATTGAGGATAGCATGAGCAACATTTACATGTTGGTTCAGTTCCGATGACAATGCATTTTTTATGGTTAACATGACCTGATTCTATACCCAGGGTTGGCTCCCGACGAGGGGACTCCTCAATGGTCAACAGCACAGACACGATTTTTTAAATGTGCATTCAGTTATTATAACCCGTTCTAAGTTTCACCATAACATGGCTGCTGCACCCAGGGTTGGCTCCCGTGGAGAAGACACCTCAACGGTCAACCGCATAGACACGAAATTTTGTATATGCATTCAATTAGGACAGCCTGTTCTAAGTTTCACAAATACAGGGTCAAGGGTTGTTTTACAACGAGCGAACTCCTCGTCGGAAGTCGTTTTTTTATTGTTGTATATTATTTAAAGCATATTCAATTGAGCCTGCCGATTTATCGCTCGATCCGATAGTAAATCGCTAGCAAAAGCTAATGCATTACTGTTGCAAATATGATACTTTGAATTAGCATTTTTTAAGCTAGGAATGAAGTTAAAGAAGTTGACTTTCAATTGTGAAATTATCCACCAGTTAAGAAGACCTTAGACAATTATTGATAATCATAAAAAAATAAAATACAAACGGAGCTGGCATGGAATTCACCGACCTATTAATACTATTAATACATTTCTGGGAGGGTGAGCGGTGAATTCTAGGCTAACGGCCGGCTGTTGTAGGTTTAGGACAGCTGTCTTGCCACATGTGAGCGTGCACCTTACCATCCATTCACTCCCCCTTCGAAGCCATAGAATTTAAGATGCGGAAATCACAGTTTTAGATTTTTTTGGTTTGATTATTTTGTTGGAGAGACCAAGATCTTTAAAGAGGTGAAACAAAGATTTGGCTGACAGACTCGAGCACCGCATTCAAATGAAGTCAAATTATTGTATTTGTATAACATGCACCGATGCATCTAATGTGAACGAAAACTTAGAATTCCTTTAAATCTACAGCAAAACTGGTGATCTAGACTTATACTTCTGCTAAATCACATCACTCATTCAGAATATCTGCAAAATAACACACAATTTTGAATACGGCGTAGTCGTGCTTTTAAAAGATCAAGGATACTAAAACTACATGGGCAGTCGATAAACAAGTGGAAACAAAGTTTTCCTTAACTGTTCTATAGAATACTAGTAGTATTACCCGGCGTGTTATATCTTTGCTCAAGTAGCTATCGGTGGAACGGTATATAAGTTAATGTGCTGCAGTTACAACCTAGTGCGGAGTTACAACAAAGGGAATAGCGCGAAAATATTATGCGGTATCAAATGACTTTGTATACTAATTTTCATAGTGATCGGTTGAGCAGCATAAAAGTTGGTGTGCTGCAGCGCCATCTGGTGGCAAGTTACAATAAAGTGAATAGCCCGAAAATATTATGTGGTCTCAAATGTCTATGTATACCAATGTTCATGACGATCAGTTGGGCGGTATAGAAGTTGATGTGCTTTTATTTTAGAAGTTGCAGCGTCATTTGATGGCTAGTTACAATAAATAGCGCGAAAATATTATGCGGTCTCAAATGTCTACGTATACCAATTTTCATGGCGATCGGTTAAGCGGTAAAGAAGTTGATGTGCTGTGCTGAATACAAATATATTCCACACATCAACAACCTATGTATGTCTGCTTGAATATGTTATCAGTTAAATTTCTCATCACTCTCGGAGAACACTAAATGGAGCACATAAGCCGTCAAATAATGCAGGCAGAAAGTGTGAATAAGAATGTGGAAAGTAATTAATTGTAATTAATCGCAAAATAGGCAATTTAAATCTACTCACTATAATTTTGCGATTCGCGGTAGTTCCGGAAATAAATTTGAAAACAAAACAATGTTGGCTAATCCATAATTATTTTTTTAATATAACATCTCTTCCGCACACTCCTAATTAGAGACAGACGATGCAATTGTTATGTCAACTTTGGACACCGGAAAATAATACTTTCTATCCCCTCAAATCGCGAAGTTAAAATCGGCCGTCCCGTTTGTTTTGTCAGTTTGGCGCGTGAAATTGCCCTCAAATCGCGAAGTTAAAATCGGCCGTCCCGTTTGTTTTGTCAGTTTGGCGCGTGAAATTGGCGAGAGTCGATGGCCTTAAGGAAAACGATCATAAGTTATAAACTACTATACGGATCATAGAAAGAATGACCGCATTGAAATTTGAAATATAAAACATTATAAATTTATCTCGTAAAACAATTAAGATAATAATGAATAAATATTACAAAGTTGGCGAACTGAAAAAACTCGCATATAAAATCATTTCGATGTTTTTATAATAAATTACGGAAAATATGCAAAAACTGTAAATACAGTTATGTTCCTTATGAAATGCTTTACCAAAACTATTATTTTGTTGTACTTAATTGCATACAAAAATATTTAGTTATTCGACCAAGAAAAAATTGATGTATTCTCGTAAAAAAAAAATATATTTTTAATTTATGACTACTTACGGTTTTTTTTTTGTATGAAATTCTTTTAAAATAACTTTTTTACTACATCATACTTCTTAGAAAATCACACCAGAACTTTCAGCTTTGTCTGATATTATAGAAAAATCTAAAGTTTTGAGAGTTGGCGTCCGCAACTTGATAATAAACTTTGAATGCTCATAATATAAAATTGGTTATATATTTTTAAACATATTGTCTCATTATATACTTATTATATGTAAAATAACTAATTATTATACTCCAAAAAGTCACATTTCATCGAAAAACTATAGAAAATCGAACTCAAAATAGGGTAATTCTCTCATAGTAATTATCAAAACAAATTTATTTGCGCGAGCCATATTACGAAACAATTTATAATTTTCAAAATACGGCTTATTATGCAATACCTATTTTATTAGCGAATTAAAGCGATATTACGTCATATTTCGCGATATTTCGTGATATTTCATAAACATTACAAAACACAAAAGGCCATCGATCCCCGGCGCGTAAGTTGTCGCCGAATCATTTTGCATAAATATTCGTGAAAAATAGCAAATGGACTATCTCAATTGACTAATCCTCATTCATTAACTACTTAAAAATGCAAATTACTCACTGTTCTCCAGTAAATGGCACAGAAACACTGCACAAACACCGTTTTTATCACCCATTTCGCGCGACTAAGCGCGGCCGTGAAAGCGGCCGGCGATCACTGACGTTTGACGTCTCGGCTCACTTTTTAAATCGTCCTTCGATATTGTCAGACGGAAATCTTGAATTGGAGATATTTTGGCCATATCGTAGCGCCCTCAAAAAGCGTATAGTACCGCGTTTCGAACTGTAAATTGCATTTTTCGCAGCGGCGAGCGCTCCGTCCCGTAAGGGATGTTACGTAACTGGCGGGGACCGACCTTTTTCCCGCAAAGGATGTTACGGAGCGACCGGGAATGATTTACGGTCGATTAAATATTTAGACTACGTATGTTCAAGATAAAATTTATGCCTTCCTCTCCCAACCCTCTTATTAAAAATATAACACTCCTAAATATTCCCTAAATGCACTAAGGCTACAGTAATGCCAGTTTTTAAGAAGAAAGGTTTAAATTCTGACGTGGCAAACTATAGGCCTATTTCTATTGCGGCACTATTTCCAAAGTGTTCGAATTAAGAATCAGTAACAGATATAGTCAATGCTGTCATGCTAGTCAGCTGTCAAAGCTGCGGGCGATCCCGCCATCTCACTGGGTTATAATTATCTAGCTTTCTTTTACCCCGAGATGAGTCGCAAGGTCTTTGGTACGTGACCATTTACCGTTCTGTTCCGCCACGAGCCTGGTAGAGTCTAACCTAAGAGGTACTGGGCCTGTTTACCAGATATGAATGGATTTCTCCACCCTCTAGTCTGGCCACTGCTTGAAATTGACTTCTACCTGTTGTAAGCGTAGTTCGTCGTGGACTCGAGTCGCCGTTCAACCAGGATCGGGTAGCCAAAGGGTCATTTCTAAGAATAGGTGACAACAGATCCGCCCGCTTCTTAGGAAATATACGCTTCCAAATATGTCCGGTTATTCGCCAGCTTCAGCGTTCCTTACTAGTGCGATGAGTGAAGTCCGCACAGAGCCACCCGAGTTAATTCCCACGACCCACTGCAGATTCGAACTGCCTAAAACTACAGGATACAGTTACAGACAGAGTTCACTGAGGCCTTCCAAGGTAATTCCCTCTTCGAGGAGGTTGCCGAATGAGAGCCGATCCATGAGTTGGACCTACCAACAACGCAGATTGGCCATCAGTCCCAAGCTGCATATTCCGTTCAGCTCCGAATCACTCAGGATTAATGAGTTCTTTAACAGTAGTGATCTATTCTGCGAAGAGCCGTAAGCCTATAGACCTGGACACAGTACCGCACTTGGCCCGCGGACTCCTGTAAGTAACCGCATTCAAATTCATCAAACCGTTGTTGAGATGTGTAGCTATACGATTGGAACTAATAGGCCTTTTTGCAGTTATGCCACTAAGACCCATGTGGTAAGGGCCGGTCAAACTCACGGGTCAACACTCATCCGGCGGCCTCCACGCAAAAGTGCGAGCCAGGGCAGGACTCTGGCCTGCGGACCAGTTCCCCCTAGGAGTCAACCTTCGGTCGAGTCACCGCGCGGCATCAGCAAATCGATTGTGCATTCCGGCCGACAGCCGGGGGGTAGAACAGTACTGTCTCCTATAGAGCGGGGATAGTTGTTAACCTTACGGCAACTGCTATTGAAAAGACCAATCGGCTACCCGATACCGGGTGAACAGACGGGCAAAGAATGCCGTGGTCCGTGATAGATTCGTTAGACAACGCATCACCGCTACGTACAGGAGAAGACCGCGCAAGCGACCTCTAACCTTTGACCAGTCGGTAAAGCGAAGTAATCTGGTTGCAAATGGAAGTAAGGGCTCGAGTGTTGGCCCGCTGGTTGATTAACCTGGTTTTCTCGCGGTAAGGCGTTGGCTTCTTACGAGAGAATGTTGTAACTAGACAGTGGACTGTTTTCGTCCCAAGTTTTCTACGCTCACCTCACGGGAGATATCTAATATCGTTAAAACTTCCTGAGGTTGTAGTTTACAGCTCTAGTTGTAACTGTACAATTTAAATGGTAAACCTATATAGCATTGCAGGTTGCATTAAGAGAATAATTTAAGCATTGGCATTTATACATCGATATGTATCAAAATTTTGGTATTGGTATAAAAAACATATATAAATAATAACAAAAGAAAATAATAAATTGCCTACGACAAAACTGACTATAACTGAAAAATAAAAATGGTTATGAAGTAGGTAGGTACAAATTTCTTGGAATATAATGCTACCTTCCATTGATAGATGTCTTCCATATAATATCTATATGGAGGACATCTATCAATGGAAGGTAGCTACATTCATATCTGCGTGAATATCTAAAGAATAAGAACGACCATCTGTATAACATTTGAATACGATAATTGAAAAATCCTGACACAAAATATGGGACAGCCATCATAATAAATATGTAGTCGTGACGAAAATTGCACTGCGATTGCAAAATCAATTTATTTTATAATCGGAATGTCAGCATAAAAGCTAATGTCCAACTAAGCAGTCGTGTTAATTATTTAGAAGGGTTTCAGGAGGTAATTAACAAGGTTACCAGAATCTATCAAAGAAACCTGGGTATCTGCGAATTTATTTTTTTATTACTGTTTATTTATTATACATTTAGTTGTTGCTGTGTTTTCTGCTATTATTCAGTCTACAAAGCTGTACCATTGTTAACTACTATAAACTAAGGTATTGTACACTTGATCTATACCATTTATTACGCTAGCGCCAGGTGATACCGGCAACAAAAAGTCTAGCATTTGCAACCTAAAAAAAACAAAAAAGATTTTGCTCAAAGTCATCAATACCTCAAAAAAACATTGTCCGATTTCAAAAATTCTTAGACAGATCTGTTTTATTCATTAATGGGAAGTTTCATTCAGGAAGGATTCATTAAGGAATAAATTATATACCCATTGGTTCTTGACCATATAATGAAAAATGCAACTTAAATAGCGTACACTAAGAAAAATATAACGTTGTAATACAAGGAAATATGCATATTTCAACAAGGATTGCGTATATAACTGAGGACTGTGGTCCAAACGTATGAAATAAGATGACGCGGGACGGTGTTGGCGTGACAGTAGTTGCCGTGCCGTAATGTTAAAACATAATATTATTTCATTACATAATATTATTTCATTCCTTGGTATCTCGTTTCTAACATGACGGCATGTAGGTAATAGTATACGTATCTACTATTAAAGTCGGATACATGAATCTTGCTGAAACTAAAATATAGTATTATTTCCGTAAGGAAAATGGAGTTTCAACAAAATTCCTTGTAATTCAACAAAATTACGATTAAAACGTTGTTATTCTGTATTAAACTGTAATAACAAAATGGTAATGTGAGAATCAATCCAATAGTTTTCTCAATGCAGCGTAGCCATAAAAGTCATATTCCTGAACAAATGAACAAAGCTTGAATGTAGTTCCCTGTTCTCATGGTTATCGCAAACGGAAGGAGTAAAGCAGTCGTTCTGTCATAAACTAAATGTGGTTACATTAATTTTGTCTGGTGCAACTTAGTCGAATGCCGAAACGCTAACACGGCAATAGCCAGTGCACCTCATTGCAGACAAACGCGCGGGGTTATTTTTAATCCCGCAGCTGGAAACAACACAATTTTACGACTTCCAAATGGGCGCTGCCGACTTCGAGGAACGTATAGGAAAGGCTAGAACTCAAAAGTATGCACTCACAAAAGATATTTTGGTGCTCTCATCTTGCATGTTTAATCTTGTGATTTATACTTTCCTGGCAAAGGAAAGTATTGTGAACGCACTTCGTCTGTGTGGCTGTGTCTATTCAAAAAATCAAATTATTTTTCGAGTCAAATTATGAGTAAATTCAATATACAAAAGTCTTAACCTAACTAGGCTTCCGCCTGTTCCAAGGTAGACAATTTATTTTAATTATCCTAAGAAATCTATAATATTATATTTAATTAAATAAACAAAATCATATTTAATGTAACAGAAATATCTTAATTACCTAATAAAAATTCGTAAGAAAATGTCATGAAAATTGTCAATATTATTTTATTTTAAACATGATACAAATTAACTCCTCCTACTTGAGTTAACCATTCTTGGTTTGACGCTTACAAATGCTAAGATTTGAGCTAATCAATTTTGGTTAGCCAACGGTCACCTTGCAAAAAATCAATTTAAAAAATAGAACGCGTTTCTAGATAGATAGATAGATAGATTAGAACCGATAAGGTTATAATGTTTTATATGTCAAATTTCAATGCGATCATTTTACAGTTATTCTTTTTATGATCCGTCTAGTGGTTTACAAGTTATAGTCGTTTTACTCAAGGTCATTGACTTGCGCCGAATTTACGCGCGAAAATGTCGCCGGCGTAAGTGACAGCTGAATTTTTACTTCGCGATTGGAGGGGTTAAATATATATTTATATATGTATTAATAATATACAAAATAAATTCACCAAAAATTAAATTAAATTACATTTAGAAATCATCAATTTATATTACTACATATACTATTATGTTTTTATTATAAAAATTCAATTATTTAATAAGGCGTTCAATATCTGCATTTGTACAATTTAAGAGGTAGGCACTCAAACTATTTTTTAAATTATATGAAATTTTAATGTCTTTAATGTTTGGTGGTAGGCAATTATAAAACTTAGGGGCAAGATAAGACAAACTGGATTGGCCAAAAGCGGATCTCCTGAGTGGTATTGCAAAATTTGTTTGTTTGTGTATTTCTCCACGATAGAAACCAAACGCTTTTTCCAATTGGGCTGAAATTTAGCATGCAGCCATCATTTGGTCATGGAAGGACTTAAAAAGATTCTGCGTATGACTAGGGCGCCCCCTGGTGGAGTATACTTAAATCTCGAAATATTGGTCTTAGAGACTTGGAATTCGGTACACAGACGCGTCGTAGGACCGATATTACATATTGGTTGCAATGTCTCTTATACAAGCGTCACAAAAAAAACCGCCATAAATTTTATTCAAATAATAACGTCGAGCCGCCCGACGCTACTGCAAAACGAACCATATTGGAAAATAGTCATTTTAACACTACGGAAACACTTCAAAAATACTATACTCGATTTGCTATCATAATTAATCACTATCGGGGGTGACATGGGGGGGAGGGGTGTTGAAAATATTCCTTTTCTTCCATGCGTTCCTATCCCGCCTTATCCAAAATGATTTAACTTAAAAAAAAATAGACCAAGGATACAGTTCCGGACGAAAATATTCTTCTTCTTTCGATATTCTTCTACCGTGAGTTCCTATCCCGCCCTATCTAGAGCGCTTTAATAGGTACCCAAGTGCTTATGATGCAAAAGGCGTTTTCGGGGGGGTGGCGTTTGGGGGGGGGTGAGCTTTGGGGGAGTCGGGGGTTTGGCGGGAAGGGGGGTTTATTTGGTGGTCGGTGCGTTTAGGTGGAGGAGGAGGAGGGCGTCGCGGGGGTAGCGTTGGAGGGGGGGAGGGGGATGTTTAGCGTTAAGTAAGGGGGGTTTGGGGGGAGTTAGGGGATGGGGTTTGGGGGAGGGGGCTTGGGGGAGGGGGTTGGGGAGAGGGGGGTTGGGGGAAAGGCGTTGGGGGAGCGAGGAGTTAGTGGAAGTTTGGGTGGGGGTTGGGGGTTAGGGGTTTGGCGTAGTGGGGGTTGTCTGCTTGCCGGGAATGTCTTAAGGTGACAACCGATTTTTTTATGTCTCTCAGTTTGCCTTTGTTAGAGCCACGGAGCAGGTTAGCTTCTCCGTGGTTAGAGTCATGATTTAGGCAAGACTAAAAATACTTATTAAATTCATTCCGAAATATCAATAGGTGACCCCTATATAGAGAGCCGCAGGGCATTGCAGCTTTGATCGGCAAATGTGGGCGAAGACCTGCGGTTAATTTCGTTATGAAACATCCGCTCGATGAGTGTAGGCTGGGGCTTTCGACGTAGGCTTATAAGGCAATATTTTTATATTATTCCGAGTTGGGATGGTCTTATGTGGGTGGATGCGAGACACATGGATGGATGTGTGGTTGGACCTTATAATCTTAGGAGTTCTCCGAAATACAGAAGAATAATATACAACAACTAAATATATAAAAAAATATATAAAACACACGACTGCCGTTACAGAAAATGAAGTATTGTACCTATGTATACTTATTTTTATTACGTTTTTTTATGAAATATTTGTTGTTGTCCATATAGATACATGTATATTTCTTGAATATAGTCAATCACCTTACTAAATTGATCGATCAGACTTGAATTATTTATCCACTGGTATGGAGGCAGTATGGAGGCAGTATTGAATTATAAAATACAATACTGCCTCTTCTTTATGTTTTTCGCTATGATCAGTGAGTCTTACTGAGCCCTTTAAAATCAAGCGATTTATTTAGCCCGGTTTCGCAAAGAAACAGAATTACACGGGGTTACAGAATATCGAACACAGAGTTTTATTTTCTGTGCTATTGCACAGACTAAAGCAGCATTTCTAATTCTAAACCCTCCTCAAATTCAATTAACTAATATAATTCCTAAATAAGGAATAGTAGATAATAAATTTGTTATAACTCTAAAAAAGCAGTTATTATTAATAAAAATGAAATAATAATACCTCTAAATCATACTATTTTTAATTGATATGAACCATAATATATATTTTTTCCAATATGTATATAAATACAAATAAAAAAAAAGAAGCACTATTACTATTAATTAATTTAATTAATCATCCATAATTAACATTTCGATAAATATGATCAATATTATTAAAAGTATAATTAATATTAGCTATTTAATGAAAAGAGAGAAATAATCCTGAAAAGATTTGAATTAATAAACATAATCCTAATAATGACCCAAAATTTCATAAATAAGAAATATTTGAAGGGGTAGGTAAATTTGAAGGGGTGGATTTAATTTATAAAATATTTTAAATTTATTAATCATTTGTAAATTATTTTTTAAATCGTAATGTTCCCATATTAATATTAGAAATTTTTACATCGTTTAGTGGTGAAACTTAATTATTAATATATTGCACTCAGTGCCGGATTCACCCATGTGAAATGTAGGGGCCCCTTTGAAATGTAGGGGCTCCTTAAAGAGCTGTCGGTGCTTTGGGCTGTCAAAAATTCTGACGACGATGGGGGCCCTAAGCTATAGCTTGTGTAGCTTATACATAAATCCAGCAGTGACTGCACTTAAGACATAATAATATTAGCGACTATTTTTCGATGTCTTTATATAGGTACGTATATGCAAATTTTTGGTAGGTCTGATCAAATGTTGCTTTTGAATGCTTTTTAAAATTTGCAATATTTTTGATTTCCTTCAGTTCACCAGGGAACCGATTAAGAAGTTTGAGTTTTACATACAGACAGTAATGGGTTTCGATTCTCACGATATGTTGATGATTTTCCTCATGGGATATTGCCTATCTTATTGCGGTAAAAAATGCTTAAACGGTTAATATCCGTAGTTTTTGGAAGCGTGCTCGACATAACTGCCGTGAAGCAAAACCCGCTGTCGTGCGTATGGATCATATTTGCAATTTAAACACTTCTTCAACGTGCGCTGTAGTACCTCACAGTAGGATTCCATAGCGCAGATGTGAATAAACGAGGGTATAATACGCATTAGGAATGAAGCTATGACAGATCTGATCAAAAACACACAAGTCTGCAAGAGTGCCTAATAATAATACTGCGAATTAATGACAAGTCAATGCACGTACTGAAACAGCTTTGAATTGAAGAAATATCAAGATTTCGCGGTCAATTCACTTTCAAGCAAAGCAACGCGACTCTCGGATACTCGGTTCATGTCGAGGTGTAAAATAAGCGAAGGTTAATGCTCGTTGCATGGCATTAATATTGCCTACATTATGGAAACGTGTGATTAAATGAAAATTAAGACGATTCTTCTCATGATTATGTGCATAAGAGATGCTCTGTTAATTAGTAAGCCAAATTAAATTACCTTCGGCGGCACTGACCAGAACATTTTACCTGATTCCTTAAAATTCTCAATTGATAATAATTGAGAAAGTATCAGTTTATGAGCTCTTTGTGTCAGTGTTTTTCAGGCACGTATCCAGACTTCAGTTTCACGAGAAGGAGGGGGCATTCATTAAAATAACGCAAGCGGTACCCACCAAACTTGAACTTGCCCGTACAATGAAACAAAAATACGCCGAACTTCGGTGGGTTAAACCCCCCCCCCCCCCCCCCCACCTGCATACGTGCCTGATACGACGTACATACGTTGCGGATTCTCTCTGATTCTCATTTTTCTCGACTTTATTTTTTACTCAAAAAAAATCGGGGAGGGGGACGCGTCCGCTGTGTGCCCCCCCCCCCCCTCCACCCTGGATACGTCCTTGGTGTTTTTAGGCACTTATACTTTTAACCTTTTGCAGATTAAACCATTGGGACATCAAGTTATTATTTTAATTAAAATTATCAGGTAATACTCTCTATTGTCGCCTTATCAAGACATTTCTTGATTTTTTCTCAATGATAAGTAAATTATTATATGCGATAGCATGAAAGTTTCACTATTTTACTACTTAATATTTTAATATTTTATAACTATTTTCAAGCAGTCTACGACTAACAGTATGGTGGTAAATGTAACCATATGCACAGGGCGGGAACTAAGCCTATCCTCGCGAGATGGACCTAAAAATAATCAAACCCTTAGATGGAATGACACAAACCTCAATCATAATGGCAGCAGATGAGGTTGAAAGACGGCAGATAAGCTAATTGATATATACTCAGATAGCCGATCATCAGTGATGCAGACACTAAAAAAATACAAAAACTAACACACAAAAGCCATCCTTAAAATTAACCAAGGAATCCCACACAGCACTAGAACGGATCTTGCAAATGAATAGTTAGCATGATATAGGTAAGAGGACACAGCCGAATTTAAAGATAAAGAAAGCAGATTGATTGGCGAGAAAGGTCTTGGATAGAACTGCACACGGACCTGAACCTATACTGCCATTGGCAGAGGGATACACGCGAACGACTCCGCGAGAAAAAAAGTACGGTGATTACGCAGAGAGAGAGAATACAATACAGTCCACCCTCTAGCTCCGTCAACACGCCCGATAAGATACCAAAGCCTTACTGCGAGGCACTCGGTAGTGCACTCGAACAAAGCGGGCCAGGCTCATACCCTTACTACCAGATTTGGCCGGATTTCTCCCTCCTCCGATTTGGTCATGGATTCGAGGTCGCTTGCTCGGCCTATACCTGACGTAAGCGGTTAATCATTTTTTAATATATCACAAACCGAGGCGCCCTTTGCCCGCCATGGTTATTCGGGATCGGGTGGCCAACAGATCGATTCATCGATAGATTACATCAGGTCGACAACTATTATACGAAACATACATCTGTAAACCCTCTGGGAGCTAAGGGGACCTTGCTGAGTTGGCCAGGAAGACCCATTCTGTCAGGGTTGGTCACACTCACGGGTCAACACCCAATCGACGGCGTTCACGCATGAAGTGCGAGCCTGGGTAGGACTCTGGCCTTATGGTTAGGTTCCCCTAGGAATCAATCTTCTGGCGCTCCTGGACGGTCTGCGCTCCGTTCGGCATTGCCAATCGATTGCGCACTCTGACTAACAGTCGGAGGAGTCTGGAAGCAGTACTGTTTCCTATAGAGCGGGGGTGGTTGCGGACCTTACGGCAACGGCTCTTGAAACGACCATCGGCTACCCGATCCTGGGTAAACAGTCGGGCAAAGAATGCCGTGGTCCGCCATAGATTCGGTATACACCGTTTCACCGCTTCGTAAGGGAGAGGACTGCGCAAGCGACCTCGAACTCGTAACCAATCGAGAGACTGGAGTAATCTGGTCGCGATTGGAAGTAAGGGCGTGAGTGTAAACCCGCTGGGTAGCATTCCTGGCTATCTCGCGGTTAAGGCGTTGGCCTCTTACGGGCTTGTGGCGGAGCTGGACTGTTTTTGTCCAAGTCTTCTGCCCTCACTCAGGGAGACAGAACGACTAATCGTTAAAACTTCCTGAGGTGACGGTCTCGCCCGCTGTAGTTGGCAACTCTAGTTGTAGACCCTCTGGTTATTCATATGATGGGCAGCGTTTTTTAACTTATTTATAACACAAATATTTCATAGAATAACCGTAATAACAGTTTTTATAATTGCAATAGTACACTTTCTGTAACAGCAGGCGTGTTTTTAATTCTTTTACATTTACTTGTTGTATTATTTAGGCAGTGCAGTGCATTTTCATTGACATTGTAAATTGTCTTATATGTTTCCATTGATCGTACTTCATTAATATGTATATTTACCTTTTCAGCGAAAGTTTAACAAATCATATATTCAATCCCCGCATCCGTATGACATTCACTTTTAAGTCTTTTTGGGTGGGTGCAAACGCTCGGGTGTGTCCGACTCCCGCCGCGTGTTAGCCACGCTCGGTCAGCATTGTTGTTCGTTCACACGCTACAGCGATTATTGCTTGCGCGAATAAATTGTGCGATCAGCTGAATTAATCATTTTCGCGAACGATCACCTCGCTTTCGCCGGCGTCGCGACGAGCTTTTCTTTATTCGTTTTTCCGCGTCGCCCGCACAAATTTCTACGCAGGACCGAATAAAGGCCAATGCGTGGAAAGTGAAATCGTTCGTTCACTTTGAATGTTTGAAAAGGGTGAAAATTTCCTATTTTTTTAGACAATTAGTTTAAGTAATAAATGGTGGTCAAAAAAAGAATAATAACGTCCAAATAACGAACTGTAACGTCCGTAGCCGCGTTGAAATACCGGTTCCCGTCAGATCACCGAAGTTAGGCAGCGTCGGGCGTGGTCAGTACTTGGATGGGTGACCGCCTGCTGCCAAGTGTACTGCCAAGTGATGATATAAAAAGCCGGCCGCCTGTAAGATAGTTGTCAATTGACAGGTGAGCCGTTACCGTATGAGGTATATTAGAATAGGTAAAAAAAGCGGGTGGGTCACTCAAAAATCGGGCTCAATCGGACTTTCCTGGCGAGCCCTCCCCCCCCCCCCACCCCAGCCTCCTGCCAACGCCCCCGAAAGAGGGGGGAGTTTGGGAGCTAATGGGCCTAATGCCCAGGTAGGACTCTGATATTACGGGCCAGTTCCCTCTGGGAATTGACCTACGGGCGCTCCTGGACGGTCTGCGCACCGAGCGGCGTCAGCCAATCGACTGTGTATTCCGTCTGTTAACCGGAAGAGTCTGGTAACGGCTTTGATTTCTATAGAGCGGGGGTGGTTGTTTACCTTAAGACAACCGCTCTTGAAACGACCAAACCGAGTGAAAACAGCCGGGCAAATGACGCCGTGGTCCGCCGCGGTCACCGGTTACATAAGGGAGAGGATCGCATTAGCGACCTCGAACCCGTAACCAGTAGGGAAGCCGGAGATATCTGGCTGAAACTGGTGGTAAGGGTGCGAGTTCTGCCCGCTGTTGCACATTTCCGGTGTCTCGCGGTAATGTGTTGTCTACTTACAGGCGAGTGGCGTAGCTAGAGAGTAGACTGTTTTCCAAAGTCTTCTACGATCACCTCACAGGACACAGAAAGATCAATATCGTTAAACTTTCTGAGGGGAAGGGTTCGCCCGTTGTAGTTGACACCTCCAAGTGCCACCCCCCTTGCCCTCCCCCCTCGCGTCAACCACCAACCCCTCTCCCCCCGATAGTGAGTGTTCGATTAAAATCGCGAATATATTTTTAACATTTTTGTATTCTGTTAGTAATAATATAAATAAAATAAAATACAAACGGAGCTGCCATGGAATTCACCGACCGAAGTCGGGCCCATCATATAGTGTTATTACACTTCTGGGGGTGGAGCAGTGGATTCCGGACTAACGACCGGCTGTGGTAGGTTTAGGACACCTGTCTTGCCACATGTGAGCGTTCACCTTACCACCCATTCACTCCCCCTTCGAAGCCATAGAATTTGAGATGCGGAAATCGCGGTTTTAGATATATTTTTTAAGAAGGAGTTGATTATTTTCCTGGAGAGACCAAGATCTTTAAAAAGGTGAAACAGAGATTAAGCTGGCAGGCCACGAGCGCCAACTTCCACCGTGTGAAGGTGAACAGTGAAGCCGTTCCTGGTGACGGCATTTGCGAGATCATGGTATTTATTTAATTTGTACTCCTGGTCTTTTGGGATATTTGATTCCCATGGAACAGTTAATTCTACGATAAGGGCCATCTTCCGAGATAGAGAGTAAAGAGTTATATCTGGACGCAGGGCTGTGCATCCGAGACTTTCAGGAAATTTATACTGCTTAGAGACCGAATCGACCTCCAGAATCCAATCTGAAGCTTTCTCGATTATTGAGAAAGGTTTTGTAGTGAAATGTTTTTTGCCTTTAGAGCCATCCCGCACAAACTGTATTGGGGGTTTGGAGGGTACTGTCAAACCCTTGTTGGCACGAGCCACTGAGAGGTTAATTACCTCGCGAATAACAGCAAGGACTTTGTCGTGGCGGTAAGTTTACTGTCCTTGATCTAAGGCCACCTTGCAGCCAGCTAGAATATGGCTGGCTGTGCAAGGGGTATTGCTACAAAGGGGGCATGAACTATCCTCGGCAAAGCTCCAACGAGCGAGGTTACTGGGGTCTGGAAGCGTATGCTGAAAGGCATTTAAATAAAATTTCAGCATCTCTGGCGTCCAGTCATACAATATTACTTTCCAGTGCATTGGAGGAGGAATGCAAAAGTCTCCAATTGTTGTCCAATCATTCTGGCATTGAAGTCCAATAGCGTGAGCCATACTATTGCTGTCGTAATCTCCCCGCAAGAAAGACTTCTTCAAGTCCACATCGCTCATGGTTGTACTGCCATACCCCAGACCATTGCCGTTCTGGCTGATTCCAGCAAGGAACTTTTTGTGGAAGTCTACGCGGGCTTGTAGATCATCTGTAGATCATCTAGTATTTTAGTAGTATTTTCGTACTGCATTTGTATTTGTTTCCGTGATATTAAAATAGTATTATTCCACAATGATGTAGTATTTTATTAAAAATAACGGCGTTTAAAAATGATTTGTGTCGCCTGTATATGAGATATTCCAACCAAAATTTCGCGATATGGTTTCAGCCCAATAAGGCATCTGTTTACCGAAATTCAAGTCAAGACACAGAAACACAGAAGTGCGTTCACAATACTTTTCCTCTGCCGGGAACGTAAAAAAAGCAATACGATATATTACTAAAAGAATAATAATTGCTTGTGATGGCTACCTACGTCGCAAGAGGTCGTCGCGATTGTAGGAAAAATTATCAAGTTTTTGTAGTTCAATGCAATAACGGGATATATAAAAAAAATGTTAAATCAAAAGGTTCAGATTCATTTAAAATTTCTGAATATAAATTAAGCAGTGGATTTATAATAGTAAACAGATTTACTAAAAGGCTTGTGTATGTGAGAGAAAGAGAGAGAGAGAGTGAGCGAGGTGGGAGAGACATACGATGTACCTACGTCTCCTGAACATTTAGCTTATCATTACATTTGTTCATCCACCGCATTGTATGTTATATTAGTATAACGTAGTGCACGATTCCATACACGACTAACTAAACTTGATTAGGGTACGAGAAGTAGCGGTATATCCGGTAGTTCCCCTTCCTCTCGGCGATCAAGCGTAGTTCCCCCAGTATAGTACCCGTTCCCTTTGCCTCTCCCATATTACAAAGTTACAAATCATAGTCTTCTGTAAAACCTACATTAGAGTGGATCTCTCTTGTATGATGAAAAAAATATTTATCGAATCGAGTCTGGTGGCGAGGTATAAAGCATTAATAATAAAGAAGAATTGGTGTAAAACCATCTTAAACGATTTCCATGCTCTAATTCCCCGTCGTTTTTCATAACGCATAGGCTCTTCTTTTATTACAAAATAAACTAATATTTTCTCTAACTACAAAGTAATATTGAATACCTACACTGAAAAAACTGTTTTGTAACTAGTTACCGAAGATTCAGTAAATAATTACAAAACAGTTTAGCTGCTGTGGTGACACCTAAACAATTAGGTACCACAGCTAAACGAAAAGAGCTAAAATTTTACAAAACTGTTCAGTAGCAGATAGATAAACTGTTCAGTAGTAGATAGCTTCAGTGTACAGTAATAGATAGCTAAAGTGTTCAGTAATACATAGCTAAGTGTTCAGTAATAGATAGCTAAAGTGTTCAGTAATACATAGGTAAAGTGTTTAGTAGTAGATAGCCAAACTGTTCAGTAGTGGGTAGCTAAACTTCAGTAGAAGATAGCTAAAGTGTACAGTAATAGATAGCTAAAGTGTTCAGTAATAGATAGCTAAGTGTTCAGTAATAGATAGCTAAAGTGTTCAGTAATACATAGGTAAAGTGTTTAGTAGTAGATAGCCAAACTGTTCAGTAGTGGGTAGCTAAACTGTTCAGTAGAAGATAGCTAAAGTGTTCAGTAATAGATAGCTAAGTGTTCAGTAATAGATAGCTAAAGTGTTTATTAGTAGATAGCCAAACTGTTCAGTTATACGTAGCTAAACTACGTTTGTAAGTGTACCTAAATTGTTTGGGTTTCACAGCTACGCTGTTTAGCTGAAAACAACTAAACATCTAGTAAGATGTAGCCAAATGAACTGGGCCCCACATACAGTACTGTCCAACTGAGAATTCCTATTGGCTGATGTAGTAAGGACATATTTTATGTCCTTACTACATCAGCAGATGGGAACTCTCAGCTGGGCACTACTGTACCAAGCTTACTCGCCCACAATAGCGAGTAGGCCTGTAAGTGAGGGCTCAAAATTCACTTGTTGGCTACATCTCACTAGACGTTTCGTTGCTTTCAGCTGAGGAGACTGAAATCAAAGAAAATAAACATTTAGTTGTATTTATTTTTTTAACTCACATTATTACAGAAAGGTGCCGATATGTCGTGTAATTAGAACACGATGCTCCGCCTACACATATATAGCCGTTTTATACAATCACAATGCTCACTTCTTTTATTTTACGGATTAACAGTGGATTTAACTTGCATAAGTCGACGTTTCGCCGGCTACGTCAAAGCCTTCATCAGGAACCACGGGAATTCCTGGAGCAGACGTCTGGTGCCCATTGTACCTAACTTCCAACTTAGTTTGATGTTTGGTACAACGGGCACCAGATACACCCCGGTGCCCGTACTCTGGTACCTGATGAAGCCAGTGACATAGCAGGCGAAACGTCGACTTATGTAAATCAAATACACTGATAGTCCCTAAAATTAAAATATTACATAATGCCAAATAACAGCGTAAACTTAAAAACATTAATAATATTTATGTACAGTATGTAAAAGCGGTTTGTTATGAAAGGTCGAATGAAATCAGTACAATTCCGTAATCCCTAAAATTAAAATATTACATAATGCCAAAGAACAGCGTAAACTTAAAAACATTAATAACATTTATGTTCAGTATGTAAAAGCGGTTTGTTATGAAAGGTCGAATGAAATCAGTACAATTCCGTAATCCCTAAAATTAAAATATTACATAATGCCAAAGAACAGCGTAAACTTAAAAACATTAATAATATTTATGTTCAGTATGTAAAAGCGGTTTGTTATGAAAGGTTGAATGAAATCAGTACAATTCCGTAATCCCTAAAATTAAAATATTACATAATGCCAAATAACAGCGTAAACTTAAAAACATTAATAATATTGATGTACAGTATGTAAAAGCGGTTTGTTATGAAAGGTCGAATGAAATCAGTACATCTTTTTGCATACCTTGTATTACAAATTCAATCGGCAACTTTACGTACGGTCGACATGTTTCATTTCTGACGTCCGGGGACCTTATCAAATTATTTTTTAGAATTTGTGCTAGCAAAGGGCAGTTTAAATTTTACAAGGTTCATCGGACGTCAGAAATGAAGCTTGTCGGCCACAGAGTCTTCATATCATAACACCAAACAATCTGGAAGTGCAACAAACATATTATTCACAGAAAAAGTTGTTGCTCGCTATTATTTTTCTCTGGTAAGACAATACAATAATTATGTGATTCGAAACATGCACACCTTTAAATTACAACTGAGACCTTAGTGTTATAAATCTCTGCCCGCTAGACAAGATTGTAATATTATTTGGAACATGGCATGCAAGTGAATCATAGAAAATTATTTTTTTTTCTCATTATCGGGAACCGCAACTTCAAAGCTATTAAAATGATCATCAAATTCCAATGTATTAAACATAGCACATTCAAAAATTACCCTTTCGTCGCTATACATATAAATATTTCTAATTACCATGAAAGTAACACCTCCTAAATCATCTACATCCTCGGTAAGTATTGTGTGTGACTTATACTCCGTACCCTTAACTTTGACCCACGGCACGAGACGATTAATGTGGTCCTTGGATAGAACATGCAGCGCCTCCAACGTGACACCTTCCTCTAGAATAAAGGTAAAATAATGTAAGCTGAGTCGTCAGAAAAGTAACTTAGTGAGGTACATACCTACAGGTGAAATTATAAAAGCCTATAAAAAACAAACCTATTTTTTTAATAAAAAAATGATATATCACAAGTAATTTTCGGTGAGATATAGTTACTGTCAATTTTTAACAGTGACAGTTTGGTTTGACAGTTGACAGACAAAAACTAATGGGTGCATTCCAGGTGAGACTATGCCTATATACTAAATTTCAAATCAATCGGTTCAACGGCTCGGCAGTATCGTGAGAGATTACATACAGACATACATACAGACATAGACAGACATTTTTCTGGAAATGGTCTTAATCGTCTTGGGGTCTCAAAATGGATATATCCGTCGTTATCTAATTTTTTTTCCCGCACGATCACAATACTTTCCCTACCAGTGGTACCCGGGAAAGTAAAAAACTAACCAAACCTACTGAAATGTATGGGTTTGACGCTTTACTGCCTATTTCTCGCTTATTTATTGACACCGAATAAAGATTTTGCAGATTCGGAATAAGCGTGGTGAATATAGTCGGGTGACGTTAAAGAATGGAACGCGAAAACACAGAATAGTATGCTAAAAGGAATATTTATAAAAGACTTAGGAAGTAGGTACTTACTTTTAAAATTGTCCTTATATCTTGACATTCCCCAAGAATCCAGTAGGTCCTCCACCGATTGATCCGCCATTTTGAATCACAACAACACAAGATTTTTCCGATCGTTCGATTTGCTTCGAGGCTTGTTCTTCGAGCATGCTGCACGGTTTTACAGTCACAAACGTGCCGGCGAAATATTTCACGCGTTTCCGCCGAAACGCCTCGCGATTCGCGATTTCTTGAAATGTAGTCGAATGAACGTCGCCGCGATGCTGTCGCCAATTTCCGCGTGTCTGTGGTTCTCACTGACTGGCTGTGTCAAGCAAATAACCGGATCGAATGACCGACGACCCGTTCTTCTTCGTCTCCCACTTTTTGGCGACGCGACGTGCGACAACCAAACGGTTGAAATACGTAGTAAATACGACGTCTCTCACGTTTATTCACTTGGAATGCCTAGGAATAATGAGCCGCCAAAAGAAAATCATGCTTATATACTCAACTACTAGCTGAACTGTTTAGCAAATGATAAATAAACTTCGGCAAAGAGAGCTGAAGTGTTTAGTTGGAATACCTAAGTAGTTTAGGTATTACCTATCAAGCTTTAGGTAAAATCTGTAGTTTAGTTATTAATAGACAAACTTCAGCTAGTTTAACTGAAGTTTGGCTAATACAGCTAAATAATGTAACGGTCATTTTGGAATGTTTGTTTACACCCATTTAACTAAGTTATTTAGCTAAGGGTACAGAACTTTAGCTAATCCAGCTAAAGCTGAATTGGGTCAGTTGGAATACCTAAGTAGTTTAGCTATTACCTATCAAACTTTAGGTAAAATCTGTAGTTTAGTTATTAATAGACAAACTTCAGCTAGTTTAACTGAAGTTTGGCTAATACAGCTAAATAATGTAACGGTCATTTTGGAATGTTTGTTTACACCCATTTAACTAAGTTATTTAGCTAAGGGTACAGAACTTTAGCTAATCCAGCTAAAGCTGAATTGGGTCAGTTGGAATACCTAAGTAGTTTAGCTATTACCTATCAAACTTTAGGTAAAATCTGTAGTTTAGTTATTAATAGACAAACTTCAGCTAGTTTAACTGAAGTTTGGCTAATACAGCTAAATAATGTAACGGTCATTTTGGAATGTTTGTTTACACCCATTTAACTAAGTTATTTAGCTAAGGGTACAGAACTTTAGCTAAAATTCGCAGTTTAGTAAGTAGTTGCTATTCGTTTAGTAATTGGTAACAAAACCAAATTTTAGCTAAAAATAAAATGTAACCACAACTAAACAGAGTTTGATAATCTAGCCGTAGTTTAGGTGCTATTTTCTAAACTTCAGTTAAAAGCGAAATAGCTAAACTGTTTAGTAAAACGATTTTTTTCAGTGTACCTACACTTCGATCCAAACGAGTTGACCATAATTCAACATTTAAAAAAAATAATCACAAAGTTTGTAAATATCATAGGAATAATTATGTATTTTTTGTTAATTACTAACTAGTATTAATTATAAAAAAATAAATATGCATATAATATTTGGAACATTAAAAAAAACATTAAAAATATAAGCGACATCTGTAACTTCGACAGACATAGCGACTGGCCAACAGACCTTCAATAACCTTTGATTTCATATTTTTACTTTTTTATTTATTTATTTAGGTAAAGTTACAGCATGAGCTTATAATAAGAAACATAATTCTTAAAAAACATGTTCTTATGCCGATTAAAACTTACGCCCTTCGAAATGATTTGAATAATATTTTACAAACTAAATTATGAAACAAAATACATCCGTAAATATTTATTAGTTGAGAGAGAGACTTATACAGCGCGGAAACGAGCTGCGAGGATTACAGCGAGGATTTATACAGACGACAGTCCCTCCGAGGCGTTTGTAGACGGCAAATGTAACTTTGCCGAGAAAAGTCATCGTCCAATTCCAGACGGCAAGGAGTCGTCCCACCAACAAAAGAATGTCAAATGACCGTAAAAGTTGTAGAGTTAACCGCGACATATATAAACCATACTTATACAACATAAATTCAAGAGAAGTAAATAGGACAAATGTAAATTATATTATATTTAAATATACATATTACAAAGCAATAATTACTTGCAGTTGTCGCTGCCGCTTTAAGGACGGATCGCACTGCCGATTTGAAACTAGTTTTGTTTCTACTACGTACGTGTAAATCGGTTAAGCATTGAATCGCGAGTGTAGTTAGAATGTCGTCTCGGGGGCTCGAGTAACTGTATAGATCGGGTCTTACGTTGCGGCACCTTCAGCAGAGCGATGCTTGAAACTATGTATGGGCTATCCAGCGTGTCATTGACGATGTCATGTAGCGCAGTCATATCCGCAGCAGTTCGCCGGTCCTCAAACGACAGCATATTAAAGTGATATAGACTATCACGGTAAGAGTCAAATGCGAGATGTTCGCGTCGGGCTATGCACCGGACGAAACGTCTTTAAATCCTCTTCAGTTGGGCTTTATGCACGCTATATTGCTGCTGATCGTTGAATTTGCGTTAGCTTTTGTAAAGATGTCCACGCGCTAGCGCTTATTGTTTTCAAAGGGAACTTCCGTTTCATTATTAGAGGCACAATGGCCGCCACCCACAGGAACTTGTGCCGCTCGAGCGCCGAGCAGGGCGCCAACGTCATCAATCTAACTCCATAATCTCGTTCTGCGGCTATTATTAGAACAATAATTCCACTCCTCAATATCTGAAGTATTATTGACAATGGCCGTATCAACGGACGCTCCAGGAAGTTGGCCAACCTTTCGAAACGTCCGACCGCGATTCTAAAATAGCGTATATTATTGTGCCCTATATGCGATTTCAAAGTGGCCCCAATAGTACTGGAGAGGTGATAACTTTTGTATGTTTTATGCGTTTATTTTTGCCAGAATGGGGGCAATCATTGAAGAATTCCTACCCCCTTTGGCCTTTATAGACATTTTTTTAATGTACTCGTTGAATCCTTAAACATATAATTGTTGGAAACATTTCTTAAAATGTGCTTAGTCGTCGAGCCCCCAAACATATATAATACTAGCTGACCCGTGCCCACTTCGTTGGGCGGTAAAACTTTTTACCTGTGATGAAATTATGAGTGTGGTTCGGTTAGTACTGAGTGCTATGATTTATTTCCTGACTGCCAAAAGAAGGGTTATATTTTTACTGCATATGTATGTGTGTATTTGCATGCCAATTTGACTATAATACAGTTATGTGTGAGTGTCTTCTTGTGAGTGTCTTATTTGTGAGCGTATTATCTCTTTAAATATTTATGCAGTAAAAGGGAAAAAGGTTTTGTTTTAAACACTTGAGACGATAAATTTACTTATTTTGATAAGAATTCATAATTGTTGATGACCAATAAACATGACCTAACGATTTAAATATTTTTTTTAATATAAAATACTATTTTTTGTGACTTAAATATAAAAGTTGGGCTTATGCTGTCGCTGACTTTTTTGTAGGCATTATTATCAAGCTCTACAACTTTTCTCTAGAACTTAATAATATATCTCTCATCGTTAAGGCAGCATTAGTTAGAAGCGTTTTCGTTCGACCGCTTATTCTCCGACTTACTTTGCAAATCAGACTACCACAAAAAAGTCTTTTAATTTTTCGTATTAATATGACCACTCACAAATAACATGGCTTTCTATTGGTAAAAGAATTTTCAAAATCGGTTCAGTAGATCCAGAGATTACTTTCTACAACGTCACAAACTTTACCTCTTTATAATATTAGTATAGATAACAGGGAAAGGGAATGATATTATGAATAACATTGCATTTTCTAATTTATTCGTACGCACACTCGGGAGAAGGTTGAACCTGGCAGACCTGAGCGCATAATAATTGAATTTTAAAAACAGGTTATTAGTAAAAACCTATTTTTAAAAACAAGCTTTTTAAAAATGTTCTATCCCGAGCCAATCCTAGATGCAGCAGCCATGTCATGGTGAACTAAGAACGTGCTATCATAATTGAATGCGTATCCAAAAATTCGTGTCTGTGCTGTTGACCGTTGAGGAGTCCCCTCGTTGGAAGCCTGGGTGTAGCAGCCTTGTCTCGGTGAAATTTAGAACAAGCTATCATAATTGAATATGAGTCCAACATTTCGTTTATGTGCTGTTGATCGTAGAGTAGTGAAACTTAGAACGGACTATCGTAATTGAATACGTATACAATATTGTCTGTCTCTGACGTTGACCGCGGAAGAGTATCCTCGTCGGGAGCCGATCCTGGGTATTGAATCAGGTCATGCTCACCATAAAAATGCATTGTCATCGGAACTGTTACATTTATTTAGTCATTAATAAAATAATCTTACTAGAAGACTAAAACCAAATCTCGGTTACTTTGATTCCCAAACCTGGATTATTTATCTAGTCCAGGATTATTTAAATGTAGGCAGTTGCAGTCTTGTTTGTTTGTTTGTTTGTTTATAGTCTTTATTGTGAAATGTCACAATGGGCGGGTTTATTGTCATATGACAATCTCTTACAACCAAATATAAACCAACTTTAAATGCAATTTAAACATATTTATTCTAAAGGACTGTTTGGAATTGTATCTCTCTTCACTCATGCTGCTGTTGGGGACTTATTGAACTTATTAATCGCTACTATGACGTCTTGTGTCTCGTAAGTCTTGTGTCTCTTCCTTGACTTCCTTGTGTCTCTTAAGAAGACTTCCTTGTGTCTCTTAAGAAAATGTCGTTTTCACGTTATCTACAGTGCAATGTGTTTTCGGTGCAAGTGATTTGATTTTGAGTGAAATCTGCTTTTATTTTATTTTAGGAAAAGGCAAGACGCCTATCCTCAGCCTTGCTTTGCGGGGTCGGGGCGCTAGCGTAATATGCTGATATTTTTAGCTGGCCCTATTTTTACTTTCCTGACGACCTATCGGAAAGGAAAGTATTGTGATCGCGCTAAAAAAAAAATTTGAGATGAAGATGGGAATATATATTTTGAGACTCCCTGAGACGATTGAGACTATTTCCAGACCGATCTCTGTCTGTCTGTATGTCTGTATGTCTGTATGTCTGTATGTCTGTATGTATGTATTCTTCCACGATAGCGCCCAGACGCTTAATCGGATTGAGCTGAAATTTGGTATATAAGCTTCTGTTAACCGTCGGAGGAACCCATTAATTTTTGGAGTCCCTACGCCCTACGGTTGTGGTACCTCCCATACAAATTTGGGGTTCCCGGCGAAAAAATTGTTTCCGCGATAGCGCCCAGACGCTTAATCTGTCTAAGTTAAAATTTGGCATAGAAGCTTCTGTTAACCATCGGAAGAACCTATTAGTTTTTGGGGTACTTACGACCAACGTTTGGGGTACCTGCCATACAAATTTGGGGTACTAGAGTAAAAAATGTCGCTGTTTTTTCGCACCTCCCCGGATACTATGTCAGGAAAGTCTTGGGGTGACACAACCGATTTTTTTCACTGCTGACGTTTTAGTATAAAAATCATTCATTTCGTTCCACTGCTATCTATTCCTAGAGAATTATTAAATCTTCCGATGCTGCAATTCAGCTGAATTCGCGGTGGGTCTCTGGATCCTGTTTCCTGCTTCCTTTGATAATGCTTACCTAAATATGCAGGTGGCCTCACCGAAGTTATGAGTCATTTTGCTTTGAACGTTACACATTTCCCCTCTGTGAAACATTGAAATAGTTTTAAGCCAAGGCTTTACGTAGATGAAGGGGAAGGCACGCGGGGGGGGGGGGGGGGGTACAGACCCCCAACCCCGAAACCCCGAAATTGTATCATTTCGTAAGCATTTCTATAGGTATTTTCCCCGAAACCGTGCTGACACAGACGGCGCATTTTGGGAGCTAATTGGCCACTACGACCCGTGTGTTAGGGTCAACCACGATCAACACTCATCCGGAAGCCTCCACGCAGGAATGCGACCCCGGGTAGGACTCCGGCCAGCTGGCCAGTTTCCCCTAGGAATAGCCCTTCGGGCGTTTCTGGACGGTTTGCGAACCGCGCTGCGTGAGTCAATCGATTGTGCATTCTGACTAACAGCCGGGGGAGTCTGGAAACAGCATTGTTTTCTAAAGAGCGGGGGTAGCTGTTAACCTTAAGGCAGCTGCTCTTGAAATGACCATTCGGCTGCCCGATTCCGGGCGAAGAGGCGGGCAAATGATGATGTGGTCCGCGATAGATTCGGTAGACACCGTAACACCGCTATGTAAGGGAGAGGACCGCGCAAGCAACCTCGAACCTGTAACCAGTCGTGAGACCGGAGTAATCTGGTTGCAAATGAAAGTAAGGGAGCGATGTCGGCCCGCTGGGTGATTAACCTGGTTATCTCGCGGTAAGCCGTTGACCTCTTACGGGCTAGTGGCGTAACTAGACAGTGGACTGTTTTCGTCCCAAGTCTTCTACGCTCACCTCACGGGACACAGAACGATCAAATATCGTTAACACTTTCGAAGGTGACGGGTTCTCCCTTTGTAATTGACAGCTCCAGTTGACACCAATGATATATTTAAATGTGTCTACTGCCACCTTGGAAAGAAGCTTCTCAAGCCTTAAGAGATAAAATCATATTCGAGAAACAGCACCTGCGGAACTTTTCCAGTAGGACTTGCTCCGTTTGCTGTTCACCGGAACATAAGTATCGAGGTTTACAATGTGGCTGTTTCTAGCCATTTTGGCCAAAAAGCAAGCGGTTTACGCCACAATGTAGCTTACAAACTAAATATACTTCAACAGAAGCAACAGACTTGAACGCTGCAAGCTTTTTCAATGTGTATCTAATGATCTACTAAATTCCCAAAGCACTGAAAAATGCGCTAAGAGGAAGGACAAAGAATCTCCCAGCTATTTGTTTTTTTTTCTTATATTTGAGCCACAAGTGTAAAAGAATTCTTTAAAAAATCTTTTTTTTCTTATGAATAATTTAATAGCAAAATGATCAATTGCAGAGCTATCACCCACCCACGAAAAAAGCTAGGTACTATTAAAACATATTAATTTAATGTTGAGAATATTACTCCTTTATTACACATAAAAATATGAATTCATGGTTATTGTCCATTGTAATTTAATTTCAATCAATCAATTCACCATAGTCCACGTTGGTAGAATGATTTGCATTCCGAACACTTTACTGCCCCAGGAGATCCAAAAATAACGGTTTTAAAATGAACAACAGTAATACAAAACATATGATTATAAATAAACACAGGTATAGCAATGAGCGCGTTTAATACGTGACAATGTGGTTCTAGAACAGGTTAAACATTATAATACCTGCGATGCTACCTAAATGACAAAGGGACTGCAGTCAGAAAATAAAACACCGAATTGAATTTGCTCGATCTAACTTCTTCAAGATGAAGAAATTTCTATGTGGCCGTAGCCTATCACTGCACCTTAGAATACGAATGTCAATATGCTACGAATTCTGCACCATCTTCTAAAGGATGTAAGGTTGAACCCTAGCTCAGAACCTGCATTAGAAACTGGAGCAGTAAATAATCCGACTTTCATGGATGAACAGAGTGTCGAATGTTAAAGTGATGAATCGCACGAGGAAAATTATCTAAATACAGAGTGCCATCAAAAAACAAAAACACCAATACTTCGGACATGTAATGAGGGGCTCAATATACAGAATATTGAAATTAGTAAAGCAAGGTAGAATTGAGGATCGCCGAATATCGGCCAGAAAAAAACATCCCTAATTGAAAGATATGGACGAAGTACAACATTTCTATTTCGTGAAGCAGCTTCGAGAGTAAAGATAACTATGATGATTGATAGTAGACGAAAGCTGTCGTTTTAAATCAAACTTATTTTTATCTTACTTATTCCATCTAGCATGCCCTTGACGTATGGTAATAATGCTTGTAATCAGCTTGGTTGCTGAGTTTCATATGTATTGGATCGTGTGCATTTGTCGTCAAATTTTATTTATCCATTATCCAAAGAACATCATTATCATGTTCCTCCTGTGGAAAACGCTCATTATCGCATTGGTCGCCTGCTCGATTCACTGAATATGAGATGGCAGGAATGATGAATAATATCATAGACGACTGAGTAGGAGAAAGAGCCATAAGCATAAACAGACACAGCCAATATCTCAACATCATGTAGCACACCGCTTATTTTTATTACCAATCTCGACACAAACTCGAATTTTGTCCCTAATAATTATATTGTTCCAAGCAATCTCGTATCCATTGTAATGCCATCATAAATTATCTCCCATATTAAAAATATGTAGGAAATATGATCGCATGACAAGAGGCGAGTGCATGCGTCTGGGTATCGGTAACGTGGGATCATCTCAACCCATTTTTTCCTCAACCAACAGTAACCCAGTTCCACGGACTTGCCGTAATCTCTTCACAGCGGCGACGTCGTTTATTTGATCGAGATTATTAATTGCATGCGCCCACTTTTTTATAAGCATGTGCAGTGCATATGCAAGTTTGTAATTACATTGTTGATACAATACAGAAAACCCAAAAGAAACTTAACACTCGTACTACCTATAGAATCGAAGACTATCGCGGGTTTAGACATTATACATAAGACAAATATAGATTTATAGATTTTCAGACGTTATTCGAAACAGATTTTCAGTCTGATGAAACTAAGATGTTAAGTAATTCATAATAAATAAGGCAAAAATAGATATTACCGCGTAAAGTTTAAAGCACCCAAAGGTTCGGCGGTGTTACAACCGCGCGCCGTTGCTTCCAACGGTCATAAAATCAGATATTTTGGATTCCTTTAAAAGCGTTGAAGGGGACTATTTCTTGGGTCCAATAGAGCTTCTGATAATTTTATTGAAAACTTTGTTTCCCCGGAAAATTCGCGTTTTTATATTCTAAAAAAAACAAACCGATTAAGAGTAACTTGTAGGTTGAACAAATATTATATTCGCATTAAAAATACATAAATTGGTAAATTTACAGATTGAAATTAAAGTCAAAGAATATGAAATCCCCGAGAAATATAGGAAACCTTTGCTTGCATGACCTAATTATTTTTATACACCTTTGTTTGTTAATTATTCTGCTTCTACCAATAATTATTAGAAAGGCTTGAACTTCTAGGAAACATAATTTTTAAAAAACAAAGGGTTTCTAAAACTATTGAATAATTTTGAATTTAACTTACACTCTGTGAATTTAACAATTTTGGCATTATTTTGTTGACAATTTGCCACAAACAATTTGTTTTTGTTGACAAACCGTCAGGTTTTGACTTTTTTCTACCCCTCAAGCACGTAACATCCATTTGGGGACATGTATGGCGGCCGCCTAACAATCCGTAACATCCGATTTTGGATATCGCGCTCGCCGCTGCGAAAAATGCAATTTACGATTCGAATCGTCGTACTTTAATGCTTTCTGACCGCGGGACGACATGGCCAAATAATCTTTCATTCGCCGGCCAACGACGATAACATCGACCGCCGATTTAAAAACTCAGCATTAGACGTCAAAACAGCAGTGTCGATCGGCCCCCCCGCGGCGGCGTATAGGTTCCGCGAAGTGTTTGTTTTGTGAAGTGTTTTGTGGATATAAGTGCAGTGTATACCGGATAAAAGTAAGTAATTTCCCTTTTTAAGTAGTTTAGCCATTAGGATTATTCAATTTCCACAATCAATTTGCTGTTTTTCACGAATTTTCGAAGAAAACACTTTGTCAACAACACACGGCTCGCGTAAAAATGGCCGTTTTTATTTTGTAATGTTTGTGAAATATCCCTATATATCGCGAAACATGACGTAATGTCGCTTTAATTTACTAATAAAATAGGTATTGCTTCATTTACATCCTAAGTTATCACATAATTAGGCGTATTTTGAACATTATATGTTGTTTTTCTAATATGGCTCGCGAAAATGAAACTTGTTTTGATAATTACTATGAGAGAAAAAAGTGCGATTTTCCATAGTTTTTCGATGAAATGTGACTCTTTGGAGTATAGTAATTAGTTATTAGACATATAATAAGTCTATGATAAGACAATATAATTGAAAAAATCTAACGAATTTTATATTATGGGCATTCAAAGTTTATTATTAGGTTCGAACGCGGAAACTCTCAAAACTTTAGATTTTTCTATAATATCAGACAAAGGTCAAAGTTCTGGTGTGATTTCTAAGAAGAAGTGATGTAGTAATAAAGTTATTTTGAAAGAATTTCATATAAAAAAATACCATAAGTAGTCACAAATTAAAAATTAAAAAATTTTTTTTTACGAGAATAAATAAAATTTTTCTTGGCTGAATAAATAAATATTTTTTCCGTATTTTTGTATGCAAATAAGTAAAAAAAAAATATCGTTTTGGTAAAGCATTTAATAAAGAACATAACTGTATTTACAATTTTTGATATTTACAAAAACTGTATTTACAAAAAAATCGAAATGATTTTATAGGCGAGTTTTTTTCAGTTTGCCAATTTTGTAATATTTATTCATTATTATCTTAATTGTTTTACGAGATAAGGTTATAATGTTTTATATGTCAAATTTCAATGCGATCATTTTTCTCTTTATCTTTTTTTATTCCGTTTAGTGGTTTATAAGTTATGATCGTTTTTCTCAAGGCCGTTGACTCGCGTCGATTTTTTGCGCGCGAATATGTCGCGCGCAAAAGTGATAGGTGTTTTTACCTCGCAACGTGAGGGGTTAACGACTAT